>JAKLTH010000095.1:0-115515 GCA_025175895.1 Wurfbainia villosa | reverse complement strand
TGGATTAAAAAGGGTTCCTATACATCGACTTGTGGGTCGGTGGTATCTCTCTGGTCGGTGAGATGTGGACAATAATTAAGAAGTCGAAGGATGCCCTTAGACTTTGATAGACATACTTTACTTGTAGACATATCCTTACGGATGGTCAAATTGTTGAAAGTATGATGCGATATGCTCTCGGATGTGCGTATAATTTAGAGCATTGGATGTAATTTAGGATGAACTCCTAGCTTTGTCGTTGCTTAAGGCAAGTGGAGTAAGCGATCGAAATGATTGCGAAAATAGTTAGATATCGAGATTCACATATCGAGTGATAGTTTTGTTGGTATCGGTGTTGTTAAACACTATAGAAATTGGAAATAATGTGAGTTGCGATTATAGGAGATGTTGGAGGGATATTTATCTATCTCGTATTCCTCCTTGAGAAGATCGGAACTCTTTGTTGAAAGAGATGGACCTTTGAAAGTATGCATCGATTATCGATGATGGAATACAATAGTTGTTGTGAAGAATATCCTTCGTTGTGGATAGATGATCTATTGAGATCGATTAAGACACTGTGTATACTCTAGGATTGGTTTACATTTGGAGTGTTGATATTGTAGTGACATGAGTCATATAAATTATCATTGTCGTTATAACGATTGATATATATCATCGGACTAGAGAAAGGGGATGCGGTGTGTAGAGGCGACAATTTCATACTTGGTATGAATTGTATGAGTTTTGATTAAGTTGTTAGACTAATTAACGATTTAGTCGTCCATGAATTTGAGAATCGTGTATCCCGAACACGATTGAATCTTTGTAGTTGTTGGGTTGCGTAACACTGCCACTTGATTGTGGTAGTTGGGGTTGCGCACTTTCGACCACCGTAGATGGTGGACTTCCTTGCATGATTTGGTTATTTACGATGTGGATAGGATGCTTTTAAGCATTACTATACCACGGACTTGTTTGACAAAGGTGATGATAGAAATCATTTAGTGAAGTGGTGAAACCGGTTACAAGACTTAAAGGCGATTAACTTTTACATGAGTATTAGTTAATCCTTAGGAGTGGATAAAAGGGATGTATGCGCAAATGCATCGTTTGAGGATCGGAGCGATTAGATGCGATTGCATGAGGCGTATCTTATGCTCACGACGGTTAAGAAACTACGAGATAATGTCATATACATGGCGTGCTTTAGTAGTTATTATCTAGATTTATGGATGTATGGAGCAAAGTGCTATTGAATCTAACTAGCTCTTTGGGTAGCTACTATAGCGTTCTTGTTGGTGCAAAACAATTGTAACAAGGGAGATTGGTCGCTATAGTCTTCCATGCACTTACGATGTGTGGTAGAGTGGATTTTGAATGGTTGATGGACTTCTCTTTTGAGAAGATAATTCCCATCTCGATAAGGATAGTGGGTTCGGAGTTGCGTGTTTAAGGAGGAGTTGCTACAGAGCACATCATTCACGATGGGCTATATACCTGGTGGTACTCGGATGTACCGAGAGTTGAAACGTTTATACTGGTGGAATGGTATAAAGAGAGTTATAGCAGATTTTGATGCTCGATGTTTAGTATGCCAGTAGGTGAAGGTTGAACATCAAGATCTCGCTGGATTGCTCTAGATAATTCCGATTTCGGAATGGAAGTGGAAGCATATCACTATTGATTGTGTTACGGGATTGCTTAGAACTCGTAAAGGACGTGATGCGATTTGGGTGATTGTGGATCGACTGACCAAATCAGCTCACTTCTTTCCTATTCGTGGGTCATACTCGTTAGATCGTCTGTAAAGTTGTACTGTCGAGGGATTATCAGATTGCATGACGTGTCGTTGGGTATTATATCTGATAGAGACCCGTGATTTACCTCACGATTTTGGTAGAGTCTGTATCAGACTATGGGCATAGAGCTTCGACTCAATACAACATTCAGCCGCAGACAGATAGACAGTTTGAGCGTATGATTCAGACATTAGAGAATCTATTGACATCCTGTGTCATGGATTTCAGAGGAAGTTAGAAGGACCACGTTCATTTAGTGGAATCTGTCTATAACGACAGAAGAGTTACGTAGACCGAGGACGGAGACCATCCGACTCGTAAAGGTTGAATGACAGCATCATACCGATGAGGAGGCTGTGGGAGCTGGAAGATATTATCCGGGCTCGATAGTCTCATCTGTTAACTTAAGGAAGGTATGTGGTCCTTTCGGAAACTTGCTTGAAGTAATTTTTACATGTTAGTACGAAATTTGGAGACCAAATTTTTTATAAGTGGGGGAGAATGTAAGATACCGAAAAAAAAAAAAAATTTCCTTTCTAATTGAAAATTATCATGTGGAATTTTTTTTTTGAAATTTTTCTTAAATTAAAGGGGATTTGTATGACCATTTAGGAGGAAGATTAAAACCTAATTTGGTGTAGAGTCAAGTTGGGTTAGCTTGGATTTGAGCTAGGCTAGCTCAACCACCTAAAAGAACCCGATCGCGAGTTTCTCACTCGCGATAGCTGGCTTCTACATTTCTCAGCCACCTTTTTCTTCACCCGTCGCCGACTCCTCTCTTTTAACAAAACGCCTGATTCCTTCTTTTCCAGACGACGTCGATTCTCCTCCCTCTCAGTTTCTCGCGCGCCGCGCTCTTCACCTCCTCGCCGTCGTCGTTCGAGTGCTTCCCCTGTCGTATTTCCAGCGCCGATCTCTCCTCCCCCATTTTGTTCGATCGTTGTCTCCTTTTCACTGCTGCCGGCGTCAATCGAGCGTTCTGCAGGAGCTCGTTGCTGGTGCCCATGACCGCCTCCACTCGCCGTCGCTGCCCTTCGCCGCCTGTTAGAGCAGCTCGCCGTCCACAGTCGCCGCTGTCGCCAAGCTGCGCGAGCACCACATCCACCTTTCTTTCTTCCGATCGAGCGTTGTCGCAACTCCTGATCGCCGTCGATCGGACCTTCTGTCGTCTGAGACCTCTACCGGAGCAGATGACGACTAGGAAGGAAGTCAGTGCCCTTTGCTTCTCCGCGATCCAAAGACTGTCGATGCGCTTCTTCGATCTCGCGAGCGGCGAGTTCTGCCAGAACAAGGTGAGGCTTGATCCTTTTTCCTTGACATCGTGTGAGATCCATCTTAGATCGTAGTTTCTCTGATTGTAACCCAGAGCTTCGTGTTTGGGACTACGACAACGATGGTTTTTTTGGTTTCCGATGGTGGATATTGGGCGCGGTCGTTGGCCGTGAATTGGGGATGGAAGGAGGAGATTTACGGTGGAGATTTGGGGCCTGTAAGCTTTGATCTAACCCTTTCTTTCTATCTGTAAATTGCTATGTGTTTGTGTATCAATGTGATTTGATCCTGGATATTGGGATTCTTTCGATGGAGCATGTTGGATAGTCTTTGTTTGGGAGAATTGGGTGAGGAGTGGATGGAGTTGAGTTAAGTTGAGGAGTTCAAATAGGGTTGGTTAGGCCCTTGAATTCGTATAAACTGTGGGTGTGTGAAACGAGAGGTAAGCACAACTGATCACATTTAGGTATCGGGTGTGTTCTGTGAGTGTTGATGATTGACTGAAAAATATGGGGAAGGTGAGCTGTGACAGTGAGTTGGAGAGCTCAGTTAGATGTTGTTTAGATTTCTGCATTGATCGGTTGATTCGATTAAGGAAACAGAAATTTTTGGGATTAAAAGGTAAGACCTTCAGGTGTTGATTAAGTGAATAGATTTCTATAGGATGTGCAAATTTATTTATGGGATCGATAGTCGATTATTATTAGAGATCAATAGTTGATAAGGATTAATGAGGAAGATTGATTGAGTTAATTGGATAACTAGATCAATCTAGTTGATCGGGATACGAAGTCGATGTAGGGATCGATTTGATCATTCGTTGTATGCTTGTACTTAATCGTAGTTGCTATAGATCTGATGGATGGATTTCTGTGGAGGTGAGTTAGTGTGGTTAATTGATTTGGGTGGTGTCTACCTAAGAGGTTTAATAATTTAAAGCTAGTTGGGAGTTGTAGCGGGGGTCCGTTGGATGATGGGGGTTTCTAATTCGTATTCGATAAAGGGATACAAATATAGGAACGACATAGTAGTGGATTTGTATATTTATCCTGTGCTTGAATTTAATTATAAATGATGATATTTGCAGGACGTGGATATGAGGCAGATCTATGGACGTGAAGATATTTATGTTATGAGTTATTTAACTGGGTAATTTCCTGCAAGTCCGTAGATGTATTGCATTGATTTAGTTATTGATATGAGCATGTTAGGTGTTCATATTACCTTAACCCTGTTCTTTTTATCGTATGCTTGATCCTTTACCGTTGGCTATTAACTCCATTGTTGATATCATATTTATTTTATCATGATTAGGAGTTATACATATAGGTGATGCAAGTAACTTAGAATTTGTTTAAGTTAAGTGCAAATAGTAAAGTCCGGATGACAACCTGATTGTACATTGGGCAAAAAGGTCATCCATAGGTAGATAATGTCTTTAACCTAGGGTTAGTTCTAGTACCCTTAGGTTGTATGTTACCACCGAACATGTATTGTGTAAATGGTCAGAGGAATGATACTTAGGGTATCGCTACGGACCGGTGGTCCTAGCTTATTATAATTAGAGTGTTATGACTCTCTACAGGATAGAGAGTATTATGATCAGTTGAGTACGACTCTCTGCAGGATAGAGAGTGCGTTGATCTGGTTAGTATGATTCTCTGTAGAATAGAGAGTCTATGGTGGATGTCTGTATGTGAGACATTGCATTCATGTCATTTGCATGCACGCTGGCGACGAGGTCTCCCTTGTGGTTGAGAGTGTCGCCAGTCATCCTGCCTCCACGGTTACTCATAGGAGGAGTAACCGGTGTGAGGGTAGAGCATTGTGGTGCCGCACTCTACCACTATAGACGGTGGTAGTTGGATTTGCGTGTCGTAGTCCTGCGTGTGTGGCACTCGACCACTCATGGGTAGTGACTGTCGGAGTGGCCAACAGCAGGGACCCCCATCATGTAGCTTGCTCTTTGCGCTTATATGCTACTCGATCATACTGCCCACTCGGCCACTCGAGAGTAGTGGTTGGTGTTGAGTTGGGACAGTTGTCATGCTCGAGCCACCGAGGCCCGGGTCGTGGTAGCTTTAGGGTGGCCGACATGACCATGTATCTTGCATTCTTGCCGTGCATATTACCATATATATATACATATATGCATGTATATATATATATATATGGATAGTTGAGATCAATATATATATAGATCGTCTATATATATATAATTATTGTGATGTTGCATTTGATTGTATTATGTCTTGCATTTGATTGTACATCATATTCATGAATGTTTCTTGCATATATTATACTGATTGTGTCGGATGTTGGTATGTGTCGGACCACCATAGATACCTTGCCTACAAGCATGAGTAGATTATGTGTTGGTATTACTCTTTTATATATATATTGGATATATGTTGAGTTGGATCGAGTAAGCGTACTTGAACTTGAGTATATACGCATTTTATGTTATTCATTTGGATTAGGCAGTATATGCTTGTATTTATATACTATCTTTGATATACTGTTGTACATCTAGATTATGTTGTCGAAATACATATGATATTACATATATACATGTTTTCTATTACCTGCTGAGTTTTACTCACCACCCCCGCGGACCCTGGGTTTTCTGTCGCCCAGGTAACAAGTAGCCGATTTCGTGATGGACTTGGAGCACCGCTGGCTGGCATCATCTCATCTCAACTCCGAGAGTCCAGATTTTTTGTGTTCTCATTTGTATTCCGTTATGGATCTGTTTTATGTGATGATTGTAGTTGTGACTATTGATGTTGTACCCCTTTTCTTCCTTGTTGGTTTTATTATGGTGTCCTGAGTCGATGTTAGTCATTCTGGTATGTTGTGTGTTGTCGTTTGTGAGATTGTAGTATGTTTCCACTGTGTCTTGTGTAGTTTTTGTTTTCATATATATATATATATTATTGTTATTGTGGGTCTACGGGCCTTGTATTAACCCGAAATGTTACCACGTACAGAAAAGATATCGTCCGTTTGATTTTCGACTCGGCATGCTCTCGGAGCGTGATAAGTCTCATCTTGGAATCACTTTGGATAAAATAGCTCTAAGGTGATGCTATTTTATACAAAATAACTCTAAATTATTTTGACAACCTTTGGTCGAAATTGCTTTAAGGCAACTTCATCTCAGAGCTATTTTGACCCGACTTTAGTCAAAAGTAGTATCATCTTAGAACTATTTTATATGAAATAATTCCAAGGTAATACTATTTTATACAAAGCAACTTTAAAAACGATTATTTTATATAAAACAGTTCTAAGATAGAGCACAAAAGATTATTTTGGGTAGAAAACTATAGATAGAATATTATTTTAATAATTTAAAAAAACAAATGACATCAATTTGAGTATACGAATAAAAAGACTACTATGCAATTTGTGTTATATAAAATACCACCCATTGATTATCTAATTTATGAAATACCTTTTTACCCTCCACTTTAGAGTTTGTTATATAAAGCAACACTACTTTATCGGCAATTTACCAAACACAGCTGTTAAAGTTTCGAAATGCCCAAAACGCGCACTATACTTTCAGAATTACCAAATCGCGCACAAAATTCCCAAAATACCCCTCCCAAACAGCGTTTTAAAAGATCCCGCATGCATCCGAGGCACATTTTCAAATCTCGAGCCATCGAAACGTCCCGTCCAAACAAGTCACCACATTAGCGTCTTCATTGCTTCAGCTTCCGGGAAATCTTCGAGCGCACAAAAACTTGGAAAAGCTTAGACTCCATTTTTCCTCCTGCTTCATTACGTTAGCTTCCGAGTTCTTGGAATTTCGTCGAGACGCTTCGAGGTAATATGGTGTCGTCCTCTCATTTAACTAGAGTTTTACCCATTTCTTACTCGGTTTTAGGGTTTTCGTTGAAAGGCGTACATCTCATTGGATTTTTTTCTACCATTTCGTGTTGCAGAATGCATGCATCAAAGGCACATTTTCAAATCTCGAGCCATCGAACGTCCTGTCGAAACAAGTCACCACATTAGCGTCTTTCGTTGCTTGACTTAAAATCTTGATGCAAAAACTTGGAATAGCTTAGACTCCATTTTTCCTCCCGCTTCATTACGTTAGCTTGAGTTCTTGGAATTTTGTCGAGATGCTTGAGGTAATATGGTGTAAATCCTCTCATTTAACTAGAGTTTTACCCATTTCTTTTCGGTTTTAGGGTTTAGTTGAAAGGCGTACATCTCATTGTTTTTTTCTACCATTTCGTGTTGCGAATGAGTCAAGCATCCGGTTCAACCTCCTTCAGGCCAAGGTATGTATCGCATTCCTTGGTTTAGTCAATATGAAGTATGCCATATGTTTAAAATGATTTCTCAGTTATGGTTTTGGAATGGTTTCAAACATTCAAATACAAATGGGCGATCTCTTCAATCAGATATGAATTAGATAAATAGAGTCAGTAAATTTCGACCACCGTGGTAATGGGATTAAAACTCCCGACAAGATGGTCGAATGTAATTTCGACACCATGTACATATAAGTTCGGATTTATTGGTGGTCTTTGGGAATTAAAACCCGAAACACGATGGTTCTGCGTTTAAAAATCCCAGGAGATGAACTAGTCAAGTAAAATGGTGGTCTTTGTGAATTTATTTCCCAAAGACCACCGTGGTAATGGGATTAAAACTCCCAGCAACACCATGGTGCTGGGAATGTAATGTCCAGCACCATGTACATAAAAGTTGCCGAAATTGTTGGTGGTGCTGGGAACTAAAACCCCAGCAACACAGTGGTTCTGCGTTTAAATATCCACTGAGATGGGGTCGAGATAAATGGTGGTCTGTTTAATATCCCAAAGACCACCGTGGGCACGATATAAATTTCGACACCATGGAGAGGAACTGGCCGAGAAAAGAGTGGTCTTGTCGATTTTTTTTTTCTGAGATTATTGCAAAGAAGAATCTCAATTTTGTTTTTACAATTATAAAATGAAGGAATAAATTATGTATTTTCAAATTGTTAGGGAAATAATGAGTGTCGAAGAAAAGCTATGATGGACCATGTTTTAGGCCACTTTATTTTATTTTTTGGAGGTCCTAGTGCTAAAGGGAAGCAACGTCCGTCTGTTTGTTTACATGAAAGGCAGAGAGAGATAATTAAACAAACCCCATTTCTTTTTTTGAATATACAAGACATTCCACAAATCGTGGAATATTGGTCAATATATTTCAAAGTTGGGATTCGACAAGTCAAAGCTTTAAGTTTTCAATCGTGATGCTTGCTTTCACCGTAAGAGATGTGTCCCTTTTGCCTCATTGCGGATAGAGGGCTTATGTTCCTATGAATTCAACTAATGCATCAGGTGCTCTTTTCAATTCTCAATTCTCCAAAAAAGAACCAACTAGATCGAGGTTAGAGTTTTTGCTTAAAACATTTTCTACTAGAGTAGAAGTAGATGAAGATGTTTTGGTATTTTGTAAGTTGTATGTATTGTATATATTTGGTTGTGTGTTGTTCTGTACTACTACATATAAGGTCCCCATAGGTCTTGTAGATATTGTAGATGATTTTGACAACATAAGTAGTTTCAATTGGGTCGAAGCCATCCATCAATTTATGGCTCCACAATTGTCTACTATTGGAGATATATGTTCATCTAATAATACAGTTGCGCAGAAGAGTCGAATTCCTTATCTAAAGGGGTTTGCCGGCCTTTTGGCTGTAAGTTCTTTCTTACTAAATAATTTTTTCTTTTATATTTACGTAAGTATGTAACACTTTCGATATGAGCAGGCTTGGTTTCTGGAACATGTCCCAATCCAGAGACCATACAATACTGAAGGGCCACGAATAAATAAGTGGAGGGCAACTCCTTCACATATTAGCAAGGTCAGGAATTTATTGGAGCAAGTCTCCCGAATGTAAAAGAAGACCACAACTTAGCAGTTTTTCATTTTCGTTATCTAAATAATTGTTGATTTTTTGATAGGTCATTGTTGATCTAGTATGTACCCGTAGTGAAAATATATTGCTTGATAAGGTTGACTATTATATTGAAAATACTCCTCATCCAATAGAGACATCATCATCACAAACTATACAAGAAAAATACCCAGCTAGTGAATGTCATGAGTGTTTAGTTTATCAGAGACAACTCAAAGAGTTAAGAATGGAAAACATGGCACTAACTGAAAGGGTAAAAGAACTAATGGAAATTATAGGAAGAGAAGGTATGGAGGCTGAACCAAATAAGCCTGAAGTTGACCCTCAACCTCAACCGGAACCAATTGCCAACAGAACAAGACGGCGAGATAGAGTTCGCTATGATTACAGGGATACTCCCGTTGATAGTCCACTGTGGGCAAAAATGGTTCCTCAAAGCAAAAGAAAAAAGACAGAAATTTCTGATGTTGAGTTATTAGAAGGGCAACCTGATAAAGCTGTAAAAGAAGTTTTGACAAGAAAGGCAAACAAAAAATTGGTATGGATGAAGTGCAAGCGAGGGGTACTATCTGTATTTTGGAAGAAGATGAAAAAGATCTTGACAGGGATGAAGCAATAATTGATAAACTCAACCAAATGAGAATGGAAGCCATTGCGGTTAGTCAAAATACTTCCCAAAAATAGTTTGTGTTATTTTATTTAAATAACAAATAATATTTTTGTATCATAGTATGTCAAGAAAAATTGTAAGACGGCAAAGAACAAGAAACAAGATGCTGATGTGACCTACTTGCTACAAAGTTTAGAAACAATAAAGTATGGTAGTTACATCCACCATTACATTCAAAAATTCTATTACAGGAGTCTAAAGTGCAAATATTTATTTACGATAAAAAAATTTTGTAGGCGATAATGAGTTATGTTTGGGAGGAAGGTCCTTTTCATTAACTCGAATTCTTTATACTCTGGAGTTAATGGATATTTTCACAGATTGGGAGGTTATCGATACATTTTGCTCAATTCTTTTAGGGGCCTCCTCTTCATAGGTCATATAACAAGTCTGTATTGCTCATCAGTAAGGGAGTTAAATTATCTTGTATTTTCAATGACATTTGATGTTATACTAATCGCTTAAATATTTTCCTCTACACACACAATTTCAACAAGATTAAGATTATCGTGGAAGGCTGCACAATACAAATCATAAACACGGACATGAATGATGATGGAGGTTAGATATATTTTTATACCTCTAAATCAACTAAACTCACTTTCACCTGTTGTATCGACACAAAAGCAATGAGTTTCAATCATTACAACTCCATTTCATATGGAAGATCAGATCAAAGTTGATTTTAGCAAAGGTGAGTAGTTAAATCTTTTAAATATAGATAATCCATCAATTTAACTTTGTTATATTAATGAATAGTTATGTTAACTTAGTCATCGTGTAATTAATATCCCAATTTAAAGGATATTCACCCAAGGAGCTTGCAGCATCCATGTTTACAAGCCATACCCATATTATTACCCCATTACATTTCGATCTCATTGTCCGTACAAGTGGCAAGGTACTAAAGAAAAAAACGTTAAAATTATACTTTTAATTGAAATATAAAATTTTTCTATGCATGTTTACGCAATGATTGTGCCTTCTTTGTGATGATACGATGTCCTTATGGTGAGAAGATGGACTTCAAACAAGGCATACGACCAAATCTGTAATAGATGTCTCTGTCTCAATTTTAAGGGATGAGTTCTTCTGATGTAATTTTAGAAGTGTTCAGTGGCAATATGACAATGCATTGTTGTAATTAATGAAAATTGCTAAGTTGTAAATGGTAATCGCTTCCCATAGATCAACAAAGTGACTTTAAATATGTAAATTATTGTTTTCTTTAATAAATGTTATATAATATATTGTTCAATACTTCATGCGATAATGAAATGAAATCAACACAATGGCCTCGGGATTAAATTTCTAGCAACACAGAATTTGGGATTTTAATTCACACGCAAAATTCAACCGACAACTACAGAATTTAACTCCTGAAGACAATGGAATTAAAGTCCCAAAGACTCACCTGAATCAACTGGCGATATAAGCGGTGGAATTAAAATCCAGAACTCAATGGTCTGATTTTAATTCCCGAGACTATGTACAATTTTGAATCGGTCCAGAATACGGTGCCTGGAATTTAACTCCCAGGAACACAAGGGTGCTGGGAAAAAAAGTCCCAGCACCACGTACAATTTCGATCTGGCCAAGAAATAAGGTGGTGCCGAATTAAAATCGAAAAAACCGTCCTCGGGTTTCTACGTGACCACGATAATCGAATCGCGGAATTTAGTGCGCCGTAATTATAATCGAGTGTCAGAATCAGGAATTTATTTCAGACCACGCATACTGTTCAAATGGGAGGAATAAGGTAGTCATATCAATTCTCGTGACCACGCATAATTTAGAATCGCCTGGGAACACATAGTCCTGATTTCACCCAATTCGACCACGAGAATTTAACAGGACAAGAACTCTCGAGATCAACAAACATAAGGTACTTTCAAGGAATTCGCCAACAAGTATTGAACAAAGTGTAGATCGATGGATTTTGGCCAAAATCCATCGATGGCACAGAGTCCAAATTCAAATCTTTGATCGACCGAAAGACTCACATGGTGCTGCGAGAAACTTCCTTCCGATCCTCCTACCTTCCTAGATTCGCCTTGCCACTCATGGCACGGGGCCCGATTTACAAATGTGGTCTTTGAAATTAAACACACGTCCCGAAATTTAAATCCCAGACCACGCCCATGTGCGACCGCCAAGACATAAGGTGGTGGGAATCTCAACTCCGAACACCGTGGTAAGTCTTGTAAGTGAATTCCCAAAGACCACGTGAAAATGGACGAGATAAAATGTGGTGCTGGGAATTAATCCTGGCTTGAAAATCAGAAATTTTGGACACGATACACAGAGGGACAAGTCCCAAAGCCACTGGAGTTGATTTGGACCGGTTGAGGTGACTAGGGCTAATGGGTTTTGACCCAATAGACCACCTACAGCCCAAATTCAATTCTTTACATCGATCAAAGACCTAACGGCTTCACATGTTGTTATTGCGCAAACTTCCCTTGATCCTCGCCTCGCGCCACTTGGCACGGGCCCGATTCTCAAAATGTGGTGTGGGAATTAAATCCCTGAACACAAAGTGGTCCGGGAAATTTAAATCCCGGGACCACGCCCATTTGCGACCGCCGACATAAGGTAGGTGGTGGCCGAACAGTTCAACCCTAAGTGAACACGGCAAATGACCACGCATGACGAATCACGAGAAGATAAAATGTGGTGCTGGGAATTAATCCTGGCTTGAAAATCAGAAATTTTGGACACGATACACAAAGGGGCAAGTCCCAAAGCCACTGGAGAGAGTTTGGACCGGTTGAGGTGAACATCAATAGGATCATCAATGGTTTGGACCTCAGACCCAATGCCGAATTATTTACATCGATCAAAGACCTAACGGCTTCACATGTTGTCAAGGCAAACTTCATCCTCCCCGCTCTGCCGCGCCACTTGGCACAGGCGATTCTGAAAATGTGGTGGATTAAATTAAATCCCAGGAACATAGTGGTCCTGGAAATTTAAATCCCATGACCACATCCATTTGCGACCTGGCCGAGACATAAGGTGGTGCTGGGAATCTCAACCCCAGGAACACCGTCAGCCGGTAAGTGAATTCTCAGCACCACGTGATGAATCGACGAGATAAAATGTGGTGCTGGGAATTAGTCATGGCTTGAAAATCAGAAATTTTGGACACGATACACAGAGGAATAAAGTGAATTCCCACGAACAAACTAGCCGAGGAATACGCGGTGGGAATTTAACTCCAGAACACAGTCGAAATTTAATTCACGCCCATTCACATTCCGCCGAAATAAGGTGGTGCAATCTTAATCCCAGAACACGGTGGTGCCCGAAAGAGAATTCCGAACCACGTGCATAGTGAATCGCCGAGGAATACGGTGGTGCCGAATTTAACTCGAACACAAAGTGGTCCCGAAATTTAATCTCGAACCACGCCCAATCGCGAATCGCCGAGATATAAGGTGGTGCCGAATCTTAATCAGAACACGGTGGTCCCGAAATATAATTCTGCAACTACGCATGCCAATCGGGAGGAATACGGTGGTAATTGCTCAGAACACAAGGTCTGGAAATTTAATCATAACGCCCACCGCGAATTGCGAATCGCCGAGATATACGGTGGTGCTTCTGGTCTCCGAAAAAATAATTCAGCACTACGTAGATATCCCATCACAAAATCATAAAGTCGGGTTGTTGAAATATTTAACAAAGTATATTTATTCCATAATTGTACAGATACTACACAGATTAACAAAATATTTAACAAAGTATATTTATTCCATAATTGTACAGATTGCAGCTGACTAATGATTTTTACAGGCAGGCACCTTGGTGTAGTTACATATCTAAAACTCTCTATAGTTTTACAACATATCCCACTATACAGCACAGTCATAATTGCAAACAAAATTGTGAGCTGCGCATTATTCTATTCCCCACTATGAATCTGAAGCTCCTCATATCCTGCTGTCTGAATCTTTTAGGGTACCCAAATAGTAGGCTCTCAATGTATCGTATTATAAAAAATGCGCAATCATAGCTGTAAATAATTAAAAATTATTAGTCCAATGCTAGCTTATAAAATATGGTATTTACACAGATTAGTAGATGTCTTACGAAGAGCTTTGTCTGGGACCCTGGACTCAACGCACGGAAAAGTTTACATTACAAATTTTTTCAGCCAGGCCAGGATGCCAGTTGTTAAATACGGGGATTTAAAAACCCTAAATTAAAAGGCCCAATAATTAAGGAAATAATTCTGGAAATTTTTCGAGATTTTTAGGGAATTTTAGGAATTTTTCTGGAATTTTTCTGGAATTAAACGGACTCTGTACGAGATTTTTACGGGGATAAAATAGATAGGCCTTATTTAAGGGGGGTATTAACCTAAACCGGTAACCCTAAGTTTTATTTCTTTTTCTATTTCTTTTTTTTTCCAACACAACCCTTCCTTCGCAGTTCCTCGCGAGCCCTCTCCATCACGCATGACGCCGCTTCCGCCCACAAGGCTCTTCTTCTTCATGCGACGACCTTCTCTTCAAGGCTCATCACAAGCAGCCGACGACGATTTACTTTCTCCGCCCGAGCTCGAGCTTCTTCCCCGCAATAAACCGCCGTTGCCTCTCCTCCACACGCTCGACGCCGCCGACGCGAAAGCGCCGTCGCCCCGACGCTCATCCTTCATTGCCTGACACTCCTTCTCGCCTACGCCACCGCCTTCTCTTCTTCGCCGGCAAGCTCTTCGCACCGCTCGCCGAAGTCATCAGGGCGATAGCCATCCTGTCATACCGCAGGGCCACAGGACCGCCGAGCCTTCTCTTCGCCTGCGGCTGTCTTCTTCATTCGCCTCCGTCGCCGTAGCCTTCCCCTTCGCGTGGATAGATCAACGACGGTGAGTTTTGTTGGAGTAAACTATTTTAGGGCAGCAAGAGGTATTCGGCGAACGGAGAAAAATTGGGAGGGTTGATGGATTTAGGAGTGGTTGGCTAGCTGAGCGAGTTGTTTAGTTGGGATGTTCTTGTTTGGAGAATTGCTTGGGTTGGTGTTTCACGGCTGTGGTCGGCTGAGAGGGGCTGTAAGGGTTTTGTTTTGTAGGTGGTCGTGCAAGGATTGGCTGTGAACAAATGTTGAGCCACTGTAAATTGACTTGGAGATCTGATTTGGGAAAGAATTGGTTTTCGGTGGAATTTCTGGGGCGGGTGAGCTTGATTGGTCGATTTGGGTTGATTCCGGAGTTATTCGGTTGATCGGTATGGTTCGGAGGATATGGGATTTGGGTGATATTGTTTGATCTTGAGGATATCTTTGTAAGTGATGAATTAGGTTAATTGATTTGGAAATTGGTTTGGGTTAATTGGGTTATAAAAATCGATTAATTATTCGATTTGTTTGAATTGTATATTTTGTGCTTGACTATAATTACGTTATATGCGAGTTTTGATCCGGCGAGTCCCGATCGTGGCGATTGATTCTTCTTGCGGATATATATTCGGTGGTATTTTGACTTAACGTTTAGATTAAGTCAAATTGATATACTTGTTAGGATAGCTTACAATAATTTTTCATGTTTATATGCCTAGTATGTTTTGGTGCCTACTAGATACATGCATGTGATAGGATATGATTATATTTACTTTGATTTGGATCATAGTATTGGATTAGGGATATGTACATATTGGTTGTACATATCATTCGGATAGTATATTATGAGTAGGATTTACATGCTTTAGTATCATGCAGCATTGTAGCATGATTGCATGCTAGCTGGACGGGGGTCCTTTATTGTTGAGCCAGCAGCTAGTTACATGGCCTGCACACACTGCCACTCTTGGGTTAGTGGTACATCGGAGGGTATGTCGATTGCTCTGTCGAGCTCCATTGAGTCCGCTCATGGGTAGCGATGAGGCGGCGTGGTAGCGGCGAGGATCCTCCTCTCGGCCTATGACACGGGAGATGAGCTTAGCTCCCCACTATGTTTAGGGGCGGGAGGATAGGTGTACTCAAGACGCCCACATCCGCTCGGTCACTCGGGAAGCGATGATGGCGAGTGCACGGTTGTCATAGCCCTACCCACTCGGCTTCACCATTGCGTGTGAGGCGGTGGGCGTCGAGGTGACCATGTCATTAGCACGACATGCATTTTGCGATTGCATTTTGTATTGTGTTTCTTTGCATTATTGTATTGATGCCTTGGATGTGCATATGATTGTCATGCATCAGATACATGTTTATATATGGTCGACTCTATTACTTCTAGTCGCACATGCTCCTATATCGAGTAGGAGATTCGTGTAAAATCTGATCATTTTGTATTTCTTGCTTGCATACCCTTTTTATGTGAGACTGTACTGGCATGATATTTTTATTGTTAGCTATACCTGATTTTGCATATCTACTATACCCGCAGAGTTCTTTGAACTCACCCCCGTTGATTTATATCTATTTCAGGATGAAGCTGTCAGGAGAGTGCAGCTGCCGGATCCCCCACTCGTCGTAGATGTTTTATTTTTGGATATTTGCTTTATGGTTTGGATATTTTGGTTAGAGGACATGTATAGGTTTGGAGATTGATTTTGTATTTGGATTTTTTTTTGGTGTCCTTATAGACCTTATTCGTATTTTTGGTTTGATTGATTTTGGTGAGTATTCCTGCCCAGTTGGCAGAAGGGGTAAGTCGATTTATGGTAGACTGCTTATCCTTTATTTTGGTTGATGGCCTGAGGCCAATCTATATAACTGCGTGTGAGTATGGATTCCGGTCGTGTTGACCGATGTATAGCGGCCGTGTAGGCCTTGTATGTAAATTGGGATTGTCACCCGTACAGGGGAGATGCTGCCGGATTTTTGTCTGGTGGGGTCTCCTTCGGGGCGTGACAATTTATTTGGTATCAGAGCGCCTAGGTTTTCGAGTTCCTAGGGGTTTTTGGGTTTTTCGGAGTTCGCCATGTATTGGCAGGTTTTGCGAGGTAATTTGGAAATTTTGGATTGGTATGGATTTCCGATGATTTTTATGTTTGAAATTCGAGGATTTTTGTGAGATCAATATATGGGGTTTTGGCGCTCGGACCTCTCTGACGGTGAAATAGGTATGATGATAAAATTGATATGTTTTTATTTATGGTAATATCTGTATTCATTTAACAGATATGAGGCGAGGTGGGCGTACTTACAGAGGCGTGGTGTGGGGCAGCCACGCCCGGAGGACCCGAGAGATCTTTGGTGGTGACTTGCGGAGAGATCTACCGAGGGTGAGCATATTGATTAGGGTCGATTCACGAGTGCTCTACGGGGTTGTGGATCCTCAGTCCTCGGCGGATCCTCCTCCCGAGATACCCACGGGCATCCGATGTACCAGCGGGAGATCCTACTGCTACACATCAGAAACCCCCGCCAGTAGGACCTTCTACTACGACAGCAGCCCATCAGTGGGCCGTCGGACCCTCACTCGATGCTCGGCCCTACTTATCCTCATCGATGTATTTGCGGCCAGCTCGAATTCGAGATTGGCTAAGTCGATGAAGAGCCAGGTTCACTTTATTCGGAGAGACCGATCCGATCGTGGCTCAGTCTTGGATCGAGACGATGGAGCGTACCTTTTACTATATGGTCTGCTCTGAGTGGGAGAAGGCAGAGTTAGCGGCCTTCCATTTACGAGGCGAGGCCGAGATCTGGTGGGATATGCAGCGCTCGATTATTGGCGAGCAGCAGGTTACCTGGGCGAGATTTAGAGAGGCTTTTGAGAGTCAGTATTTCCCGCGGGCGTATCAGATGATGAGACGTCAGGATTTTCTGAGTCTAAGACAGAATAATCGCTCGATGATGGAGTATAATCGAATTTAATCGGTTAGCGAGGTTTTGCCCGAGTTAGTTCTTGAGGATAGGTCACGGATGATGCGGTTTGTGCGGGGGTGGATGGGCATCTGAGTTAGGATGGCAGGATTTGGTAGTTCTTCCCTCTGAGGGCGTTGGATAGAGCTTTGTTGATCAGTCGGCTCAACAAAGGGTTAATCTGAGACGAGGAAGAAGCGGTGAAAGATCTACGTCGGACCCGCCGACCCGCAGACTCGGACATCGGCCAGAGTGTGCCGCGATCAGCGTCGAGTCATTCAGGGCATCAAGCGGCCTCGAAATCGGGGCGATCTTCACCGGCCCTCGCGGTCTTTTGTGAGCCGGAGACCGCCCATTGGCGACACCTACTGTACTCGTTGTGGATCGAAAGAGCATATCATCTCAGCCTGCACCTTGGGACAGCCAGTTTGTTATTATTGCAAGCTGCCTGGACACATGAGCCGAGATTGTTCGTTGAAGGCTCAGCATGTGGCTTCCGGGGTTTCTATTCAGGGAGGACCGTTGCGTCAGTCTGGGACTCAGAGAGGGGGCCAGACAGCCAGACCTTCGCAACGCCCGCAGAGGACAGCTCCCCCTGCAGGAGTCGCCTATGGCATTCATGGACAGGAGTACACCAGTGCCCGTACGGTGTCACAGGGTTCAGTTTCAGGACCGCGATGATGCGGATGCGATCCCACCCATGCGTACAATACCATTCGCAGATGGCGACCCTTGCTATTCTGATGTCTGCGACCTTCGCCACTAGTTCAGATCAGCCGTGCCGCGTCATGCATCGCAGCCGTTATACCAGCCTTCCTATCAGCCTTCGTACCAGTCTTCGTATCAGTCTCAGGCTCAGGCACATCCCCCTTTGGCAGTGATACCACCTCCACCGCCACCGGAGACTGGGCGGATTCATGCGATTACCAGAGAGGATGCGCAGCGAGCCAACGAATCCGTATTTCGCGGTACGGTTTCACTTTATGCATTTTCAGCTATTATGCTAGTTGATACTGGTAGTTCGCATTCGTTTATTTCTCGTACTTTTATGAGAGAGATTGGTAGACTACCTGCTAGTAGATCACAGAGATTAGTCGTCTCCCTACCGTCTGGCGATACAATGGATGTTACCCAGGAGGTTCGAGGTTGTCCCTTAGATTTTGGTAACATCATTCTTACGGTAGATTTATTGGTACTGGATATGGTCGAGTTCGATATTATTCTTGGCATGGATTGGCTGTCAGCATATCATGCCACGCGATGGATGTCGGATGAGGGTGGTCACATTCGGACCTCCGAACCAACCTCGTGGGATTTCGCATCCGGCGGCGGTATAGCGACCATTTCTGCGATTCGAGCTCGTGAAGCTTTTATTGCGGTTGCCGGGGTTTTCTATTATCTATGATCAATGTAGAAGGCGGTGACTCTCGGATCGCGGACATCCCTATTGTCAGAGTATTCAGATGTCTTTCGGAGGAGTTACAAGTGCCTCCCGAAGGCAAGTGGAGTTCATGATTGAGTTAATACCGGACGGCATGATCGCCAGCTCATTATCGTATGGCCCGAGAGAGTTGGACGAGTTAAAGGTTCAGCTCAGGGAACTTTTGGGCCAGAGGTTTTATTCGCCTAGTGCATCACCCAGGGTTCTCGGTTCTCTTCGTGAAGAAGAAAGATGGTTCGATGAGGCTGTGCATCGACTACAGGGCAATTGAGCGCCGCCACTATCAAGAATAAATATCCCCGCCACGTATTGAGGACTTGTTTGATCATTCGTGAGGTACATCAGTCTATTCTAAGATTGATCTGCGGTCCGGATATCATCAATTAAGGGTTAGAGATTCTGACATTCAGAAGACAGCGTTCCGTACCAGATATGGACATTATGAGTTTTTGGTAATGTCATTTGGGCTTACCAATGCTCCAGCGGTATTCATGGACTTAATGAACCGTGAATTTATGGATTTTCTAGATCGGTTCGTCATTGTTTTTATCGATGACATTCTGGTTTATTCTCGTTCCGAGGAGGAACACGCGCATCTTCGACTTGTTCTAGATAGGCTCCGACAGAAGCGGCTATATGCGAAGTTCAATAAATGCGCGTTTTGGTTACACTCAGTCGGTTTTCTGGGACATGTGGTTTCGAGTAGAGGTATTTCAGTTGACCCCCAGAAGATCGAGGCTGTCACTAGTTGGGAGCAGCCGAAATCAGTTCAGGAGGTTCGCAGTTTCCTAGGCTTGGCCGGGTATTACAGACGGTTCGTTGAGGGTTTCTCGAGCATTTCTATGCCATTGACACGCCTTACCAGGAAGGGCGTGAAGTTCACGTGGACAGAGGCGTGCGAGACTAGTTTTCAGGAGTTAAAGAGGAGATTGGTGTCAGCACCGATCCTGGTATTACCATCAGGGGACGACGGTTTCGTTCTTTATACCGATGCGTCTCTACAGGGTTTAGGCGCAGTGTTGATGCAGCACGGCAGGGTAGTTTCTTATGCATCTCGCCAGTTGAAGGATCATGAGAAAAACTACCCAGTTCATGATTTAGAGTTTGCCGCTATTATTTATGCCTTGAAGATTTGGAGGCATCATTTATATGGTATTACGTTTGAGATTCTTACTGATCATAAGAGTCTCAAATATCATTTACGAAGGAACTCAATCTTCGCGGAGGAGATGGATGGAGTTCTGAAGGATTATATTGTACCATCGGCTACCACCCGGGAAAGCCAATGTGGTTCTTGGCATAGCCAAGTCAGGGACTTTAGCTTCTTTCCGAGTTTTGGTCACAGATTTGATTTAGGGTTTCTCTGAGTTGAGCTTAGAGGAGCAGGGACCGACGGAGCAGGGCGTTCTAGTTACCATGGTTGCTCAGTCGTCTATCCGGACGAGAGTCCGAGAGGCTCGAGCCGATGATCGGCATTCTGATTCATTGGTAGTCGGATCACTTACGGGACGTGACCGAGTTCACCCGAGATGAGGAGGGTATTATATATTTCCGAGGCAGATTATGTGTACCTCAGCCTCACCCGGTTATGGAGGAGTTACTACAGGAGGCACATCGCTCTCGATTTGCGATCCACCCAGGCGGAACCCGTATGTATCGAGATTTAAAGCGTTTGTATTGGTGGAACGGTATGAAGAAAGACATTGCGGATTTTGTAGCTAGATGTCTGATTTGTCAGCAGGTCAAGGCTGAGCACCAGAGACCAGCTGGATTACTTCAGAGGATTCCTATTCCTGAGTGGAAGTGGGATCATATTACTATGGATTTTGTGATGGGTTTGCCTAGGACACGTCAAGGTCATGACGCGATTTGGGTAGTCGTAGATCGACTAACCAAATCCGCGCACTTCTTATCGATTCGGAAGACCGACTCTCTGGATCGGTTGGCAGAGCTATATTGTCGGGAGATCATCAGATTGCATGGTGTTCCGTTGAGCATTATATCAGATAGAGATCCCCGTTTCACGTCTAGGTTCTGGCAAAGTCTGCAGCAGGCTTTAGGCACACAGCTTCGGTTTAGTACTGCATTCCATCCGCAGACAGATGGACAGTCTGAGCGGACCATTCAGACACTAGAGGATTTGCTGAGGTCCTGTGTTATAGATTTCGGAGGCAACTGGGAGGATCATTTACCGTTAGTGGAATTCGCCTACAATAACAGTTATCATTCGGCTATCCAAATGGCCCCGTATGAGGCATTGTATGGTAGGCAGTGTCGTACACCCACCCTCTGGGAGGAGGTTGGGGAGGCCCAGTTGCTAGGACCCCAGAGAGCTCAGTATGAGGCAGAGTTGGTCCGCATTCTATCGGGACGTAGGATGACAGAGGCGCAGGATCGCCAGAAGAGTTATGCAGATCGTAGACGGAGACCTTTGGAGTTCTCTGTTGGTGATCATGTATTCTTGCGAGTTTCACCCACGAAAGGGGTGAAGAGGTTTGGACTCCGTGGTAAGCTTGCTCCTAGATATATCGGTCCGTTTGAGATTTTGGAGAGGATCGGAGCAGTTGCTTATCGTCTAGCGCTACCCCCATCTTTGACGAGTATACATGATGTATTCCATGTGTCTATGCTGAGGAAGTATGTGCCAGATTCTACACATATTCTATCAGATGTATCAAGTTCCATTCAACCTGATGCTACGTACGCAGAGGTTCCGGTGCGGATTTTGGATTTCAAGGAAGCAGCGGTTCTGAACAAGGTTGTGCGACTTGTCAAGGTCGGGTGGAGTCACCACACCGACGAGGAGGCTACTTGGGAGCTCGAGGAAAAGATCAGAGCTCAATACCCCCACTTGTTTACTTGAGGTACGTGAGGTATATTTTCAGTACTTGTGGTATTTCTTACTCGTTGTGCACCTGAGTAGGAAATTTGGGGACCAAATTTTTTATTAGTGGGGGAGAATGTTAAATACAGGGATTTAAAAACCCTAAATTAAAAGGCTCAATAATTAAGGAAATAATTCTGGAAATTTTTCGAGATTTTTAGGGAATTTTAGGAATTTTTCTGAAATTTTTCTGGAATTAAACGGACTCTGTCATTTAGATTTTTACGGGGATAAAATAGATAGGCCTTATTTAAGGGGGGTATTAACCTAAACCGGTAACCCTAAGTTTTATTTCTTTTTCTATTTCTTTTTTTTTCCCCGCCGCGCCGCAACCCTTCCCTTCGGCAGTTCCTCGCGCGAGCCCTCTCCATCGCCGGCGACGCCGCTTCTCCGCCCGACGGCCGCGCTGCGTCTCTTCTTCGCCGGCGGCGACCTTCTCTTCGCGTCTACCGCCAGCAGCCCGACGCCGGTGACGGCTTCTTCTCCGCCCGAGCTCGAGCCTTCTTCCTCGGCCAAACCGCAGCGCTTCTCTCCTCTCCGCTCGACGCTTCGACGCGAGCACCGTCGCCGCCGACGCGCTATCCCTTCGCCGCCGACACTCCTCTTCCCTCGCGCCGCCTAGACCACCGCGCCCTCTTCTTCCGGCGAGCCCTTTCTCGCGTCACGCGAGTCCGTGCGACATAATATCCGTCGCAAGCGCCGGCAGTCGTGGCCACAGGACCGCCGAGCCTTCTCTTCGCCTGCGGCTGTCTTCTTCACTCGCCTCCGTCGCCGTAGCCTTCCCCTTCGCGTGGATAGATCAACGACGGTGAGTTTTGTTGGAGTAAACTATTTTAGGGCAGCAAGAGGTATTCGGCGAACGGAGAAAAATTGGGAGGGTTGATGGATTTAGGAGTGGTTATTGGCGCTGAGCGAGTTGTTGAGTTAGTGGGATGTTCTTGTTTGGAGAATTGCTTGGGTTGGTGTTTCACGGTTGTGGTACCGAGAGGGGTCATAGGGTTTTGTTTTGTAGGTGGTCGTGCAAGGATTGGCTGTGAACAAATGTTGAGCCACTGTAAATTGACTTGGAGATCTGATTTGGGAAAGAATTGGTTTTCGGTGGAATTTCTGGGGCGGGTGAGCTTGATTGGTCGATTTGGGTTGATTCCGGAGTTATTCGGTTGATCGGTATGGTTCGGAGGATATGGGATTTGGGTGATATTGTTTGATCTTGAGGATATCTTTGTAAGTGATGAATTAGGTTAATTGGGTTATAAAAGAAATCGATTAATTATTCGATTTGTCATTGAATTGTATATTTTGTGCTTGACTATAATTATGCTATATGCAGGTTTCGGTCACGAGGCAGGTGTCCCGATCGTGTGATTCGGTTCTTCTTGCGGATATATATTCAGGCGGGTATTTTGACTTAACGTTTAGATTAAGTCAAATTGATATGCTAGTTAGGATAGCTTACAATAATTTTTCATGTTTATATGCCTAGTATGTTTTTGGTGCCTACTAGATACATGCATGTGATAGGATATGATTATATTTACCTGTTTGATTTGGATCATAGTATTGGATTAGGGATATGTACATATTGGTTGTACATATCATTCGGATAGGTATATTATGAGTAGGATTTACATGCTTTAGTATCATGCACCATTTTCGCATGATTGCATGCTAGCTGGACGGGGTTCCATTATTGTTGAGCCATGACTAGTTACATAACTGCACACTGCCTTGCCGGGTTAGTGGTACATCAGGAGGGTGTGTGCAGTTGCTCTGTCAGGCTCCGCTGGTCCGCTCATGGGTAGCGATGAGGCAGTGTGGTAGCGGGCAGGGATCCCTCCTCTGGCCTATGACACCAGGAGATGAGAGCTTAGCTCCCCCACTATGTTTGGGGCAGGAGGATAGGTGTACTCCCGACGTCCACATCCACTCGGTCACTCGGGGCGATGATGGCGAGTGCACGATTGTCATAGCCCTACCCACTCGGCTTCACCATTGCGTGTGAAGCGGTGGTAGCGTCGAGGTGACCATGTCATTAGCACGACATGCATTTTGTGCATTTTGTATTGTGTTTCTTTGCATTATTGTATTGATGCCTTGGATGTTGCATATGATTGTCATGCATACATGATACATGTTTATATATGGTCGACTCTATTACTTCTAGTCGTGCACATGCTCCTATATCGGGGTAGGAGATTCAGTGAAAATCTGATCATTTTGTATTTCTTGCTTGCATACCCTATTTATGTGAGGATCTTGGCATGATATTTTTATTATTAGCTATACCGATTTTGCATATCTACTATACATGAGTTCTTTGAACTCACCCCGTTGATTATATCTATTTGAGGATGAAGGTATCGGAGAGTGCATTCTTGGATCCCCACTCGTCGTAGATGTTTTATTTTTGGATATTTGCTTTATGGTTTGGATATTTTGGTTAGAGGACATGTATAGGTTTGGAGATTGATTTTGTATTTGGATTTTTTTTTGGTGTCCTTATAGACCTTATTCGGATTTTTGGTTTGATTGATTTTGGTGAGTATTCACGCTTGATTGGCGGAAGGGTAGTCGATTTATGGTAGATGCTTATCCTTTATTTTTGGTTGATGGCACGAGGCCAATCCATATATAGCTAGCGTGTGAGTATGGATTCGGTCGTGTTGGCCGATGTATAGTGGCGCGTGTAGGCCTTGTATGTAAATTGGGATTGTCACCCGTCTGAGAGATCTTTGCCGGATTTTTAAATGCTGTGGGTCTCCTTGAGGACACCGTGATCATATCATAATACGAAGAGTACATCTTTTTAAAGAATTCAACCTGGGACCGAAATAAATGCTTTGAATCCTCCATACACAAATGGTTTATTTAGCTGAAATCTAATCTAATGCTTACTGTTTCTTCAAATTGCGTAGTGTAAGCCTTCCTGACGGACAAGGAGTTGTAGTGGATAAACTCTGAATTTTCCAAGTCGGCCACTAGTAGGTGGCGATGGTACGCGGATTATTGGACAAAATATGTATCTGATTGGATTGCCTGGGGTTTTAAAAGTTTGCTCGAATGCTTGGGCGTACATAATATTAAACATATCCTGTGTATAAAAAAATCTGTCAAAACACCGAGGCCGTAAAGTCTACAATTCCTTGCAAAAGGGCCAAAAACTTACCGGGAATCCAGCCCCACAGAAAATTGAGTTATAGTACGCCTTATCAGTCACCTTGCTTTGCTTTCATTAAGATGAAAAATATGCGCTTATTACAATCCCCATGTGTCAAAACTTTCAATCAAATATTGTAAGGAAAGAGTCCATGTATAAGTTAATAGCATCGGTCTTCCACACTGGTCCTGATACTGTCACACTACACAAGGAAGGGGTTATTAGCAACTCTCAAAACATAAGATGAAAGGTATATACAAAGAATATAAGATCTTACTCTATTTTTTAGTTTCAATAAAGACTCCCGACGTTTGGATCCATCTTAGTGAATTCGTATAAGCTTCTTGTATACAAAATAAAGCTGATTTCAAAATATTTTGTCGAAAAATAGGGTAGACAGATAAGCGATGATCACCTCCAATATCCTCTGCTTGACTTCGTCGAGTGTTGGTTGTCTGTCTGTGGAGACTTGTGTGCCGGTATCTGATATTTCGAGTTCACCCTCCTCGGCAATTGATTTCCCTTTTATATCCTGGCCTGACTCCTGCTCAATGTTTGCCTCTGCAGGAGAGATATTAGGGTCTACTGAGGGATACTCAATAGCCCTGCTGGGGACAATTTGAGTTTCAACTCTCCTTCTTTTAGGGATGTTTGAAAACCATGCAGGAGGGAGACTTCTAAGGCTAGGGGGTGATAGACCATCAAGAGTCTTCTTCCTCACACAAACCTTCCGCCTAGGGTATGCAGAAGAAGGCTGTTGGGTTTGTACAGCTTGTATAGGTTGTGATTGTAACCCCTCTACATCCCGGGATTGTAAATTGAGTTGAAGCTCCAGTATTAAACTGTCCTTTTCAGTGATTAATGCTTCTTTTTCAGCAATTATATCATCCCTTTCACTTATCTCGTTGTCCTTCCTGTTCCTGACCTCCTCTAACTCTTGAAGAAGCTCCTGTATTGTCTTTTCTTGTTGTTCGATGGTCGCTTCCTTAAGTAGGGAGGTGCTTTCAAAATCACACCTTGCTTCAACTAGCTTGGTGCTTAGAGTAGATACAATTTCTGCATTCTCCTGGCATACTGGACAGGCCATTCCTCTTGCGTCGACATGGGTTTGGGGTTGAGGACTTGATGCAGAAAATCTAGGTGGGGAAGCGGTATGTAGCAGGTGCAGCTCAGACTGTGCTGGAATTAGATCGACAATGATTTTGTCAGGTAGGAGACCATCTACCATCTTCTTAACGACCCTTACATTTGTGGAACTCCACCTCCATCTAAGAATTCTTGGCAAAGCATGAGGGACGTGTGGAGGTAGGATACACAAATGCTCACACATCCATACCTGGAATGACAAGATTAGTTGTTAATAGACTGATTTATCTATACTATTTGCGGAAGACATAAAATATATTCACTCACAGCCAATAAGTGTGTGAAACCCTTAAGCATTGGTCTCGTGGATCCACCTACGACGTCTGCTTTAGGTCGCAATGTGACTCCCATACCAATTGACTCCATTTGAGGAGCCATGTACGTATAAAGTGCTTCGCACCAATTGTACCTGCCTAAGCTATCAAATTGCTCTACACAATCTATAAGTGATCGCATAGCTATTCTAGGCTTACTGCTGGTGGTAGTAAAAAACACACAAGAGAAAAAATATAAAATAAACAACTGACAATAAAGTAGTGCAGATCCTGAATTATCAGGAGATCTGGAAGTCTTCAATAAATCCTCCAGATGCTTGTTAGAGCAATCAGCTTCCACGAAATATTGAAAATATAGCTGTCCAGACGGAGCTTCATTATTCATAGGAACTTCGAGTCCATCATCTGGTAGACCAAGGATGAGGGAGACATCCGTCTTTGTGAAATGCAATTTCTTGTCTTGGAATATAAAACATTTCTCCGTGCAGTCCCAATTATCGAA
This sequence comes from Wurfbainia villosa, assembly GCA_025175895.1. Taxonomy (NCBI): domain Eukaryota; kingdom Viridiplantae; phylum Streptophyta; class Magnoliopsida; order Zingiberales; family Zingiberaceae; genus Wurfbainia; species Wurfbainia villosa. The sequence continues at coordinate 88,652 of JAKLTH010000095.1, read as the reverse complement.
CATATTCTGAACGAGGGGTCTGACATGGGTAATATCTGGAATGTCCAAAACCCACGCAAAGGGGGAGCTCCGAATAAGCGTTTCTTCTTCCACACTCGGCACACTTGCAATAAATTTTTAAACAAAGGAAACGTTGCTTTTTCAGTTCATTCTCTTGGTTCTTCCTCGCATCAACGCACTGGTTCTTGCAGAAGTATCGCTTGATGATTCACCAGTTGAAGCCATCGTTAACTGAAAAAAATTCCTTAGGTTAACAACCAAATGCATTGTAATACAGCGATTTTAAACTAATAGATGAAATGGATTGAAACATGTGTGATGATACAAACATACGTTACCTCTGCTTAAATGGTAAACCCTAAAACCCTAAACCCTATCAGGCCCGAGTTTAAACGAGATCGTGAACGGAAAAAGGCAAAAACCCTAGATAGATCGGAAGAAACGATAGCGACACAGAATTTAAGAAATCTACAAAACTTACTTAGGTCGAAAATCGCGTTGAGATGGTGTTGAGCTGGTGTTGAGATGCTTTAACTCGCACCGGGGAGGTTGAACTGACACCGGGGGGTTATGACTGGCACCGGGGAGTTTGAACTGGAACCGGAGACTTTGAACGGCCGCCGGGGAACGGAAGCGGAATTCCACAGAGACAGAATGCAAGGAGCGATAGAGAAATTAAATGTGGTGTTGAGATGTTTGAACTTCCACCGGGGAGTTTTATATTAACGGGTCGGGTGCGGTCGGACGGATTTAGAATACGGTGGTGCTGGTAATTATAATCCCAGAAACAAAGTGGTCCTGGGATTTTATTTCCCAGCTCCACGAACAATTTCGAAATGGCTACGGAATAAGGTGGTCCTGGGATCTCAATTCCCAGGACCACGTACAATTTATAACTGGCCGGGGAACACACCGTCACAGGATTTCAATTCAGTCCACGTTTTAGAATGCCGTAGGAGAACACACTGGTCACAGGATTTCAATTCCCAGTACCACGTACTTTTTCAAACAGCCCGGAAATATGGTGGTGCTGGCAATTTTAATCCCAGGAACACAGTAGTCCTGTGTAGGGCCATCAATGGGTTTTGGTCGAAACCCATTGATGGACCTACAGGAGTCCAAATTCCGAAATCTTTACATCGACTGAAAGACCTAACGACTTCACATGTTGTTGCATCGAGGAAACTTCCTTCTGATCCTCCTACCTCCAAGTTTCGGCCGCGTGCCACTTGGCACGGGGCCTGATTTCTGAAAATTGGCTGTGTAAACGTGATCCTGCCTTGAAAAACAGATATGTTGGACACTATACACAGAGGGTCAAGTCCCAAATCCACTGGAGTTGGTTTGGACCGAAGTTGAGGTGACTAGGGCCATCAATGGGTTTTGACCGAAGCCCATTGATGGACCTACAGGAGTCCAAATTCTGAATTCTTTACATCGACTGAAAGACCTAACGGCTTCACATGTTGTTGCGTCGAGGATACTTCCTTCTGATCCTACTACCTCCCAGTTTCGGCCGCGTGCCACTTGGCACGGGGATTGATTTCTGAAAATTGACTGTGTAAACCTAATCCTGCCTTGAAAATCAAAAATTTTGGACACGCTACACAGAGATATTGAGATTACAATTTTGCAAAATAGCGTACCAAAATTTTCCATTACAATTCTGCAAAATAGCATAACATTAACATTAACATTAACATTGACATTAACATTAACATTAACATTAACATTAACATTAACATTGTTTCCTTTAAAAATATTTACACATCCACAATAAACATACTTAGGAATTAGTAGCCGGTGGCATTCTACAAGACCTCCTATATTATGGCAATTGCATCTGCATCTCTGCATTTATTTTTCACCCTCCCAGTATGTTTGGACTCTATGCGTGCCTTTTTTCTTCGCCCGGGCTGCACAAGGCTACGAGGAGGTAGAACTCCGAAAATTTTGTCTGTCACCATTAGGCCAAAATTTCTTACTTCGACATGGGTAAATACGATCCATGTAAGTGGCCTCCCAGGTTTCCCTTAGAAAATAATGCTCATGATAGGATGGATCCATGTTAGATATATGATGACAATAGCATGCGAGCAAGGAATTCAAATTTAAAACTCACCGCATATATGCAACTTGCTATCGAATCAACAATATCTGAAGAAGCTATTATGCAGATCTTCCATTTCCGTTTGTGAATATGGGAATACCGAATATAATCGAGTTCTTTCTCTCCTTTCATCAATCTCTTTAATGGCGTAAGGTGTTAGAAAACCTGACATTTTTGAAGATTCTTCCCTACGATTATAGAACCATTGAGCAAGCTTTCTTCTAGTGTTGTCAATTAAACTGGTGATGGGAAGTTCACGTGTTTCCTTGAATAATGCATTTAAACTCTCGGAACAATTAGTGGTTAACATTGTGTACCTCCTGCCAGGAAAGTGTGCATTGGCCCATCTTTTTGGATAGATCTTTTGTAGCCACGCATATGCTTCCTTGTGTTTGTCATGCATGTTATGCATTAATCGATCAAAGTCAACTCTTGTATTGGCTCTTCACGCTTCAAAATAAACCTAATGAGGATCTATCCCGGGTATCTGTTACCATGTTACAAGACAAGTGATAGCAACAAAAAGCATGATGGGCAGATGGATACACTTTGTTAACTGCTGATATAATCCCCCGATGTCTATCCGATACAATGCTCAACGACTCTGGCAGGACATCAAGGAATGTCTTTACATGATCCAAAAACCACTCCCAAGCAGATCCACATTCAACTTCGGCAATTCCAAATGCAACTGGCATAATTTTTGCATTACCGTCAACGGCAGTAGCCATTAGCAAAACACCAGGATACTTGCCAGTCATATGTGTAGCATCAATTCCAATTAGTTTTCGCAAATACAACCTGAATACTCTTCGACAAGCACCAAATGCCCAAAAACATCGCTGGAATTGATTTTCACCATTTCTTAGTACTGCAACATATGTATCAGGATCTCTAACTCTTAACTCACGCAAGTACATTGGAAGATCAATATAGGCCTGATCAAAATCACCTACCACTCTTTTTAATGCTTTCTGTCTGGCTGTGTATGCTTTCTTGTATGAAATGTGAACACCAAACCTAGCTTGCATTTCTCTTCGAATTGAACTTGGTTTGTAATCATCAGAGGTAGCTAACCGTCCTACAATCTGGTTTGCTACAAATGTGGATGTGCAAGCATGATGATCTGCTGTTTCCCTAACACTGTCACATTCATGCTGCTTTACATATTTTGTGACAGTGAACTCCACGTCTCCACTTGCAACTAGACTCCATGAACAAGGCTGACTAAAGCAAATAACTTTAATTCTATTGAGTCTGGTGTCAACTGGCTTGTATCTGAAGTTTTTTAGCATCGCATGCCTTACTAGTGCATCTTTAAACTCTTGTCGAGAGGAAAAAACTTGTCCAGTGAAAAATTCATTTGGATCTGATGAACCGACATCTGCCAATAGTCTTATTTGTGGATTTAAAACATAGGGATCATCAGCAATTGGGAACACTTCCTCTAAGTCATCAGATCGATCCGGTTTAACTCACCTTCTTCATGTTGGATATCATCAGCTAAGAATTCTTCCGAAGAATTTGTATATTCTAACTCTTCTATCCCATGTATATCACTTACCTCCTCTTCACTCCAAGTTTGTTCAAAATATTCATGATCTACTGTGGTAGCAGTGACAAACTCTTCTTCGAGTATGGAACGAGCATCTCTATTTATATCAAGGTGTTGATCACTGGTAATTCTATTGCCCACATCAGTAAACTGAGATGAAGATGGAATATTACTTGGGCACAGATTTGTGGAATCTTGATCATCTAACTCTCTAGCCTTCAAATTTGATTCAATTGTTTCCAAAAATGTTAACACTTCATCAGGAAGGGGGTCGTCCCTGCAAATGTTTTTAAAATCAACACTGTTATATGTAGTGTGCTATGCAAGTAGGCTGAATTTTTTTAACTAGGCTTTAGAAGTCTGAAGACAAGTGGAGGATGAGAGTTTCTGGTTAGGTTTCCCAATTATGCACTTAACTAATTAGAACATTTGATGTTGATAGGGCCATCAATGGGTATTTACCGAAACCCATTGATGGACCTTTCCATGTTGAACTTATGAACGGTTTATATGGAATGGAAGAGGAAGACATTTACAGGGTTTATGTGCAGAGGGATACTTAGTTCCCACACTCCGTCAGGCAGTTATGGGTGCGTGCCAATTGGCACGCAGCATGCCAATTGGCACACTCGTCTGAATGTTGGCACAGAGCATTAATTTTCATAACTACTGTTTGGGAGCATAAGGAAAGGTGGAGAATGATAGTATAGGTCACGCTTGGACTCATCCCGCCTAGAGGACTTTATTTATCTCCAATATAAATTGACAGCACCACTCTTTTTCTCGGCCAGGTTCCCTCTCCATGGTGCTAGAAATTTATATCTCAAACCACTTGGGGATATAAATTCCCAAAGACTACCATTTATCTCGACTACTCCATCTCCTTGCTGGGATTTTTAAACGCAGAACCACTGTGTTGCTGGGGTTTTAGTTCCCAGCACCACCAACAATTCCGGTAAATTTTATGTACATGGTGCTGGAAATTTCATTCCCAGCACCATGGTGTTGCTGGGGGTTTTAATCCCATTACCACGGTGGTGCTGGGATATAAATTCCCAGCACCACCATTTATCTCGACCAGTTCCATCTCCCTGGTGCTGGGATATTTAAACGCAGAATCACTGTGTTGTTGGGGTTTTAGTTCCCATCACCACCAACAATTCCGACAAATTTTATGTACATGGTGCTGGAAATTTCATTCCCAGCACCATGGTGTTGCTGGGGGTTTTAATCCCATTACCACGCGGTGGTCTTTGGGATATAAATTCAGACCACCATTTATCCGACTAGTTCCATCTCCTCGGTGGGATTTTTAAACGCAGAACCCTTTGTATTCTTGGGGTTTTAGTTCCCGGACTACCAACAATTCCTGAACTTATATGTACATGGTGCCGAAATTACATTCCCGACACCATGGTGTGTCTTTGGGGTTTTAATCCCATTACCACGGTGGTGCTGGGATATAAATTCCCAACACCACCATTTATCTCGACCAGTCCAATGTCAATGGTACTGAGAGTCTTATTCGCAGGACCATAGTGTTGCTGAGGTTTCAAATCCCAAAGACCCACCCCTTAATGTCGACCACTTATATCTCCATGGTCTAGTGATTAGATTCCCAAAGACCAAGGTGTTCTTTGGGAGTTTGAATCTCATTACAATGGTGGTGCTGGAATATAAATTACCAGCACCACCATTTATCTCGACAAGTTCATTCCCCATGGTGCTGGGAGTATTAAACTCGGACTACTTGCGGTGGTAGATTTAAATTCCCGACTGCATTTTATCCCGAATTTGTTGAACCTTAATGGTGCTTTGAGAATTTGAAGCTCACCACGATGTATCGGGATTTAAATTCCCAAAGATCACTTTTATCCGCATCAACACTGGGAATTTCATGGCCAGCACCACCTACTCTCCCATGGTGCTGGGATTTTAAATTTTAGGGATCCGGTGGTGCTGGGAATTTCATTGCCAGCACCACCTGCTCTCTCAGACAGATTGAATCTCCTAGTGCTGGGAATATCAATCAGGGAACTTAAGTAATCGTGAGATTTAATTCGAAGTATCACCTTTTAAGTTAGGTGGAATTTGTTTAGGTGGCGACAAAACTCGATTATGAATCTCCTGCATCGCAATTATGGGTGCATTGGTCTACTTTCGTATGATATGCCTACATCGTATTTATGGGTGTGTGGCAAACTTGGCTATACAACCACCTACAATGCATTTATTAACCTCATAGTCGTCTCAAGAATAAAAACATATACATACATGATAAAACCATGTGAAGAGGCTGGTGAGCAGCCGCCAACTTCGATTATGTCGATGCGATTGTTCATGGTGACCTGATTTTATTGTTGGTCAGCCGAGTCGCCTGTTGGCGGATTTTGACGATCGTACGCGCGCTGTTGGCCGTCGTTACTCACTGGACTTCCCACTGAAGTGGGTTTTGCCTTCAGATTCGGTCTCTAGACCTCCAGTTGGCTACTAAAGTTTATGAATCCTGGTAACCAAGTGATCAAGTGATCACTTGGTTACCAGGATTCATAATCTGTAGTACTTAGCCCGAGGTCTAGAGTTCAACTCGGGAAGGCAAAACCCACTTCCAGGTGAAGTCCAGTGAGTAACGACGGCCACAGGCGATGGCCGACAATAGGGGTCACCGAATTCGCAACAACAGGCGACTAATAGGGTCACCAATTCGCCAACACGATCATTACAATAAAAAGGAATGTAAGATATCGAAAAAAAATAAAACAAATAAAATAATACTTATTAATTATACAAAAAAAAAAACCCATCGGAATTTTTCCAAATATTTTTGAGATTTTTCTAGTGTTAATTATTATCTTAATTAAGTAAGTATAAGGTTTTAAAAATTAAAAAAAAAAAAACACTAAGTGTCGGTTTAATTAAAGCCTAAGTTAGAAAAAACTAGGTTTTTTTTTTTCCCTCTTCCTCATTGCCTTTCCTTTTCGCCACAAGACGCCAAGACGCCTAACGCACCTCTCCTCTCATCGTCGCTTGAGCTCGCCGTCGCCATCGCTATCCATCGGCCGCGGCCAAATTCCGCCCACCCGTGACTAGTCCTTGTCCCCATCAGGAAGATTTGTTCGCGCCACATTTCAGTCATTACACCGCCACACCACCGACGCAAACTATCGCCGACCGCCGTTGTCACCCCCGCACACCGCCCTCGCAGACGATCATCGCGATGCAATACGAGCCATCGACCAATTGCGCCTCCACCGCGCTGAGTCCACTCGAAATCGTCGACGTGCGGGTCGTCTTCGTCGGCGAAGCCACTCCGGGCGCTACTAGGAACTCAGCCGCCGGTTGAGCCCTGTCGTGTGTTCTGTCGGAGCAAAGGGCAACAGCGAATCCGGTTTGAGACGCTTCGGTGAACAGAGTATTGGGGAGTTGGTTGTCGGTGAGATTTCCACGGCTGGTAAGAGTTCTCTCCTCCTTCTATTATTGCTAGATTGCTATGGATCCGAGTTGAGAGTGATCGGTGGTGAGCAAGGCCGTGAATAGGATTTTTCCTTTGGTTGAGCTTGATCGTGTTTGAGCAATGGACTTCTTCCGTGAGCGAGGAGGAATAGGGCAGCGGTGTTGGGCGTGGTCTTTTCCGGCAAACCGGCGGAATTAGGAAGTCAAGCGGTATATCTCGAACTATCTCCTTTTTGTAGTCTGTAGGTTGTTTCGGTTCGGTTGTTTTCGAGTTGTGAGTGTTGGAGGGATGGTTATGGGTCCTATTATTATGTTATTCGGTTAGTTGTAATTGTTCGATTGGAGATTAGATTGTTGGTTGATTTTGGATAAATTGTGATTTGTGGGATGAATCTATTTTGAGTGAGTTAGGTTTGTGAGGGTTGAGGTGTTCTATTTGGGTGGTTTGGTCGATTTGTGTAAGGGTTGGATAAATTAGTGGAATTGGAAATTGATTTGGGTTAATTGGGTTACGAAGGAAATCGATTTAGTATTCGATTTATCGGTAAATTGCATTTTTGTGCTTGACTATAGTTATGCTATATGCAGGTTTCGGTCACGAGGCAGGTTCACGGTCGTGACGATTTGGTTCTTTTGCGGACATTTTATCAGGCGGGTACTTTGACTTATCTTTTAGATATAGTCAAGTTGATATGTTAGTTAGGATAGCATGCAATAATATTCATGTTTATATGCCTAGTATGTTTTTGTGCCTATTGATACATGCATTGGATAGGATATGATTATATCTCCCTGTTTTATTTGGATAATAGTACTTGGATTAGGGATATGTACATACTGATTGTACATATTATTCGGATAGATATTTTGAGTAGGATTTACATGCTTTAGTATCATGTACCATCTTGCATGATTGCATGCTGGCTGGACGGGGTTCCATTATTGTTGAGCCCGCAGCCAGTTACATGGCCTGCACACACTGCCACTCATGGGTTAGTGGTACATCAGGAGGGTGTGTGCAGTTGCTCTGTCAGGCTCCGCTGGACCGCTCATGGGTAGCGACGAGGCAGCGTGGTAGCGGGCAGGGATCCCTCCTCTGGTCTATGACACCGGGAGATGAGAGCTTAGCTCCCCCACTATGTTTGGGGCAGGAGGATAGGTGTACTCCGACAGCATCCTGTCCACTCGGTCACTCGAGCGATGATGGCGAGTGCACAATTGTCATAGCCCTACCCACTCGGCTTCACCATTGCGTGTAGGCGGTAGCGTCGAGGGTGACCATGTCATTGTACACGACATGCATTTTTACCGGATTGCATTTGTATTGTGTTTGTTGCATTATTGTATTGATGCCTTGGATGTTGCATATGATTGACATGCATACTGGATTCATATTCTTATATGGTGATGACTTTATCTCTTATAGTAGGGCACATGCTCCTATATCAGGGTAGGAGACTTAGGTGAGTACAGTCCTTTTGCATTTATTTCTTGCTTACCATATATATGAGACTGTACTGGCATGATTAGTACTGTTAGCTATTTCTTACTATTCATATCGACTAGTATCCGCTAAGTTCTTTGAACTTACCCCGTGGTTTTATTTTTATTTCAGGATGAAGCTGTCAGGAGAGTCCAGTTGCCATATCCCCCCCTCGTAGTGACAGTTTATTAGTTGTATGAGTTATGATTTGGATTTTTGTATAGAAGATATGTTTAGGCTTGGAATTGGATTTATATATACTCGTGGATTTTTTTTTGGGGTCCTTGTGGACCATTGGTCGGATCTTATTTTGATTGGTTTGGTTGGGTATTCCTGCCCAGATGGCAGAAGGGGTAAGTCTAGTTAGTGTAGACTTTTATTTACCTAGATTTGTTGGCCTGAGGCCTTATTATTATCTGCGTGTGTTGTGGTATGATTCCGGTCGTGTTGACCGATGTATAGTGGCCGTGTAGGCCTTGTATAAAAATTGATATTGTCACCCGTCATGCGGAGATCTTTGCCGGATTTTTGTCTGGCGGGGACTCCCTCGGGGCGTGACAATTTATTTGGTATCAGAGCGTAGGTTTCCGAGTTCCTTAGGGTCTTTGGGTTTATGGAGTTCGCCAAGTTTGGTAGGTTAACTGGGTATTTTCGGAGTTGTACGGATTTCCGATGATTTTTATATTTCGGAAATTCGAGGTATTATTGACGAGGTCAATATGGGGGATTTGGCGGCAACAGGACATCTCCAGACAGCTAACAGGTAAATACATTCTAGAAAATTTTCTAGATTTAGTACATATTTGTATTGGTTATATTTGGTTATGCGGGATATCATGTTTTATCTAGTGTTGTTTTAACCTGATATATGTTGGACAATTAGATTTTTAGGTTGCTGGTTTATAGATAGCATTTGGTTATAAATTGCTATTACTGCTATACGTAGCTTGTTATCATTGTGATATAAATGATAAGATATATTGGTAGATATTTACCTCTTAGGATTTGACTAGTATTAGGATTATTAGACTAGGTGAATAATATGACTAAGATGGATAAATTCGTAGAAGGTATGAGGACATGATTACATAGCTTATGTAGTTTAGAGTATATATAAGCATCTGATGCTTTATTTATATATTGCCTCGACTTTGTTCTGGTATTGACTTTGATCTGGCATGACCCTTTAGATATACCCAAATTAATTTCGGCTATTGATTTCCATTGGTATGACTATGCTGTCGTTTATTAGACAACATGTTATATGTTTATGGTTATGTGTTTTGTGGTGGATACCATAATTAAGACTGGTAGAGATAGAATAACTTAGATGAGGTTATTCGGTAGGAGCGGATTTCAGGAATGAAACAATATTAGTAGAACCCTAGGTGTTGGAACCCTAGGCGTAATAACCGGATGTGCATATTGGTATGTGATTACCCATTTACTGTTTCTGTGATATGGTGATCGGAGGTCGAATGATTAGGATGCGATTAATCCTTACTATATCTCCCATTCTTGGTTGAGAGAGAGAGTCTGCAGTAGAGTCTCTCTATAGGTAGGTGCTTTGTATACATGTGGTCTCTCATGCATGGTTGAGATGACCTACTGCAAGATATACTCTTGCGTTATTCGTTCAGAGTTGGTGATAATCGGATTCGTATGATGTCTGTAGCAAGATAGCTACTTTACGTCTTAAGTACCCACGAGATATGTTCGTGGTAGCAGATTGGGGCATGCATGATTGAACTGGTAGGACGATATAATTTAGGCTTAACCCTCTTGAAGGGCTTGATAGTAGATTTGTGGCCTTTATTGGCTTTGATAGGCGTTTCCTGTTAGTTGGGACGAAACCCTATGATAATCATCTCGACGTGATTATTAGTGGACATATGACTTTTATTGACCTTGATAACCGTTTATATTAGAAGGGTTGGAACCTTAGACTAACCATCTGGAGGAATTTATTTATTAGTCGATGATCTTTACCGACTTTGGTAAACATTTCGTTTTAGAGGTGTTGAAACCCTCGCTTGACCACCTCAATGGGTTTATTTGTAGATCGATGATCCTTATCGATTTTGATAGACGTTCTATGCTGGATGTATTGGATAACCTTAGGCTTAACAACCTAGGATAATCGACTGCTCACGCAACCTATTAATGGCAGTATGCTAGTGCGTGCAGTCAATAACTAAATATTTATATACTGCTTGTTTACCCACGAGTCTCATTCATGGTAGCATGTGGTTGCACGTAGACAGTGCTGAGTATATTGATTGTCGACACATGGGTTACATTCGCGGTAGCTCATAGATAGTTCCCTTTTTGTGTGAGAGCCACGAGGCTTTGTCGTGGTATCCGGATGTGCACTGCTTGTTGCAGTGGTTGTGTATGTTGCGGGTATATTTGTTATACCACTGACTAGGATGGTAGTAGACTGATATTGGTACTCTGAGGGTTGGGTTACTTTAGTTTGTTCCCTGTGACTTCCATTATGTGCATTATGATAATGCACTATTGTCTATACATCCACAGAGTGGTTGTACTCATCCTCTCCTCACTTATCCTTTAGATTAATTGATGGAGGACGTGTCATGTTGACCTACCTTGGTGTCGCTCAGAGAGTTCTTTGCCGTGCTTGTCTCCCTGCATCGTCGGGATGCCACTTTGTTTACTTTATCGGTGTTGCATTTTGATTATGCACTTTGGATTTTTGGTCGCAATTTGATTTGGTGTCACAAAACTATTTTACTTTAAGTGATATATGTTTAGTCGTGCATGCATGCAGTTAATAAAATATTGGTATTTCTATAATTATTTCGGGGTTTTTACCAGATCTGGTCCATGGATTTCGAAATATTGTCACTAAGGGGCTCCTTTGTCATTTGGATGACGACTATACCCCCAGGACGTGACAATTTTATTGGTTTGTGGGTTTTGTGTTTCGAAGATTTTCTTTTCCTTGGATTTTTGGGACTTCTCGGGTTTTGGGAACAGGCAAACTTAAGGATATCTCTGAGCTATAGGAAAAGTACTGTACTTTAGTGGTTAGGAAAAATATTGACTTAGTGAAATTGCCCCTACTCATGGTCGGGGATGAGGTCGAGGACGTAGTGACCTTACGGAACCTAACGATGATTTCAGAAGTACGGACTCTTTAGAAGTGCCGACTGATGTTGAATTAGGAGGCTAGGGTTAGACCCGCTAGCCACCCATTAGGAGGACAAGGAGTAAACCCTCGGAGAATATCAGTCCCTACTAATAGTGATTTGGTTATGGATTAGGCGTGTATACTTACACTGGTCAAGACGATGAAAGATCGTTTTACCTTATTATAGGACGTGTGGGATGGGATATTTATCTGTCCCAGTATTTCTTCCAGAGAAGATCCGGAACTCTTTGTTAAAAGAGAGAGGGACCTTTGAGGTTATGCATCGATTAACGATGATAGAATGCGGTAGTTGTGGAAGGAAATGAATATCCTTCATTGTGGATAGATCAGCTATAGGATTGATCTATGACTGGTGGGTTGATATTGTAGTGACATGATGTCATATAATTATCATTGTCATTGTGATGTTTGGTATATTATTAACTTAGAGTAAAGAGAATGCAGGTGTGTAGCGATGACAATTTCATACTTGGTATGAATTGTTTGAGCTTTTGATTATCTTATTAGACTTATTGACGACTTAGTCATCCAGGGATTTGAGAAGTCGTGTATTCTGGACACGATTAGATCAGTTGTGGTTGTTGGAGTTGCGTAACTTGCCACTGTTGATGGTGGTAGTTGGAGTTGCGCACTTGACCACCATAGATGGTGGTTTTTCTTGGTATTGGTTTAATTATTACCATATATATGGATAGGATGCTCTAGTGGTACTACATCGCTGATTGGTTGGACCAGGAAGGTGATGGAATTTACTTGGTCTGAAGCTTGTGAAACTAGTTTCAAGGCTCAGACGATGATTGACTTTTACGCCAGTGTTGCTTAATCACTCTGGTGTGGATGGAAGGGTAGAGTACATGGATGCATCATTTCGGGGATCGGAGCGATTCCGATGTTATAGAATAAGACGTATCCTAAGCTTACGGCAATTAAAGGACTGCGAGATAAGTCGTCATATATATGACGTGGACTTCGCAGTTATTATGTTGTTTTGAATAGGTGAGGAGCAGAAATGCTCATGGAGTTTTGGCTAGCTACTGGATAGCTACTATAGAGTAGCTGGAACACGAATGGTTGTAACAAGGAAGTTTGGTCACGATAGCCTTCCACGCACTTGTAGAGTGTGTGGTGGAGTGGATTTTGTACGGTAGATGGACGTCTCTTGTGAAAAGATAATTCCCCGTCTCTGACTTCGAGGAGGATAATGGTTTCCGGAGTTGCATTATTTTAAGGAACAGATGTTTCAGGAAATTCCGATTCCGGAATGGAAGTGGGAGTATTTCATTATGGATTTTGTGGAGGTTTGCCTAGGACACGTCAAGGCCATGACACGATTTGGGTGGTCGTTGACCAACTAACCAAATCAGCGCACTTCTTAGCGATTCAGAAGACCGACTCTTAGGATCGATTGACGGAGAGTTATATCGTCGGGAGATCATCAGATTTCATGGTGTCCCTTTGAGTATTATATCAGATAGAGATCCCTGGTTCACATTCCGGTTCTGGCAGAGTCTGCAGCAGACCTTAGGCACACAGTTTCATTTTGGTATTGCATTCCATCCGCATACAGATGGACAGTATGAGCGGACCATTTAGACACTAGAGGACTTGCTGAGGTCCTGTGTTATGGATTTCGGGGGCAATCGAGGACCCGTTGCTAGGGACCCATAGAGCTCAGCATGAGGCAGAGTTGGTCCGTACTATCAGACGTAGGATGACAAGGGCGCAGGATCGTCAGAAGAGTTATGCAGATCGGAAATAGAGACCTCTAGAGTTCTCTGTTGGTGATCATGTATTCTTGCGAGTCTCACCCATGAAAGGGGTGAAGAGATTTGACCTCCGTGGTAAGCTAGCTCCTAGATATATTGGTTCATTTGAGATTTTGGAGAGGATCGGAGCAGTCGTTTACCGACTAGCGCTACCACCATCCTTGGCTGGTATTCATGATGTGTTTCATGTGTCCATGCTAAGGAAGTATGTGCCAGACTCTACGCATATTCTATCAGATGTGTCAGGTTCCATTCAACCTGATGCTACTTACGCAGAGGTTCTGGTAAGGATTGTTGGATCACAAAGAATGACGGTTACAGAACAAGATCGTGCGACTTGTCAAGGTCGGGTGGAGTCACTACACCGATGAGGAGGCTACTTGGAAGCTTGAGGGAAAGATCAGAGCTCAATACCCCACTTAGTTACTTGATGTGTGGTTTTCCCCAAGTACTTGAGTTGAGCAGTGTGACATTGCTTGTTGGTACTTGAGTAAGAAATTTGGGGACCAAATTTTTATTAGTGGGGAAGAATGTAAGATATCGAAAAAAAATGAAACAAATAAAATAATACTTATTAATTATACAAAAAAAAAACCCATCGGAATTTTTCCAAATATTTTTGAGATTTTTCTAGTGTTAATTATTATCTTAATTAAGTAAGTATAAGGTTTTAAAAATTAAAAAAAAACACTAAGTGTCGGTTTAATTAAAGCCTAAGTTAGAAAAAACTAGGTTTTTATTTTTTCCCTCTTCCTCATTGCCTTTCCTTTTCGCCGCCGCACGCGCACGCCTAACGCACCTCTCCCTCTCATCGTCGCCGCTTGAGCTCGCCTCGTCGCCGTCGCCATCTCGGCCGCTTTTCGGCCAGCCGTCGCCACCGTGACCAGTCCTTGTCCCCTACCGCGGAAGATTTCGACGGCGCGCCACATTTCGCTGTTGCTGACGCCACCGACCTGCAAACTATCGCCGACCGCGCTGCGGGCCTCACCCGCAGACGATCGCGACGACGAATGCAATGACACGCCATCGACCCGCGGCAATTGCGCCTCCACCGCTACCGAGTCCACGAAATCGCCGATCGTCGTCGCTCGGCGGCACCCGGCGCTACTAGGAACTCACCACGGCCGAGCCTCGTGTGTTCCTGTCGGAGCAAAGGCAACTCCGTTTGAGACGCAGTAGTATTGGGAGTTGGTTGTCGTGAGATTTACTACCGTAAGAGTTCTCTCCTCCTTCTATTATTGCTAGATTGCTATGGATCTGAGTTGGGGTGAGAGTGATCGGTGGGTGGGCAGTGCAAGGCTGTGAATAGGGATTTTTCCTTTGGTTGAGCTTGATGCGTGTTTGAGCAATGGACTTCTTCCGTGAGCGAGCAGAGGAATAGAGGCGGTGTTGGGCGATGGTCTTTTCCGACAAACCGAAAGCGACTGGGGAAGTCAAAGCGGTATATCTCGAACTATCTCCTTTTTGTCGTCTGCCGGTTGTTTCGGTTCGGTTGTTTGCAGGTTGTGAGTGAGGGTGATTGGAGGGATGGTTATGGGTCCTATTATTATGTTATTCGGTTAGTTGTAATTGTTCAGTGGAGATTAGATTGTTGGTTGATTTTGGATAAATTGTGATTTGTGGGATGAATCTATTTTGAGTGAGTTGGCTGTGAGGGTTGAGGTGTTCTATTTGGGTGGTTTTGGTCGACTGTGTAAGGGTTGGATAAATTAGTGGAATTGGAAATTGATTTGGGTTAATTGGGTTACGAAGGAAATCGATTTAGTATTCGATTTATCGGTAAATTGCATTTTTGTGCTTGACTATAGTTATGCTATATGCAGGTTTCGGTCACGAGGCAGGTTCACGGTCGTGACGATTTGGTTCTTTTGCGGACATTTTATCAGGCGGGTACTTTGACTTATCTTTTAGATATAGTCAAGTTGATATGTTAGTTAGGATAGCATGCAATAATATTCATGTTTATATGTCTAGTATGTTTTTGTGCCTATTGATACATGCATTGGATAGGATATGATTATATCTCCCTGTTTTATTTGGATAATAGTACTTGGATTAGGGATATGTACATACTGATTGTACATATTATTCGGATAGATATTTTGAGTAGGATTTACATGCTTTAGTATCATGTACCATCTTGCATGATTGCATCTTTGGTGACGAGTTCCATTATTGTTGAGCCATGAGATTACATAACTACCTGCTGCCACTCATGGGTTAGTGGTACATCGGGAGGTGTGTCGCGGTTGCTCTGTCGAGCTCCATTGGACCGCTCATGGGTAGCGGCGAGGCAGCGTGGTAGCGGCGAGGATCCCTCCTACTGTCTATGACAGGAGATGAGAGCTTAGCTCCCCACTATGTTTGGGGCGGGAGGATAGGTGTACTCAGGCGGCATCCTGTCCACTCGGTCACTCGGGAAGCGATGATGGCGAGTGCCGATTGTCATAGCCCTACCCACTCGGCTTCACCATTGCGTGTGAGGCGGTGGTAGCGTCGGGGTGACCATGTCATTAGCCACGACATGCATTTTTGCACGGATTGCATTTGTATTGTGTTTCTTTGCATTATTGTATTGATGCCTTGGATGTTGCATATGATTGTCATGCATACGAGATTCATATTCTTATATGGTGATGACTTTATCTCTTATAGTAGGGCACATGCTCCTATATCGAGTAGGAGACTCAGTGAGTCTGATCCTTTTGCATTTATTTCTTGCTTACCATATATATGAGGTATCTTGGCATGATTAGTATTGTTAGCTATTTCTTACTATTCATATCGACTAGTATCCGCTAAGTTCTTTGAACTTACCCCGTGGTTTTATTTTTATTTCAGGATGAAGCTGTCAGGAGAGTCCAGTTGCCATATCCCCCCCTCGTAGTGACAGTTTACTAGTTGTATGAGTTATGATTTGGATTTTTGTATAGAAGATATGTTTAGGCTTGGAATTGGATTTATATATACTCGTGGATTTTTTTTTGGGGTCCTTGTGGACCATTGGTCGGATCTTATTTTGATTGGTTTGGTTGGGTATTCCTGCCCAGATGGCAGAAGGGGTAAGTCTAGTTAGTGTAGACTTTTATTTACCTAGATTTGTTGGCCTGAGGTCTTATTATTATCTGCGTGTGTTGTGGTATGATTCCGGTCGTGTTGACCGATGTATAGTGGCCGTGTAGGCCTTGTATAAAAATTGATATTGTCACCCGTACAGGGGAGATGCTGCCGGATTTTTGTCTGGCGGGGACT
Organism: Wurfbainia villosa; assembly: GCA_025175895.1. Classification (NCBI taxonomy): domain Eukaryota; kingdom Viridiplantae; phylum Streptophyta; class Magnoliopsida; order Zingiberales; family Zingiberaceae; genus Wurfbainia; species Wurfbainia villosa. The sequence continues at coordinate 71,858 of JAKLTH010000095.1, read as the reverse complement.
CCCTCGGGGCGTGACAATTTATTTGGTATCAGAGCGTAGGTTTCCGAGTTCCTTAGGGTCTTTGGGTTTATGGAGTTCGCCAAGTTTGGTAGGTTAACTGGGTATTTTGGAGTTATGCAGTTTCGGCGATTTTTATATTTGGAAATTGAGGTATTATTGTGAGGTCAATATGGGGGATTTGGCGGCAACAGGACATCTCCAGACAGCTAACAGGTAAATACATTCTAGAAAATTTTCTAGATTTAGTACATATTTGTATTGGTTATATTTGGTTATGCGGGATATCATGTTTTATCTAGTGTTGTTTTAACCTGATATATGTTGGACAATTAGATTTTTAGGTTGCTGGTTTATAGATAGCATTTGGTTATAAATTGCTATTACTGCTATACGTAGCTTGTTATCATTGTGATATAAATGATAAGATATATTGGTAGATATTTACCTCTTAGGATTTGACTAGTATTAGGATTATTAGACTAGGTGAATAATATGACTAAGATGGATAAATTCGTAGAAGGTATGAGGACATGATTACATAGCTTATGTAGTTTAGAGTATATATAAGCATCTGATGCTTTATTTATATATTGCCTCGACTTTGTTCTGGTATTGACTTTGATCTGGCATGACCCTTTAGATATACCCAAATTAATTTCGGCTATTGATTGCCATTGGTATGACTATGCCGTCGTTTATTAGACAATATGTTATATGTTTATGGTTATGTGTTTTGTGGTGGATACCATAATTAAGACTGGTAGAGATAGAATAACTTAGATGAGGTTATTCGGTAGGAGCGGATTTCAGGAATGAAACAATATTAGTAGAACCCTAGGTGTTGGAACCCTAGGCGTAATAACCGGATGTGCATATTGGTATGTGATTACCCATTTACTGTTTCTGTGATATGGTGATCGGAGGTCGAATGATTAGGATGCGATTAATCCTTACAATATCTCCCATTCTTGGTTGAGAGAGAGAGTCCGATGAGAGTCTCTCTATAGGTAGGTGCTTTGTATACATGTGGTCTCTCATGCATGGTTGAGATGACCTACTGCAAGATATACTCTTGCGTTATTCGTTCAGAGTTGGTGATAATCGGATTCGTATGATGTCTGTAGCAAGATAGCTACTTTACGTCTTAAGTACCCACGAGATATGTTCGTGGTAGCAGATTGGGGCATGCATGATTGAACTGGTAGGACGATATAATTTAGGCTTAACCCTCTTGAAGGGCTTGATAGTAGATTTGTGGCCTTTATTGGCTTTGATAGGCGTTTCCTGTTAGTTGGGACGAAACCCTATGATAATCATCTCGACGTGATTATTAGTGGACATATGACTTTTATTGACCTTGATAACCGTTTATATTAGAAGGGTTGGAACCTTAGACTAACCATCTGGAGGAATTTATTTATTAGTCGATGATCTTTACCGACTTTGGTAAACATTTCGTTTTAGAGGTGTTGAAACCCTCGCTTGACCACCTCAATGGGTTTATTTGTAGATCGATGATCCTTATCGATTTTGATAGACGTTCTATGCTGGATGTATTGGATAACCCTAGGCTTAACAACCTAGGATAATCGACTGCTCACGCAACCTATTAATGGCAGTATGCTAGTGCGTGCAGTCAATAACTAAATATTTATATACTGCTTGTTTACCCACGAGTCTCATTCATGGTAGCATGTGGTTGCACGTAGACAGTGCTGAGTATATTGATTGTCGACACATGGGTTACATTGGTAGCTCATAGATAGTTCCCTTTTTGTGTGAGAACCACGAGGCTTTGTCGTGGTATCCGGATGTGCACTGCTTGTTGCAGTGGTTGTGTATGTTGCGGGTATATTTGTTATACCACTGACTAGGATGGTAGTAGACTGATATTGGTACTCTGAGGGTTGGGTTACTTTAGTTTGTTCCCTGTGACTTCCATTATGTGCATTATGATAATGTACTATTGTCTATACATCCACAGAGTGGTTGTACTCATCCTCTCCTCACTTATCCTTTAGATTAATTGATGGAGGACGTGTCATGTTGACCTACCTTGGTGTCGCTCAGAGAGTTCTTTGCCGTGCTTGTCTCCCTGCATCGTCGGGATGCCACTTTGTTTACTTTATCGGTGTTGCATTTTGATTATGCACTTTGGATTTTTGTATAATTTGATTTGGTGTCACAAAACTATTTTACTTTAAGTGATATATGTTTAGTCGTGCATGCATGCGATTAATAAAATATTGGTATTTCTATAATTATTTTGGGGTTTTTACCGTCTGGTCCATGTATTTTGGAATATTGTCACTAAGGGGCTCCTTTGTCATTTGGATGACGGCTATGCCCCCAGGACGTGACAATTTTATTGGTTTGTGGGTTTTGTGTTTCGAAGATTTTCTTTTCCTTGGATTTTTGGGACTTCTCGGGTTTTGGGAACAGGCAAACTTAAGGATATCTCTGAGCTATAGGAAAAGTACTGTACTTTAGTGGTTAGGAAAAATATTGACTTAGTGAAATTGCCCTACTCATGGTGGGGATGAGGTCAGGCGTAGTGACCTTACGGAACCTAACGATGATTTGAGTACGGACTCTTTAGAAGTGCCGACTGATGTTGAATTAGGAGGCTAGGGTTAGACCCGCTAGCCACCCATTAGGAGGACAAGGAGTAAACCCTCGGAGAATATCAGTCCCTACTAATAGTGATTTGGTTATGGATTAGGCGTGTATACTTACCTTTGGTTCAAGGCGATGAAAGATCGTTTTACCTTATTATAGGCGTGTGGGATGGGATATTTATCTGTCCCAAGATTTCTTCGAGAAGATCCGGAACTCTTTGTTAAAGAGAGGGACCTTTGAGGTTATGCATCGATTAACGATGATAGAATCACGGTAGTTGTGGAAGGAAATGAATATCCTTCATTGTGGATAGATCAGCTATAGGATTGATCTATGACTGGTGGGTTGATATTGTAGTGACATGATGTCATATAATTATCATTGTCATTGTGATGTTTGGTATATTATTAACTTAGAGTAAAGAGAATGCAGGTGTGTAGCGATGACAATTTCATACTTGGTATGAATTGTTTGAGCTTTGATTATCTTATTAGACTTATTGGCGTGACTTAGTCATCCAGGGATTTGAGAAGTCGTGTATTCTGGACACGATTAGATCAGTTGTGGTTGTTGGAGTTGCGTAACTTGCCACTGTTGATGGTGGTAGTTGGAGTTGCGCACTTGACCACCATAGATGGTGGTTTTTCTTGGTATTGGTTTAATTATTACCATATATATGGATAGGATGCTCTAGTGGTACTACATCGTTGATTGGTTGGACCAGAAGGTGATGGAATTTACTTGGTCTGAAGCTTGTGAAACTAGTTTCAGGGCTCAGACGATGATTGACTTTTACGCCAGTGTTGCTTAATCAGTGGATGGAAGGTAGAGTACATGGATGCATCATTTTGGGATCGGGCGATTCGATGTTATAGAATAAGACGTATCCTAAGCTTACGGCAATTAAGGAATCTGAGATAAGTCGTATATTTATAGCGTGGACTTGATTATTATGTTGTTTTGAATAGGTGAGGAGCAGAAATGCTCATGGAGTTTTGGCTAGCTACTGGATAGCTACTATAGAGTAGCTGGAACACGAATGGTTGTAACAAGGAAGTTTGGTCACGATAGCCTTCCACGCACTTGTAGAGTGTGTGGTGGAGTGGATTTTTAGGTAGATGGGCGTCTCTTGTGAAAAGATAATTCCCGTCTCGACTTGAGGAGGATAATGGTTTCGGAGTTGCATTATTTTAAGAGCAGATGTTTGAAATTCGATTCGGAATGGAAGTGGAAGTATTTCATTATGGATTTTGTGGAGGTTTGCCTAGGACACGTCAAGGCTATGACACGATTTGGGTGGTCGTTGACCAACTAACCAAATCAGCGCGCTTCTTAGCGATTGGAAGACCGACTCTTAGGATCGATTTGGAGAGTTATATCGTCGGGAGATCATCAGATTTCATGGTGTCCCTTTGAGTATTATATCAGATAGAGATCCCTGGTTCACATTCAGGTTACGCGAGTCTGCAGCAGAAGGCTCATTTTATTGCATTCCATCCGCATACATATGGATGGATGGCGGACCATTTAGACACTAGAGGACTTGCTGAGATCCTGTGTTATGGATTTCGGGGGCAACTGGGAGGACCCGTTGCTAGGACCCATAGAGCTCAGCATGAGGCAGAGTTGGTCCGTACTATCAGACGTAGGATGACAAGGGCGCAGGATCGTCAGAAGAGTTATGCAGATCGGAAATAGAGACCTCTAGAGTTCTCTGTTGGTGATCATGTATTCTTGCGAGTCTCACCCATGAAAGGGGTGAAGAGATTTGACCTCCGTGGTAAGCTAGCTCCTAGATATATTGGTTCATTTGAGATTTTGGAGAGGATCGGAGCAGTCGTTTACCGACTAGCGCTACCACCATCCTTGGCTGGTATTCATGATGTGTTTCATGTGTCCATGCTAAGGAAGTATGTGCCAGACTCTACGCATATTCTATCAGATGTGTCAGGTTCCATTCAACCTGATGCTACTTACGCAGAGGTTCTGGTAAGGATTGTTGGATCACAAAGAATGACGGTTACAGAACAAGATCGTGCGACTTGTCAAGGTCGGGTGGAGTCACTACACCGATGAGGAGGCTACTTGGAAGCTTGAGGGAAAGATCAGAGCTCAATACCCCACTTAGTTACTTGATGTGTGGTTTTCCCCAAGTACTTGAGTTGAGCAGTGTGACATTGCTTGTTGGTACTTGAGTAAGAAATTTGGGGACCAAATTTTTATTAGTGGGGAAGAATGTAAGATATCGAAAAAAAATGAAACAAATAAAATAATACTTATTAATTATACAAAAAAAAAAAAAAACCCATCGGAATTTTTCCAAATATTTTTGAGATTTTTCTAGTGTTAATTATTATCTTAATTAAGTAAGTATAAGGTTTTAAAAATTAAAAAAATAAGTGTCTTTATTTAATTAAAGCCTAAGTTAGAAAAACTAGGTTTTATTTTTCCTCTTTCTCTTCCTTTCGCCAAGACCTCCTTGGCCCTTCCATCTCCCTCTTCTTCATCGCCACGCGCTCGCGCCCTCCCTTCTCCACCATCGCTCTCTTCTCGCCGGCGGCGACCGTGACCATCCTTGTCCCCCTCCTCAAGATTTCGGCCCGCCACATTGTCGAGGCGCCGCGCGAGCCACCTATCGCCCGACCTCGCGTTGCGGCCACCGACTAGGATCGCGCCCTACGCCCGACGAGCGGCCGCGCCTCGGTTGCCGCATCGACCGCGGCAATTGCGCCTCCACCTGCCCGAGCCCGCGCGCTCGGCGGCGTCCATGTCGTCGACCACTCGCGAGCCATTTGCCTAGGAACGTCGCCATTCGGTTGCGCCTGTCGTGTGTCAGGGCAATGAAGACTTCATCGTCCGGCCTTCTCTAGGCTTGGGCAAGTGGCAGTATTGGGGAGTTGGTTGTCGGTGAGGCGTCGAGTGAAGGGGTTCTCTCCTCTGCTTGGTATGCGTCGCGGGCAAGGTGAGTTAGGGATTTTCCTTTGGTTGAGCTTGATCGTGTTTGAGCAATGGACTTCTTTGGTCGGAAGTCAAGCGGTATATCCGAACTATCTCCTTTTTGTCGGTTGTTTGGTTCGGTTGTTTTGTGAGTGAGGGTGATTGGAGGGATGGTTATGGGTCCTATTATTATGTTATTGGTTAGTTGTAATTGTTCGATGGAGATTAGATTGTTGGTTGATTTTGGATAAATTGTGATTTGTGGGATGAATCTATTTTGAGTGAGTTGGTTTGTGAGGGTTGAGGTGTTCTATTTGGGTGGTTTTGGTCATTTGTGTAAGGGTTGGATAAATTAGTGGAATTGGAAATTGATTTGGGTTAATTGGGTTACGAAGGAAATCGATTTAGTATTCGATTTATCGGTAAATTGCATTTTTGTGCTTGACTATAGTTATGCTATATGCAGGTTTCGGTCACGAGGAAGGTTCACGGTCGTGACGATTTGGTTCTTTTGCGGACATTTTATCAGGCGGGTACTTTGACTTATCTTTTATATATAGTCAAGTTGATATGTTAGTTAGGATAGCATGCAATAATATTCATGTTTATATGTCTAGTATGTTTTTGTGCCTATTGATACATGCATTGGATAGGATATGATTATATCTCCCTGTTTTATTTAGATAATAGTACTTGGATTAGGGATATGTACATACTGATTGTACATATTATTCGGATAGATATTTTGAGTAGGATTTACATGCTTTAGTATCATGTACCATCTTGCATGATTGCATCTTTGGTGGGCGAGTTCCATTATTGTTGAGCCATGAGTTACATACACCACACACTGCCACTCATGGGTTAGTGGTACATCAGGAGGGTGTGTGCAGTTGCTCTGTCAGGCTCCGCTGGTCCGCTCATGGGTAGCGACGAGGCGGCGTGGTAGTGGCGAGGATCCCTCCTCCGTCTATGACAGGAGATGAGAGCTTAGCTCCCCACTATGTTTGGGGGAGGATAGGTGTACTCCGAAGATCCTGTCCACTCGGTCACTCGAGAAGCGATGATGGCGAGTGCGATTGTCATAGCCCTACCCACTCGGCTTCACCATTGCGTGTAGGCGGTGGTAGCGTCGGGGTGACCATGTCATAGCGACATGCATTTTTGCACGGATTGCATTTGTATTGTGTTTCTTTGCATTATTGTATTGATGCCTTGGATGTTGCATATGATTTGTCATCATCTGAGATTCATATTCTTATATGGTGATGACTTTATCTCTTATAGTAGGGCACATGCTCCTATATCAGGGTAGGAGACTCAGGTGAGTACAGTCCTTTTGCATTTATTTCTTGCTTACCATATATATGAGACTGTACTGGCATGATTAGTATTGTTAGCTATTTCTTACTATTCATATCGACTAGTATCCGCTAAGTTCTTTGAACTTACCCCGTGGTTTTATTTTTATTTCAGGATGAAGCTGTCAGGAGAGTCCAGTTGCCATATCCCCCCCTCGTAGTGACAGTTTACTAGTTGTATGAGTTATGATTTGGATTTTTGTATAGAAGATATGTTTAGGCTTGGAATTGGATTTATATATACTCGTGGATTTTTTTTTTGGGGTCCTTGTGGACCATTGGTCGGATCTTATTTTGATTGGTTTTGGTTGGGTATTCACCGCGGATGGCGAAGGGTAAGTCTAGTTAGTGTAGACTTTTATTTACCTAGATTTGTTGGCACGAGGTCTTATTATTATCTGCGTGTGTTGTGGTATGATTTGGTCGTGTTGACCGATGTATAGTGGCCGTGTAGGCCTTGTATAAAATTGATATTGTCACCCGTGGAGATCTTTGCCGGATTTTTGTGCAGCGGGGACTCCTCGGCGTGACAATTTATTTGGTATCAGAGCGTAGGTTTCCAAGTTCCTTAGGGTCTTTGGGTTTATGGAGTTCGCCAAGTTTGGTAGGTTAACTGGGTATTTTGGAGTTGTATGCAGATTTAGATGATTTTTATGTTTGGAAATTGAGGTATTATTGACGAGGTCAATATGGGGATTTAGCGACAGGACATCTCGCATGACTAACGAGTAAATACATTCTAGAAAATTTTCTAGATTTAGTACATATTTGTATTGGTTATATTTGGTTATGCGGGATATCATGTTTTATCTAGTGTTGTTTTAACCTGATATATGTTGGACAATTAGATTTTTAGGTTCTTTGGTTTATAGATAGCATTTGGTTATAAATTGCTATTCTTCTATCAATAGCTTGTTATCATTGTGATATAAATGATAAGATATATTGGTAGATATTTACCTCTTAGGATTTGACTAGTATTAGGATTATTAGACTAGTTGAATAATATGACTAAGATGGATAAATTAGAAGGTATGAGGACATGATTACATAGCTTATGTAGTTTAGAGTATATATAAGCATCTGATGCTTTATTTATATATTGCCTCGACTTTGTTCTGGTATTGACTTTGATCTGGCATGACCCTTTAGATATACCCAAATTAATTTCGGCTATTGATTGCCATTGGTATGACTATGCTGTCGTTTATTAGACAACATGTTATATGTTTATGGTTATGTGTTTTGTGGTGGATACCATAATTAAGACTGGTAGAGATATAATAACTTAGATGAGGTTATTCTTGGGAGCGGATTTCAGGAATGAAACAATATTAGTAGAACCCTAGGTGTTGGAACCCTAGGCGTAATAACCGGATGTGCATATTGGTATGTGATTACCCATTTACTGTTTCTGTGATATGGTGATCGGAGGTCGAATGATTAGGATGCGATTAATCCTTACTATATCTCCCATTCTTGGTTGAGAGAGAGAGTCTGCAGTAGAGTCTCTCTATAGGTAGGTGCTTTGTATACATGTGGTCTCTCATGCATGGTTGAGATGACCTACTGTAAGATATACTCTTGCGTTATTCGTTCAGAGTTGGTGATAATCGGATTCGTATGATGTCTGTAGCAAGATAGCTACTTTACGTCTTAAGTACCCACGAGATATGTTCGTGGTAGCAGATTGGGGCATGCATGATTGAACTGGTAGGATGATATAATTTAGGCTTAACCCTCTTGAAGGGCTTGATAGTAGATTTGTGGCCTTTATTGGCTTTGATAGGCGTTTCCTGTTAGTTGGGACGAAACCCTATGATAATCATCTCGACGTGATTATTAGTGGACATATGACTTTTATTGACCTTGATAACCGTTTATATTAGAAGGGTTGGAACCTTAGACTAACCATCTCGAGGAATTTATTTATTAGTTCGATGATCTTTATCATGACTTTGATAAACATTTCGTTTAGAGGTGTTGAAACCTCGCTTGACCACCTCAATGGGTTTATTTGTAGATCGATGATCCTTATCGATTTTGATAGTGGTTCTATCGGATGTATTGGATAACCCTAGGCTTAACAACCTAGGATAATCGATCGCTCCACGCAACCTATTAATGATAGTATGCTAGTGCGCAATCAATAACTAAATATTTATATCTGCTTGTTTACCCACGAGTCTCATTCATGGTAGCATGTGGTTCGCACGTATTGATTATCGGTCGAGTATATTGATTGTCGATAGTTTCCTTTTTGTGAGAGCCACGAGGCTTTATCGTGGTATCCGGATGTGCCTTGCTTGTTGCAGTGGTTGTGTATGTTCTTGCGGTATATTTGTTATACTGCTGACTAGGATGGTAGTAGTGATATTGGTACTCGAGGGTTGGGTTACTCTAGTTTGTTCCTGACTTCCATTATGTGCATTATGATAATGTACTATTGTCTATACATCCCACAGTGGTTGTACTTCATCCTCTCCTCACTTATCCTTTAGGTTAATTGATGGAGGCGTGTCATGTTGACCTACCTTGGTGTCGCTCGAGAGTTCTTTCACGTGCTTGTCTCCTGCATCGTCGGGATGCCACTTTATTTACTTTATCGGTGTTGCATTTTGATTATGCACTTTGGATTTTTAGTGATTTGATTTGGTGTCATAAAACTATTTTACTTTAAGTGATATATGTTTAGTCGTGCATGCATGTAGTTAATAAAATATTGGTATTTCTATAATTATTTTGGGGTTTTTACCAATTTGGTCCATGGTATTTTGGAATATTGTCACTAAGGGGCTCCTTCGTCATTTGGATGGCGTATAGACTCCCAGGGCGTGACAATTTTATTGGTTCTTGATTTTGGTTTGCGGGTTTTGTGTTTGAGGATTTTTCTTTTCCTTGGATTTTTGGGACTTCTCGGGTTTGGGAGCAGCAAACTTAAGGATATCTGAGCTATAGGAAAAGTATTTGTACTTTAGTGGTTAGGAAAAATATTGACTTAGTGAAATTGCCCCTACTCATGGTCGGGATGGGCGAGGACGTAGTGACCTTGACGGAACCTAACGATGATTTGAAGTACGGACTCTTTAGAAGTGTCGTGATGTTGAATTAGGAGGCTAGAGTTAGACCGCTAGCCACCCATTAGGAGGACAAGGAGTAAACCCTCGGAGAATATCATCCCTACTAATAGTGATTTGGTTATGGATTAGCGTGTATACTTACCTGGTCAAGACGATGAAAGATCGTTTTACCTTATTATAGGGCGTGTGGGATGGGATATTTATACGTCCCGAGATTTCTTCCAGAGAAGATCCGAACTCTTTGTTAAAGAGAGGGACCTTTGAGGTTATGCATCGATTAACGATGATAGAATGCGATAGTTGTGGAAGGAAATGAATATCCTTCATTGTGGATAGATCTATATAGGATACCTGATCTAGGATTGATTGGTGATTGGTGTTGATATTGTAGTGACATGATGTGTGTCATAATTATCATTGTCATTGTGATGTTTGGTATATTATTAACTTAGAGTAAAGAGAATACAGTGTGTAGCGATGACAATTTCATACTTGGTATGAATTGTTTGAGCTTTGATTATCTTATTAGACTTATTGACGACTTAGTCATCCAGGGATTTGAGAAGTCGTGTATTCTGGACACGATTAGATCAGTTGTGGTTGTTGGAGTTGCGTAACTTGCCACTGTTGATGGTGGTAGTTGGAGTTGCGCACTTGACCACCATAGATGGTGGTTTTTCTTGGTATTGGTTTAATTATTACCATATATATGGATAGGATGCTCTAGTGGTACTACATCGCTGATTGGTTGGACCAGGAAGGTGATGGAATTTACTTGGTCTGAAGCTTGTGAAACTAGTTTCAAGGCTCAGACGATGATTGACTTTTACGCCAGTGTTGCTTAATCACTCTGGTGTGGATGGAAGGGTAGAGTACATGGATGCATCATTTCGGGGATCGGAGCGATTCCGATGTTATAGAATAAGACGTATCCTAAGCTTACGGCAATTAAAGGACTGCGAGATAAGTCGTCATATATATGACGTGGACTTAGCAGATTATTATGTTGTTTTGAATAGGTGAGGAGCAGAAATGCTCATGGAGTTTTGGCTAGCTACTGGATAGCTACTATAGAGTAGCTGGAACACGAATGGTTGTAACAAGGAAGTTTGGTCACGATAGCCTTCCACGCACTTGTAGAGTGTGTGGTGGAGTGGATTTTGTACGGTAGATGGACGTCTCTTGTGAAAAGATAATTCCCCGTCTCTGACTTCGAGGAGGATAATGGTTTCCGGAGTTGCATTATTTTAAAGGCAGATGTTTGAAATTCGATTCCGGAATGGAAGTGGGAGTATTTCATTATGGATTTTGTGGAGGTTTGCCTAGGACACGTCAAGGCCATGACACGATTTGGGTGGTCGTTGACCAACTAACCAAATCAGCGCACTTCTTAGCGATTCAGAAGACCGACTCTTAGGATCGATTGACGGAGAGTTATATCGTCGGGAGATCATCAGATTTCATGGTGTCCCTTTGAGTATTATATCAGATAGAGATCCCTGGTTCACATTCCGGTTCTGGCAGAGTCTGCAGCAGACCTTAGGCACACAGTTTCATTTTGGTATTGCATTCCATCCGCATACAGATGGACAGTATGAGCGGACCATTTAGACACTAGAGGACTTGCTGAGGTCCTGTGTTATGGATTTCGGGGGCAACTGGGAGGACCCGTTGCTAGGACCCATAGAGCTCAGCATGAGGCAGAGTTGGTCCGTACTATCAGACGTAGGATGACAAGGGCGCAGGATCGTCAGAAGAGTTATGCAGATCGGAAATAGAGACCTCTAGAGTTCTCTGTTGGTGATCATGTATTCTTGCGAGTCTCACCCATGAAAGGGGTGAAGAGATTTGACCTCCGTGGTAAGCTAGCTCCTAGATATATTGGTTCATTTGAGATTTTGGAGAGGATCGGAGCAGTCGTTTACCGACTAGCGCTACCACCATCCTTGGCTGGTATTCATGATGTGTTTCATGTGTCCATGCTAAGGAAGTATGTGCCAGACTCTACGCATATTCTATCAGATGTGTCAGGTTCCATTCAACCTGATGCTACTTACGCAGAGGTTCTGGTAAGGATTGTTGGATCACAAAGAATGACGGTTACAGAACAAGATCGTGCGACTTGTCAAGGTCGGGTGGAGTCACTACACCGATGAGGAGGCTACTTGGAAGCTTGAGGGAAAGATCAGAGCTCAATACCCCACTTAGTTACTTGATGTGTGGTTTTCCCCAAGTACTTGAGTTGAGCAGTGTGACATTGCTTGTTGGTACTTGAGTAAGAAATTTGGGGACCAAATTTTTATTAGTGGGGAAGAATGTAAGATATCGAAAAAAAATGAAACAAATAAAATAATACTTATTAATTATACAAAAAAAAAAAACCATCGGAATTTTTCCAAATATTTTTGAGATTTTTCTAGTGTTAATTATTATCTTAATTAAGTAAGTATAAGGTTTTAAAAATTAAAAAAAAACACTAAGTGTCGGTTTAATTAAAGCCTAAGTTAGAAAAAACTAGGTTTTTATTTTTTCCCTCTTCCTCATTGCCTTTCCTTTTCGCCGCCGCACGCGCACGCCTAACGCACCTCTCCCTCTCATCGTCGCCGCTTGAGCTCGCCTCGTCGCCGTCGCCATCTCGACCGGCCGCTCTCACCGTCGCCATCGCGACGATCCTTGTCCTCTGGCGGAAGATTTGACGCGCGCCACATTTCCAGCGTCTACATCGCCCGACCTGCAAACTATCGCCGACCTCGCGTTGCCAGTGTCACCCCCAGACAGCGCTGCCCTCGCAGACGATCGCCGATGCAGTCACAGCAGTTGCCATCGACCCGCGGCAAATGCGCCTCCACCGCGCTGAGTCCACTCGAAATCGTCGACGTGCGGGTCGTCTTCGTAGCGCCACTCAGGCGCTACTAGGAACTCAGTAGGCCGAGTTCGTCGTGTCGCCGAGCAAAGGGACATAATCCGGTTTGAGACGCCGGTGAAGCAGTATTGGGGAGTTGGTTGTCGGTGAGATTTCCACGGCTGGTAAGAGTTCTCTCCTCCTTCTATTATTGCTAGATTGCTATGGATCTGAGTTGGGGTGAGAGTGATCGGTGGGTGGGCGCAAAGGTCATGAATAGGGATTTTTCCTTTGGTTGAGCTTGATCGTGTTTGAGCAATGGACTTCTTCCGCGGCGAGCAGAGGAATAGGGCGGTGTTGGCGATGGTCTTTTCCGACAAACCGAGCGAATTGGGGAAGTCCAAGGCGTATATCTCGAACTATCTCCTTTTGTAAATCTGTTGTTTCGTTCGGTTGTTTTGCAGTTGTGAGTGAGGTGATTGGAGGGATGGTTATGGGTCCTATTCTTATGTTAGTCGGTTAGTTGTAATTGTTCAGTGGAGATTAGATTGTTGGTTTATTTTGGATAAATTGTGATTTGTGGGATGAATCTATTTTGAGTGAGTTGGCTGTGAGGGTTGAGGTGTTCTATTTGGGTGGTTTTGGTCGACTGTGTAAGGGTTGGATAAATTAGTGGAATTGGAAATTGATTTGGGTTAATTGGGTTACGAAGGAAATCGATTTAGTCTTCGATTTATCGGTAAATTGCATTTTGTGCTTGACTATAGTTATGCTATATCGAGTTTGATCACGCAGGAAGGTTCACTGTCGTGACGATTTGGTTCTTTTTGACATTTTATCGGTAGTGCTTTGACTTATCTTTTAGATATAGTCAAGTTGATATGTTAGTTAGGATAGCATGCAATAATATTCATGTTTATATGCCTAGTATGTTTTTGTGCCTATTGATACATGCATTGGATAGGATATGATTATATCTCCTGTTTTATTTGGATAATACTTGGATTAGGGATATGTACATCTTGATTGTACATATTATTGGATAGATATTTTGAGTAGGATTTACATGCTTTAGTATCTTGAACCATCTTGCATGATTGCATGCTTTTGAGGTTCCATTATTGTTGAGCCCGCCGATTACATAACTACACACCTTGCCACTCATGGGTTAGTGGTACATCGGAGGTGTGTCTGATTGCTCTGTCGAGCTCATTGGTGCTCATGGGTAGCGGCAGGCGTGGTAGCGCGGCGGGATCCCTCCTCTGGTCTATGACAGGAGATGAGCTTAGCTCCCCACTATGTTTAGGGCGGGAGGATAGGTGTACTCGCGACATCCTGTCCATCCACTCGTCACTCGGGAAGCGATGATGGCGAGTGCCAGATTGTCATAGCCCTACCCACTCGGCTTCACCATCGCGTGTGGTGCGGTGGTAGCGTCGGGGTGACCATGTCATTGTACGGCATGCATTTTTGATTGCATTTGTATTGTGTTCTTTGCATTATTGTATTGATGCCTTGGATGTTGCATATGATTGTCATGCATCTGAGATTCATATTCTTATATGGTGATGACTTTATCTCTTATAGTAGGGCACATGCTCCTATATCGGAGTAGGAGACTCAGTGAGTCTGATCCTTTTGCATTTATTTCTTGCTTACCATATATATGGTATCTTGGCATGATTAGTATTGTTAGCTATTTCTTACTATTCATATCGACTAGTATCCGCTAAGTTCTTTGAACTTACCCCGTGGTTTTATTTTTATTTCAGGATGAAGCTGTCAGGAGAGTCCAGTTGCCATATCCCCCCCTCGTAGTGACAGTTTACTAGTTGTATGAGTTATGATTTGGATTTTTGTATAGAAGATATGTTTAGGCTTGGAATTGGATTTATATATACTCGTGGATTTTTTTTTTTTTGGGGTCCTTGTGGACCATTGGTCGGATCTTATTTTGATTGGTTTGGTTGGGTATTCCTGCCCAGATGGCAGAAGGGGTAAGTCTAGTTAGTGTAGACTTTTATTTACCTAGATTTGTTGGCCTGAGGCCTTATTATTATCTGCGTGTGTTGTGGTATGATTCCGGTCGTGTTGACCGATGTATAGTGGTCGTGTAGGCCTTGTATAAAAATTGATATTGTCACCCATACAGGGGAGATGCTGCCGGATTTTTGTCTGGCGGGGACTCCCTCGGGGCGTGACAGCTGATATATTCGTGAGAGCAGTGATGTCGTTGATAATTATTAGGGTTTCATAAAAAATGGTGTTGCTCAGTTGGTTTACGGAGGAAACTTGTGTGTGGTGCTCATCAACAGCATGGGCCTGCCACTCCCACACGGCTGGAAGTGACGTTTGGACGGCTCGGGATTTCCAGTTGTGGCTCGGATGGATGCAAATCTCTCTCTGCATTAAATTGCATTCTGTTTGACGGGAGGGGTATTTTGGGAATTATGTGCGCGATTTGGTAATTCTGAAAGTATAGTGCGCGTTTTGGGCATTTCGAAACTTTAACAGTTGTGTTTGGTAAATTGCCGCTACTTTATAGTTTGTTTGTACAAAACAATAGTAAGATAGAAAGATTTTAACCAAAAATAGTTGTTATGACCACTTTTGTTTGAAATTGCTCTAAGGCAACTTCATCTCAATTATTTTGACCCGACTTTAGTCAAAATAATATCATTTTGGAATTGCTTTTGTATAAAACAGCTCCAAAGATAATACTATTTTATACGAAGTAACTCTAAAATAGTGTTATTTTATATAAAACAATTATAAGATAGAGCACAACGGATTACTTGGACAGAAATTTATAGATAAGGTATTATTCTAATAATTTTTAAAAGAGATACTTTTTTTTTGACAATACGAATAAAAAAAGTGCTATTCAATTTGTATTATATAAAATGTCACCCACCCATTATCTAATTTATGAAATGCCTCTTTGCTCCTCTTTAGAGTTATGTTATATAAAGCATTACTATCTAAAGTTATTTTATGCAAAGCAATACCACTTTAGAGTTTTTTTTATACGAAACAACTTATAAGATGGAGCAATTTTAATAAAAGTTAGGTCAAAAATAGTTGTAGACCACCTTTGGTCAAAATTTTCCTCAGGCAACTTCATCAGAGTTATTTTGACCTAGTTTTAGTCAAACAGTAGCATTTTGGAATTACTTTGTATAAAATAGCTCTAAGATAATACTATTTTATACAAAGCAACTCTAAAGTAGTATTATTTTATATAAATAGCTTCTGGGATTTGGTTCTGTTTTGGATTCTAGCTTTTGTCTAAGTTACTTTCCGTCCTAGATTCTAGTTCTGTTCTAGTTTTAATGTCCTAATTTCTATTCTAATTTCTCTGTCTAAAGTTCTAGATTTTAGATTCTAATTTTCAATTTCTAGCTAGATCATGAGTTCTAGTTTTTGGATTCTTTATTATGGGTTCTAGATTTTGGTTTCTATTCTGCGTTTTGGAATTTATGTTCTAGATTTTTGGATTCTGGATTCTAGAATTTACTTCTTTTCTAGGTTTTGATTCAGTTCTAGTTCTAGGTTATATTCTGAATTTTAATTTGGCTTTGAATTTTGGTTCTAGCTCGATTATTTTATTGGCACTGGGTATTGAATTGGTCATCTCTAAAATTAATCGATTCAAACATCTAGATATAGTCTCAATAAAAAAAACTAATACATTAACTTCTTACAAAACTAAATAGATTTATCTAAAAATTAATAAAGAACTCTATCCTATTATTTTTTCTTATATATTAAATATAAAAATTATATTGAGAATTTATTTAATATTGTAATAAAAAGTTATGTTAAAAAACCTATAGATTGTACATAACATTAATAGAGATATATCTACAACCATTTATATCTTTTTTTCCCTAAAATATAAAAATACAATTTTAAATCTTCTGTGCTTTGACAAATCAAAACTTAATGGTATATTTTTCTAAAACAATTATTAGACATAGCGGCTCAAAACATAGTACTCTCTAACATCATATATCCAAGCTTTAAATCTGATTAATTCCGAGAATAACCGACTTTGTCCCATAGAAATTTTTTAACATTATTAAGATATAATAAAAAGTGCTCGTGTAGACAGTCTCAGCAGTTATAGTATTATTGATTGATCGTTTTATTTGAAATTATGAATGCCTGAGAATTAAACTGAATATTCTATCACTGTATCATGGCCCTAAACAACTTCATACTCCTTTATATACACCTTTTCATCAAATGTGTAACTAACATGATTTCATAGGAAAGAAATTAGATGATTGTCTCATTTTCCCTATCGAACTCAAAACTTTCGGGGGTCATCTCTTTTGTACTTGAGGAAGATCGCATCCTACTGTTGTTTCATTTTTTATTTTTAAATTCTTTCAGAGATGATATGTTTAGATTCAAGTACTTGTTTATTTTTGTTACTTCACTTCTGCTTTGTTTCGTTTTGCAAAATTACTATAAAATTGTCGATAAGATCCTACGACGAATCATTTTTTTTTGTCACATGCGTGTGGATGTTTATTACTTCACTTCCGCTTTGTTTCGTTTTGCATAATCACTATAAAATTGTCGATAAGATCCTACGATGAATCTTTTTTTTTGTCACATGCGTGCGGATGTGGGTTTCTTAACGAATTGAGAACCTTCGTTACCATGATACGTCCATTTTTTTGTCTCTTCCCAGCCCTCTCTTTTGTTATATTTTTCCTTTTAAGATGCTTTTGAATTTAATTATATGTAGAAGTGTAAATTAGCTAAGCCAAGCATTCCACTTATTGAGTTTGATTTTTTTTAATTACAGAGGTTGAGTATTTTTATCAACATTATTGTCCTTATAAATTAATTAAATATTTATTTAAGCTTAATTGAAATTTATTATTATTTTTTAATTTTTAATATATTATAAGAAGGAAATCTTACACAGTAGTAAAATTATCATCTTATATTCTAGAAATTATAAATTCAAGTCTTTAAAATAATATCTTAGTAGGATAAAACTATATATAAGAGTTAATAAATTAGTATTGATTTTTTAATAAAAAAATAATTAACTTAATCAGTTTATACAGTTTTATTGTTCAATTTTAACAGCCATATCATAGACCAATCATAATCTATCATTCCATTATATAGACTCGACAAATCTTGAGGGATGTGTAATTTGATTTTAATCAAATGGTCGGTACTATTTATTATTGTCCTATTTATATCTCCACCCACCCTTTCTCCCTCATTTCTACTAATTCCATTTAAGCGAATTAAATAAAACAACAAATAATTAAATTCTGGATTTGGCGGAAATTAAAAGATAGATTAAAGATTACATTACCATTAAATTACTTACTATAAAAAAAATGAATGTTCTTTGAACCCGCATCCACGTATCCAACTCATCCGTTAATTTACAACAGTCGTGTAGATCGACGTAACCAGCAAAATAATAAAAGAAAATAAATAAAAGAAAAAACAATTCATATTCCCACCATTTCCCACACTCCCTTCCTTTAACTCCATCCCACCTAATTTGTTTTATGTCAAAATCTCAAAATGAAAACAAAATCCTGGGAAAGCAATTCAAGTCCTGCAGTATAAAAATAAAAATAAAAATAAAAATAATTATTTATCATCTTAAAAATGCTTATTTTAACGTTATATACAATATATTAAAATAAATCAATTCCATTTAATCAAAATTACTAAACATACAACATGATTTACTAATTTAATTAAAATTATTTAGATTTATATGTAGTAATAGCTAGGATATATCAAATTTGATTAAATTTTTTTTTTATATAATTATGTTTTTTACATAATAATTTTAACTAAATTAAAGTAATTTTGATTTACAATAGTACTCGAATATAAATATTTTCAAAAATGAAAATATATTAAAATGTGATTTTAATATTTAAAAAAATATCTAATAATAATAATAAAAGTGCTTGCTTGCTTACTTGTCTTGTTCCACTTCCCTTTCTAACTTCATGACAAACACAGCCAAAAGTGCAGCAATATAACAGAAAATCTCTCCCTATATCTTTCTTTTGTGTAGAAGATGGGTGTCAACTTCAAGTCCCACAGTCTACCCGCTTTCTTCCTCCTCTTAGCGCTCCCAGCCTTCGCCTACGGATGGGGAATCAACAGTCACCAGATCATTTGCCAGATTGCACAAGTATCCTCTTCTATCTTTTTCCTTCTTCTTCTTCATTTTTTTTATTTACTGTTTGAAGGTAATTGATGTTTGTTTGTTTGCCTCCTCCTCTTCTTCTTCTTCATGTTGTGTCTATTTATCGTTCGGAGGTATAAGTGATCAATGTTTGTTTGTTTAATGTTGTTGCTTCTTCTTCTTCTTATTCTTCGTGTTTTGTGTATTTATAGTTTGGAGGTAAGCAATGCCTGTTTGTTTGCTTTCTTCTTTGTGTTGTGTATTTACTGTTTGGAGATAAGTGATGTTTGAGTGATGTTTGTTTGTTTGCTTCTTCTTCTTAGTGTTTTGTTAATTTACTGTTTGGAGGTTGTTAAAATAATATGAATTGTAGAAAAAAAATTGAACCGTTTGTACATAAGTAGAGTATTTTATACACATGTTACAAGATCAAATCAATAGAAATATCTAATTGAAAGATTGTTTCTATTCTATTTGATTTGATCTAATTTGATTAATTCTTTTTTATCTCTTGCAAATTCAACGGAAGATATTTCACGTTGAGTTTGATTGCTAACTTATTGAAACGATATCTGAATAATGACTTCGTAAAAATATGAACGATTTAATCGTCTACAGAAATATATTAGTGTTATAGAATTCATATATCTCCACAATGGTATGATATTATCCACTTTAGACCTAAGCCCTCATGGTTTTATTTTTGAATTTTACCCAAAAGGCCTCATACCAATGGAGATATTTTTTTTATCTTATAAGCACATGATCTTTTCCATGTCTTACCAATGTGGGACTTTGATTATATTCTCAATACTCTCAACAATCTCCTCCCCCTCAAACGAAGGACCACATTGGGCCCCCCTCGAGTCTATCCCTCCTCAAAGGACTTCCTCTCCTTAATTTTCGAGATTCAATCCATCAGAACTTTCTACCAACTATCTGGTCCTCCTAACCCAGTTGGACTTTCTGCTAGTTGTTTGGTCCTCCTGACCCAACTGGACTTCCTACCTAGTGTCTGATTCTCTTGATCCGGATATGGGAGCTCTACTTTCTTCGTTCGAGGTTCATGGCTTGACATGGATCATGACTTTAATATCAATTGTTAGCATTATAAGATTCATATATCTCCACAATGGTATTATATTATCCACTTTGGACCTAAGCCCTCATGATTTTATTTTTGGACTTTACCCAAAAGGTCTCATACCAATGGAGATATCTTTTTATCTTATAAGCACATGATCTTTTTCATTTCTTACCAATGTGAGACTTTGATTGTATTTCCAATACTCTCAACAATCCCCCCCCCCCTCAAACGAAGGACTACATTGGGCCTCCCTCAAGTCTATCTCTCCTCGAGAACTTTCTCTGCTTAAAGTCCGAGCTTCAACCCACCAGGACTTCCTGCTAACTATCTGGTCCTCCTAACCCAGTTGGATTTCTTGTCTGGTGTATGGTTCTCTTGATCCGGATATGGGAGATCCACTTCCTTCGTTCGAGGTTCATGACATGAATCATGGCTTTAGTACCAATTATTAGTGTTATAAGATTCATATATCTCCTGATGGTATTATATTATCCACTTTGGCCCTAAGCCCTCATGGTTTTATTTTTGAGTTTTACTCAAAATGTCTCATACCAATGGAAATATATTTTTATCTTATAAGCACATGATCTTTTCCATGTCTTACCAATGTGGAACTTTGATTGTATTCCCAATACTCTCGATAAAATATAGGATACATATAATTATTTAGTTGTGTTAGGACCTGTGTGCCCGCTAGAGGGGGGTGAATAGCAATTCGTCGTCGAAGATAGATCTCGATCATGTGCTTGCTACAAAACTTGGTATACACAGTAGAATAAACAATAATAAAATAAATACAACAAGAGAACAAGCACAACACGATAATATAACGTGGTTCGGAACCGTATGATTCCTACTCACGATTGGGCTTGAGCAGGCCTAGCGATGCAAATACACATCACTACTCAAATACTCCTTCTTGATAACAAGTCGGAGGTGGAGAAACCTCGTACAATGGTTCTTACAACAATAAGAATAAAATACAAGCAAATACAAGTAAACTACACAAATATAAGTAAAGAAAACCTTTACAAATGTGAACTTGAATGCTTGATCTTTAGTAGCTTGTGAAGAACTTTGAAGGTCTAGATTGCAACAGCAAATCCCCTATAAATCGGATTAAAGAACCATGGCCAAAACCTTCTCCACGAGCTCCTTTTAAAGCTTCACTTGGGCTAGATTTACACTGGCGATCGACTTTCAACACTTGTTGTTGTGAGACAACGGCGATCCACTGGAAAAACCCTCAGCGGATCACTAAGCGATCGACTACCAGCGATGGCGATTGCCGCCGCGCGTAACCAACTACGGTGGCTCACGGGCGTTACTCTCCATCGATCGGCCCGCCATACATGGCGGTCGAATGCCATCGATCAGCTGCTCAATGGCGATTGGCCAAGGCTTTTCGGCCACGAGCTACGATCGAGCACTAGTCGACTCATAGCGGTCGAAGGTCATAATATCAATCATTCGGCTGAGGTCGACTCGATTGTCAAGTGTCGAACACTTGACCATTCGATTAGTATAAAACTCCGGTCGGCCGATAACATCAAACATGAGGTTTAACCTCAAGTATGGTTCCCCAGTACTTGCTAGATCGCCCTTAGCCTAGAACCTAAGCCTTCTAGCCTCCATCAGATCTCACGCCTACTCAGATCCTCAAGTCATCCATGACATTGTTCATCCATCGTTAGCCTTGGTGCTTCCATATTTATTGTCCTACGGTGTCTACACTTGAGACACATTGGACTTCTGTTGCCAAGACCACACTTGGACTTTACGCCGCCAACCATTAGACTTATCTTGCCAAGACTCCATCCTTGGACTTTCGCCAATATCAACCCTTGGACTTCTCAATTGCCAAGTACCCATGACTTGGACTTTCACTGCCAAGACTATACCCTTAGACTTAGTGACCAATACTACACCCTTGGACTTTCCATGCCAACCCAATGTTGGACTTTCCAAATGTCAAGACTCAAGCTTGGACTTTCCTTTGCCAAGACTCATGCTTGGACTTTTCATGTCAAGTACACAAGACTTGGACTTTCCTAAATTCCAAGTGTCCGACTTGGACTTTCCATGCCAAGTACCCATGACTTGGACTTTCTTCATCACATGGTCAACCCTAGTCAATCACCAAAATACCTCTCGAGTCAAACTCGAGTCCGGTCAATCATGACATGGGTCGATTGTACCAACAATCTCCCCAACACATTGTCAAACATCAAAATACTACTCGAGTCAAACTCGAGTCCGATCAATCGTGACCTAGGCCGATTGCACCAACAATCTCCCCCTTTTTGATGTTTGACAAAAACAAAACACCTTTGAGTTAGGCCTAAATCCTAACTCAAATCTCCTTACCAATTGTTCCAAATTGGTAATTTCACTTTCTCCCCCTTTTTGACATACATCAAAAAGGTTCTCCTCAAGGAGGTCAATGTCTCATATCCCAATGAGATCTTACAATCTCCCTCTTGGTCCAAAAACATCTAGGATGCCTACAATCTTCCTAGTGATAAGTCTCATATCACTTAAGAGAGGCAATCCTAACTTCTCCAAAATTCTCCACATTCTCCCCCTTACAAGGAAGAATATACATCCATTATCCCAAGATGGATAACCTTCCCCTAAAGGCTTGCTCCCTCTTGACCATTGCACCAAAAATGTCTTTGGAGTGTCCCTAAGTCAATAGGAACACTAAATCATCAAAAAATAAGATTAAAAGTTCAACATTGAACTTTCCCTCACCTTAAATTGATACACACCATAAACAACTCTCCTAATCCATATCCAATGGATTTTCACCCTTTCTAATGCTTTCCAAAGTATATCCTAGGGTTAGGAGTGGTTAGGAAACATTACCATAGCTGAAATTGGACTAAACAAACCTTGTTTACCCAAAATCAGACCTGACAGTCAACTCTTGACAGTTACTAGTCAACTGTCGTTGATGTCAACCGACTGCCAACAATAGCAGTCGACTGATAACTGCAATATGCAGTTTTCATATTCAAAATCTGAATTTCAGAAATACATAAATAAATATACGTAATTTGAAAAATAGTGAAACTTCATACGTACATTACTTATACCAAGTACAATGGGTGAAAAATAATTTGCCCGTAAAATAGTGAGTTTGATACAAAGTTCAAAAGTGAGAAAAACTTCATTGTTTTGGGCTCACTTTGTATCAACTCTATCAATGGTGACTTTTATCAAAAGATAGGTTGCACCAAGGTTTTTCAAAGTGATTTTTAAATGATTTTAAAACCTTATATTGGATCATGTTCTTTGGGCTCAATGCACATGACCTGTACATTTCCTTTCCCATGATCCCTCCATAGTATAAAAGTGAGTTTGAGTTCATCTAGATGCAAGAACTATGCACCTTGAACTTAACTCATTTCCTAACATATCACATGTATTTAGGGTGTATCAATACACACACATGTCAATATAATGTGAGATGTGAATTTTGTTCATCCTAAACTAGGGGCACATATATTTTTCTAAGGCAACACTACTTGATTCCCTTATATATGGGACTTCAAGTCATGTCAATTGTTCTTAAATCAATTTTCATAAATGCATGAATGATCATGACATAAAAGATAACATAAATAAACATGACCAATGATCATAATATCATGACATAAAGATGAAGTCTAAGCATACATGACATTTAACCTAAATATTGATCTTTACATTTTATATGATAAAAATAGATATGATGTCATGACATGTTATATGAAAAATCAAGCATGACAAATAAAATATAAAGGTATATAATACCTAAATTTTAATATTTATTGTCATTTGTTAGAATTAAATTCATTTTGCCATATTATTAGCTTATCTCCCAAGTATGCCAAAAATTCAAAATGGCACACTATGACCTCTAACCCTAATTGTGCAAATTTGATTGATTTTTTAACTTCCATAAATTATATTGGCACATCCTAAAAACCTTTAGGATAATAATCATCCTTATTTTCAAAGTACCCTATTACCTTGGAAATGACCTAAAGTGTCACCTTTATCATTGTTAGATTAACTACCTATCCATTCAAAGTTGGCACACCTAAACTCATTTAGCGTGAATCGATAACGCTCTTAGGAACTCAATACCTATTGGAACTCCTTGGATTTATTAAGTATTTGCTAGGGATAACTTCCAGAGATACCCTCCTAGGCTTAGAAGTCTTGGTCATTTGGGTCTTGCCTAGGTTAGCTCTAGGGGTAACTCCCCTTGTAACCTTTTTAGTGGCTTCCTTAGGTTTCCTTGAAACCCTAGCCACTAGGCACCTACCTTGGTCAACCTTAGGGATAACTTCCCTATTGACCTTGGTTTTCCTAAACCTAACTTGAGTTCCATAGTCGAATGGAACATTATGATAGGTCTCCTTGGGATTAGGTTTGTGACCCAAACCTCTCTTGCCCTTGATTGGACCTTGCTTTCTAAACCCTAGGTTTTGACTCCTTGACCCTAGATTTTGACTATTTGACCCTTGTATTTGATTTTTCATTTTCCAAAGGATCTTCTCCAATTTCTCAAGCATTGACCTTGGTTCTCTAACTCTAGTTTCTCTAATTTGGTGGGCCTATGGTTTCTTTGATCAATTTTGCCCTTCCTAGACATATGTCTAGATTTCTTTGGAGTAAAGCCTAGATAGTTCTCAATTTTCCTAATACTTGCCTTATGTAGAATATTTTTAGGGACATTAGTCCCAAATTTCTCCTTCTTCCTAAAGTGGACATGCTTAGCTCCTAAACAATAAAATCTATTATTTCTACTAGCATTCTTTTCATGATGTATTGCAAGTGAATTAAAAGCATGTTTTGCCTATAAATTAAAAAGGTGCATTATTTAAATATATCTTAGGGTTTGCCTTAGAGGCTCCCCCTTGTGATGCTCCTCCTTCATGAGTCTTCTTCTCCCCCTTTGGGCATTGACTCCGGTAGTGTCCCGATTGTCGGTATTTGAAGCAAATGACATGCTCCTTGTTCTTCTTATCAGGGACTCCGACATCTTTTGACTTCTCTTGACTTTTAGGCATCGATTGACCTTGTAGTGCCCAAATTCCCTACACTCAAAACACATAATATGATTTTTATTTTGAATTAATTAATGTGCTTGAGTTACCTAGGTCAATGGTGGTGGAAAGGACCTCTTGAGCTTGTTCATCACTTCTCCCGGAAGTATATGACTCTCCTTGCTCTTGCCCTTATTCCGAAGTAGATGGTCTCTCCTCCCCCTCAAACCTTGAAGTGAAGGTTTCTTCCATCTCTTCTTCCTCTTCCGATCTGGATGTTGATTCCCTATCAACCTCCGAATCCTCAAGCTCTTGGGATGAAGATGTGTTTGCTTCTTATTGAGCTTGAGAGGATGAGCACTCCTCTTCTTCCTCTTCTTCTTCTTCTTCTTCTTCTTGGACCGGTGATGGACTTTCATGATACTTTGCCAATTCGCTCCAAAGCTCTTTGGCATCCTTGTATTCACCTAAGCTACACAAGATATCGTTAGGAATCAAATCGACTAAGAATTTAATTACCTTTGTATTTTTCTCAAACTCTTGGATTTGTTCCCCAATCCACTTCTTCATCTTGAGGAATCCTCCCTTTGGCCCTCTTGGATATTTGAATCCTTCCATCAATACGGCCCATTCCTCAAGGTCCCTCATCATCAAGAAGTCTTCAATTCTTGCCTTCCATTGGTTGAAGCCTTCTCGTCCATAGAAATTGCATGGAATTGGGGTGTTGATGTCCCATCCCAATTTTTCTTCAAATTCCATTGCCCTCTAGCGCTTTTGCTCCCGGGTGTTAGTCTGTAGAAGAGCTCCAAGCTTTGATACCACTTGTTAGGACATGTGCGCCTGCTAGAGTGGGGGGGTGAATAGTAATTCGTCATCGAAGATGGATGTCGATCGTGTGCTTGCTACAAAACTTGTTATACGTAGCAGAATATACAATAATAAAATAAATACAAAAAGAGCACAAGCACAACACGATAATATAATGTGGTTCGGAACCGTACGGTTCCTACACCATGGATTGGGCTCGAACGAGCCCTAGCGATGCAAACACACACCGCTACTCAAATACTCCTTCTCGACAACAAGTTGGAGGTGGAGAAACCTCGTACAATGGTTCTTACAACAATAAGAATGAAATATAAGCAAATAGAAGTAAACTACATAAACACAAGTAAGGAAAACCTTTACAAATGTGAACTTGAATGCTTGATCTTTGTTAGCTTGTGAAGAGCCTTGAAGGTCTGGATTGCAGCAGCAAATCCCCTCCAAATCGCATCAAAGAATCATGGCCAAAACCTTCTCCACGAGCTCCTTTTAAAGCTTCACTCGGGCTGGATTTCCGTCTGGCAGTCGACTGTCATAAGGCCTCAATCAACTGCCAACACTATTGTTGTGAGACAACGTCTTGATCCACACTGGAAAATCCCCAACGGATCACAATGGCAGTTCGATTGCCAGCGCTCGTAGTCGACTGCCTGATCATCTACGGAGCGTTCTGTGCTCCATCAGTCAACTGTCATACATGGCAGTTGACTGCTCCAATGAGCAATCGACTACCAAGGCTTTTTCGGCCATGAGCTGTAGTCGAGCACTAGTCAACTCATAGCAGTCGAACTGGTCATAATCTCAGTCAACTGCTAAGGGTCGACTCGGTTGCCAAGTGTCAAACACTTAACCATTCGACTGGTATAAGGCTCCGGTCAACCAATAACCTCAAACATGAGGTTTAACCCCAACTAGGGTGCCCCCAAACTTGCTAGACCACCCTTAATCTAGACCTAAGCCTTCTAGCCACCTCCATCAGTCTCATGCCTATCGGATCCCTCCAAGTCATCCATGACTTGTTCATCCATACGTTAGCCTTCAGGTGCTTCCATCGGCTATTGTCATGCTAACGATGTCTACACCGCCAAGGCGCATTGGACTTATGCTGCCAAGACCGTTCTTGGACTTTACGTCATCAACCATTAGACTTATGCTGCCAAGACTCCACCCTTGGACTTTACGCCACCAATATCAACCCTTGGACTTCTCAATTGCCAAATACTCATGACTTGAACTTTCACCGCCAAGACTACACCCTTGAACTTACGTGGCTAAGACTACACCCTTGGACTTTCCATGCCAACCCAATGTTGGACTTTCTAAATGCCAAGATTCAAGCTTGGACTTTCCCTTGCCAAGACCCATGCTTGGACTTTTCATGTCAAGTACACAAGACTTGGATTTTCCCAAATGCCAAGTGTCCCAATTGGACTTTCCATGCCAAGTACCCATGACTTGGACTTTCTTCATCACATGGTCAACCCTAGTCAATCATCAAAATACCTCTCAAGTCAAACTTGAGTCCGATCAATCATGACATGGGTCGATTGTACCAACAATCTCCCCAACACATTGTCAAACATTAAAATACTACTCGAGTCCGGTCAATCGTGACCTGGGCTGATTGCACCAATAAATTGTAACTCTTCTCGAACAAAATAAAAATCATTTTTCACATGTTTTGTACATGCATGAAAGATCAGATTTGTTATAAGATATGTTGCTCCAATATTATCATCAAATTCTTGGTATGATATTTGTTCCAAAATTTAATTCAGAAAGAAGTAATTGAAGCCAAATAATTTCAGATATTGTATTGGCTATAATTTTATATTCAGCCTCAGTACTATAGAGGATCGATGTCCGTACTAGAGGGGGGTGAATAGCGTGTTTCACTTCGTTGCTCGATCGATCGTTAGTGTGCTTGTCTACAAGTGTTAGTACGCAATGGATATACAAATACAAAATAATTACACAACACAAGGCACAAACACAAATGATTTAACATAGTTTGGAACCCTAGTTCCTACTCCACAGACGAGCTCAAGAGTGATCTCTAGTGATGCACACCACCACTAAGTTTTCTCCTTCTCAATAACACTTCAGAGGTGGAACAACTAAGTCTTCTCCTTCTCGATAACACTTTAGAGGTGGAGAAACCTCTTACAAAAATTCTTACAATAATAAGAAATAAATACAACCAAATACAAAGCAAATACAAATGAAAATGAGAAGACACTTTACAAAGTCTGCTTTTGATGCTTGCTTGTTTGGTTACTTTGATTGCCTTAGAAGGCATGGATTGCAATAATAAATCCCTTCCTAAATCACCAAGAAACTGCTTGCAAAAACCTTTCTGTCGAGCTTCCTTTATAGCTTCTGCGTCGAGTTGATTTTTGCCTAGCAGTCAACTGCCAAAAGGCCCCAGTTAACTGTCCACAGTGTCGTTGCCTCGAAACAAACTAATCCACGTTGGCTACCTGCCAACAAATACCTTAGCAGTCGACTGACCTTACCCATTAGTTGATTATCAAGCACTAGTTGACTGCCTAGTCAACTACGAGGCATTCTGTGTTGGTGTCCACTTAGGCCAGTCAACTGTCCTATACAACAATCGACTGTCATGGGCCAGTTGACTGCTTTCCAACATCAGTCGACTGCTCTGAGCCAAGCACCATCTTGTTTCCTGACCACCCTTTAGGTTTCCTGACTACCTCGCCCCATCAACTACTTATCCACAACAGTCGACTACCGAGCACCATATGGGTTTCTCGAACTCTAGAGGCCAGTTGACTGCTGTCAATCAGCAGTCGAATACCGAACATCTGGTCTGAAAGTCGAGCACATAGTATATTTCTCGAGTCGCACAACGCGACTTTGTTGACCCACTCTGCCAGTCGACTGGTCATAATCCCAGTTGACTACTCCGAGTCAACTAGGTTTTCGAGTGTCAAATATTCGACCAGTCGACTAACCAAGGTCCCAGACGACTAGTAAACCTCAACCATGAGGCTTAACCGAAGTATAATCCCCTCATACTTGATAAATCACTTATAGCCTAGACCTAAGCCTTCTGCCCACTTCCATCAGCTTCACACCTCCGGGATCCCTCGAGTTTGTGACTCTTCATCTTTGTGCTAGCCTTCAAGTGTCTCCATCAACCATGTCATGCTAACCGGGTCCTTTGCCAAAGTTCCCTTGGACTTTACGCCACCAATACTACACACTTGGACTTACGCTACCAAGACTTTCCTTTGCCAAAGTTCACTTAGACTTTACGCTGCTAAGACTACACACTTGGACTTACTCTGTCAAGACTTCCCCTTTGGACTTTTTTTGCCAAGTATCCATACTTGGACTTTCCTTGCCAACTCCATATTGGACTTTCTCCTTTGCCAAGACCCATGCTTGGACTTTTCCTCTGTCAAGACTCATGCTTGGACTTTCCATGCCAAGACCACTCCTGGACTTTCTCCAACAATCTCCCCCATATGACCTTTGTATATCACAAATCATTCACTAGTCATATGGTCAACATATGGTCAAATCATATTGTCAAACATCAAAATCCTATTCGAGTCCAACTCGAGTCTAGTCAATCGTGACCTGAGTCGATTGCACCAACAAGTACTTGTGTGTGAGATTGTAGGTCGCTTTTTCAAATTCCATGAGATAAGGTTTCATCTAAGAAATATTGCATATCCATTGGTATAGCGTCTATCTTCAGGAGGACTAGCCCAATCCGCATTACTATATGCGTGTAAATCTCGAGATGAATGATGATATAGTAGAAGACCATGCATAAACTAACACATTCCCAATTTTGTTTAGTGGGAACATACATAAACTAACAAGAATGATTCACAATAGATAAAATATCAGGTCGTGTGATAGTAACATATTGTTGGGCTCCAAAAATGCTTTGATAAATTTGAGGAGTAGACATAACAAGAGACGATGAGGGTATAGAGTGATTATTTATAACAATTGTCGTGGAAACCGGACGTACTGCATCCATTTTAGCTCTTTGAAGAAGTTCAATAATGTATTTGCTTTGAGAGAGAAGACAACTTTCATCGTGTGGGATAAGTTCAATACCCAGAAAAAATCGAGCATTATCAAAATCTTGAATAGGAAATCCTTGATCGAGAAGACTTAATAAATTTGTGATACCATTTTGATCATTTTCGATTATTAATATGTCATCCACATAAATAAGAAAAAATATCATAGATCCATAATTATATTTATATAATAGAGAAGAGTTAGTCGAATCGGGAGAGGCTTGTGGTGTCTGTGCGATTTTCTTGGACAAGATTACTTTGCTTGAGATGAGTCTTGTAAAAGGATGTGAACACATGTACTGTGTGACATGCATTTTGTGGTGGGCAACGTGCAATGAAATATATACTTATCCTCAAAGTAAGCATCCCTTTGAGTTTTTGAATGTTCATCGCTCGCTCGATGGCAACATTCACGATTACATGTTCGAAGAGAGTGTTTATCTCCTTCTGAGGGCACATTGGTTTGCAATTTCAATTGTAAATATTTAAGATGTAGAGCCACAAGAAGAGAGTTACAATGACTTATAAGGACTTCTTCAAACGTAAGTCAATCAAGAATTCAACGATATCGAACAAGATGAAAGTTATTACATTAGTAAGGTAAGCATTCGCATTGGAATCAAGAGATGGGGGTGTACTGGGTACATAAGGAAAGGAAGAAAAGAAGTCGACCCATCTTACAACTTGAAGGAGACACCTAAAGGCATCATAAGTAAAAGGGAAAAACGAGCAATGAAACGAGACACAACCAATAAGGCCACAGTAGAAGGTCATGCAAGTATTTCTTGAAACTCCAACTTCTTCTTTAGAAATCGAGGAGTTAATAAAACAATTTTCCTGTCTCATGGCCTATGGTGCTGCTCGTGGTTGTGTTGAATAAACCAACAGCTCTTGTACATTACTCAGGATAAAAACTTTTGCAGAAATATAGGAGACAAATAATTATTTTGTTGTAACTCATTCTTGAATAAAATGAAAATCAATTTCCACATGTTTTGTATGAGCAAGAAAGATTGAATTTGTTGTAAGATATGTTGCTCCAATATTTTCAAACCAAACTTTTGGTATGGTATTTGACCCGAGATGTAATTCAAAAAGAAGTGATTGAAGCCAAATAATTTCAGATGTTGTATCAGCTATAGCTTTATATTCGACCTCAGTACTTGTGCGTGAAACTATAGGTTGCTTTTTCAAATTCCATGAGCTAAGGTTTTGTTCAAAACATATTGCATATCCACTGGTAGAGCATCTATCTTCAAGAGAACTAGCCTAATCCACATTACTATATGCACATAAATCTCGAGATGAATAATGATATAGGAAAGGACCATGTATAAAGTACCTTTGAGATAATTAAGAATTCTTTTACACATTCCCAATTTTGTTCAGTAGGAGCATGCATAAACTGGCAAGCACGATTCACAGCAAATGTAATATTAGGTAGTGTGATAGTAATATATTGTACGGCTCCAACAATGCTTTATTAAATCTAAGGATCAGATATAGCAGGAGAGGATGAGTGTATAGAGTGGTTATTTATAGCAATTTGTGTGGAAACCGGATGCCCTCCATCCATTTTAGCTCTTTGAAGAAGTTCAACAATGTATTTGCTTTGAGAGAGAAGACAACCTTCATCATGTGGGATAAGTTCAATACCAAAAAAAAATCGAGCATTACCCAAATCTCAAATAGAAAACTTTTGATTACCCTTTTAACCATTTTCAGTTATTAAGATGTCATCCACATAAATAAGAAAAAATATCATAGATCCATCGTTATATTTATAAAATAGAGAAGAGTCGATCGGATTGGGGGAGGATTGTGGCGTCTGCGCGATTTTCTTGGACAAGTTTGCTATGCATGAGATGGCTCTTGTGAAAAAATGCGAACACACATACTATGTGACATGCATTTTCGGTGGGCAGCATACAATGAAATACATACTTGTCATCGGTGTAAGCATCCCTTTGAGTTTTTGAATGTTCATCGCTCGTTCGATGGCGGCATTCACGATTACATGTTTAAAGAGAGTATTTGTCTCCTTCTTAGAGCACATTGATTTGCAATTCCGATTGTAAATATTTAAGATGTAAAGTCACAAGAAGAGAGTTACAATGAGTTAGAAGAACTTCAAACAGAAGTTAATCAAGAACTCGACGATGTCAAACAAGATGAAAGTTATTACGTCAGTAAGATGAACATTCACATTGGAAATAGGAGATGGGGATATAGTGGGTACATAAGGACAGGAAGAAAAGAAGCTTACACTATTGCTCAACGATATCAGGACGATGCAGTTGAAATCGACCCGTCTTATAGCTTGAAGGAGGCACCTAAAGTCATCATAAGTAGATGGGCAAAATGAGCAATGAAACGAGATGCAACCAATAAGGCCACAGTAGAAGGTCATGCAAGTATTTCTTGAAACTCCAACTTCCTTTTTAGAACTCGAGGAGTTTAAAAAAAAAATTCCTATCTCGTGGCTAATGTTGCTACTCGTGGTCATGTTGAATAAACCAGTAGCTCTTGTACAGTATTCAGGATAAAAACTTTTGTAGAAATATAGGAGACGGATAATTGTTTAGTTGTAACTCGTTCTCGAACAAAATGAAAATTGATTTATACATGTTTTGTATGAGCATGAAAGAATGGATTTGTTGTAAGAATGTTGCTCCAATATTGTCACATCAAATTTTTGGTATGGTATTTGACCAAAGATGCAATTAAGAAAGAAGTGATTGAAGCCAAATAATTTCAAGTGTTGTGTTGACTATAACTTTATATTCGACTCAGACTTACGCGTGAAACTGTAGGTTGCCTTTTCGAATTCCATGAGCTAAGGTTTCATTCAATAAATATTGCATATCCACTGGTAAAGCATCTTGCATTAGGAGAAGTAGCCAAATCTGTATCACTATAGGCATGCAAATTTTGAGATGAATAATGATATAGTAAAAGACCATGTATAATAGTACCGATGAGATAATGAAGAAATTTTTTTACACATTCTCAATTTTGTTTAGTGAAAGCAAGCAAAAACTGACAGGCGTGATTCACAGCAAATGTAATATCAGGTCATGTGATAGTAACATATTGTAGGGCTTCAACAATGCTTCGATAAATCTGAGGATCAGACATAGCATGAGAGGATGAGGGTATAGATTAGTGGTTATTTATAGCAATTGGTGTGGAAACCGAACGTGCTCCATCCTTTTTAGTTCTTTGAAGATGTTCAACAATGTATTTGCCTTGAGAGAGAAGACAACCTTCATCATGTGGGACAAGTTCAATACCATGAAAAAATCGAGCATTACCCAAATCTCGAATAGGAAATTCTTGATTGAGGAGACTTAATAAATTTGTGATACCTTTTTGATCATTTCTAGTTATTAAGATGTCATCCACTTAGAAAAGAAAAAAATATCCTAGATCCATCATTACATTTATCAAATAGAGAAGAATTGATCAGATTGGGAGAGCTAGGGTTGTAGCATCTACGTGATTTGGTTGCACAAGATTGCTCTACATGAGATGACCCTTGTAAAAGGATGTGAATACACTTACTGTGTGACATGCATTTTGCGGTGGGCAACGTACTATGGAATACATACTTGTCCTCAATGTAAGCATCCTTTGAGTTTCTAAATTTCATCACTCACTCGATAGCAGCATTCACTATTATTTGTTCGAAGAGAGTGTTATCTCCTTCTTAGGACACATTGTTTTGAAGTATTGATTGTAAATATTTACGATGTAGATCCACAAGAAGAGAGTTATGATGAGTTAGAAGAACTTCTTCAAACAGAAGTCATTCAAGAACTCGACAATATCAAACAAGATGAGAGTTATTACGTTAGTAAGGTTATCATTCGCATTGGAAATAGGAGATGGGAGTGCAATGGGTACATAAGGACAAGAAGAAAAGAAGCCTACTCTATTGCTCAACGATATCAGGACGATGCAGTTGAAATCTGACCTTCTTACAGCTTGAAGGAGGCACCTAAAGGCATCACAGGTAGAAGGGGAAAACTAGCAATGAAACAAGACAACCAATAAGGCCAAGGTAGATGGTCATACAAGTATTTCTTGAAACTCCAACTTTCTCTTTAGAACTCGAGGAGTTTTTTTTTAAATCCTATCTCATGGCCTATG
The DNA here is from genome assembly GCA_025175895.1 of Wurfbainia villosa. Taxonomy (NCBI): domain Eukaryota; kingdom Viridiplantae; phylum Streptophyta; class Magnoliopsida; order Zingiberales; family Zingiberaceae; genus Wurfbainia; species Wurfbainia villosa. The sequence goes on along the minus strand of JAKLTH010000095.1, from coordinate 37,665 downwards.
TTGTTGCTCGTGGTTGTTTTGAATAAATCGGTGACTCTTGTATAATACTCAGGATAAAAACTTTTGTAGAAATATAGGAGACATATAATTGTTTAGTTGTAACTTGTTCTCGAACAAAATGAAAATCAATTTCCACATGTTTTATATGAGCATAAAAGATCGGATTTGCTATAAGATATGTTGCTCCAATATTATCACACCAAATTTTTTGCATGATATTTGAGTTGTAATTAGAAAGAAGTGATTGAAACCAAATCATTTCAGATGTTATATTGGCTATAACTTTATATTCGGTCGCAGTACTTGAGCATGAAACTATAGGTTGCTTTTTTAAATTCCATGAGCTAAGGTTTTGTTCAAGAAATATGGCATATCCACTGGTAGAGTGTCTATCTTCAAAAGAACTAGCCTAATTTGTATCACTATAGACATGTAAATCTCGAGATGAATGATGATATATTACAAGATCATGTATAATAGTACCTGTGAGATAATGAAGACTTTTTTTCGCACATTACCAATTTTATTCACTATGAGCATGCATAAACTGCTAGGCACAATTCACAACAAATGTAATATTAGGTCATGTGATAGTAATATATTGTAGGGCTCCAACAATACTTTGATAAATTTGAGGATCAGACATAACATGAGTGGATGAGGGTATAAAGTGGTTATTTATAGCTATTGATGTGAAAATCGGATGTACTCCATCCATTTTAGCTCTTTGAAGAAGTTCAACAATGTATTTGCTTTGAGAGAGAAGACAACCTTCATCATGTGGGATAAGTTTAATATAAAAAAAATCGAGCATTACCTAAATCTCAAATGCGAAATTCTTGATTAAAGAAACTTAATAAATTTGTGATACCCTTTTGATCATTTCCGATTATTAAGATGACATCCACATAAATAAGAAAAAATAGCATAGATCCATCATTATATTTATAAAATAGAGAAGAGTCAGTCGGATCAGAGGAGGGTTGTGGTGCTTGTGCGATTTGCTTGGACAAGATTGATCTGCATGAGATGCCCTTGTAAAAGGATGTGAACACACATACTATGTGGCATGCATTTTACAGTGGGCAATGTATAATGAAATACATACTTGTCCTCAGTGCAAGCATCCCTTTGAGTTTCTGAATGTTCATCGCTCACTTGATGGTAGCATTCATGATTCCATGTTCGAAGAGAGTGTTTGTCTCCTTCTGAGGACACATTGGTTTGCAATTCTGATTGTAAATATTTAAGACATAGAGCCACAAGAATAGAGTTACAATGTGTTAGATGAACTTCTTCAAATAGAATTCAATCAAGAACTCGACGATATGAAACAAAATGAAAGTTATTAGGTCACTAAGGTGAGCATTCGCATTGGAAACAGTAGATGGGGTGTAATGGGTACATAAGGACAGGAAGAAAAGAAGCTTGCACTTTTGCTCAACAATATCAGGGTGATACAGTTGAAGTCGAACCGTCTTACAGCTTGAAGGAGGCGCCTAAAGGCATCACAAGTAGAAGGGCAAAACGAGCAATGAAACGAGACGCAACCAATAAGGTCACGGTAGAAGGTCATGCAAGTATTTCTTGAAACTCCAACTTCCTTTTTAGAACTCGAGGAGTTTAAAAAAAATTCCTATTTCATGGGCTATGGTGTTGCTCGTGGTCGTGTTGAATAAATCAGCAGCTATTGTACAGTACTCAGGATAAAAACTTTTGCATAAATAGGGAAGATAGATAATTTTTTAGTTGTAACTTGTTCTCGAACAAAATAAAAATCAATTTCCATAAGTTTTGTACGAGCATAAAAGATCAAATTTGTTGTAAGATATGTTGTTTCAATATTATCACACCAAATTTTTAGTTTGGTATTTGACCCAAGATGTAATTAAGAAAGAAGTGATTAGAGCCAAATAATTTTAGATATTATATTGACTATAGTTTTATATTCGACCTCAGTACTTGAGCGTGAAATTGTAGATTGCTTTTTAAAAGAGAGATATCCTTGTGATGGTATGAATAAAAAGAATACCATGCAATTTGTATTGTATAAAATGTCACCAATTTGATTTTTGAAATATCATTTTGTGCTCCACTTTAATGTTTAATTGTATAAAAAAGTATTGTCTTAAAGTTGTTTTGTACAGAGCAACACCACTTTGGAATTGCTTTGTGCAAAACAACACTAAGATGGAGTGACTTTAATCAAAACTAAGTCAAGAATAATTCTTTTGACCTCACCTTTGGCCGAATTGATCCAAGACAACTTCATCTCAAAATATATATTTTTTTAATCTCCCAGACTAACTCAGATGGTAAGCACAGAGGAGTAATCCTCAACAAGGCAAAGGTCAATTTCCGGAAAAGTCACGATCCTGGACTATCGATGGACCCTCTTCTCTACACTTACACATTTGGATTCCTGATTTATCTCCTCCATCGATAGGGACAATTGGAGGGGACTATTAATGTGACGGTTCTATATTTTTTATTTTAACTTGACTTTAGTCAAACTATTATCATCTTTAAACTATTTTGTATAAAATAGCTCAAAAGTGATACTATTTTATACAAAACAATTCTATATAGTATTATTTTATATAAAACAATTCTAAGATAAAGCACAAGTTAAGGGTTATTTTGAACCGAAAATTATAGATAGGGTATTATTTTTGTTAACTTTTAAAAGAGAGGTGTTAATGAGCATTTTTTTTCCCAATGAAACTAGAACTAGAACGTATAGAAATTCAATAAACTTTTATTTTTCAACATCATCAATATCCTCATTTGTGTTTGTATCACTTAACTATTATAATCTTCATAGATATGCATCCGAAAGCATAAAGGCAGCATTCAATTGGGCTTACAAAGATGTCAAAAACAACACAATTTTGGAAGGACTATGGCATCTACGTGATTTGCTTGGACAAGATTACTCTACATGAGATGACCCTTGTAAAAGAATACGAACAAACATACTGTGTGACATGCATTTTGCAGTGGGCAACGTACAATGAAATACATATTTATCCTCAATGTAAGCATACCTTTGAGTTTCTGAATGTTCATCGCTTACTCGATGACAGCATTCATGATTATATGTTCGAAAAGAGTGTTTGTCTCGTTATGAGGGTGCATTAGTTTGCAATTTCGATTGTAAATATTTAAGACGTAAAGCCACAAAAAGAAAGTTATGATGAGTTAGAAAAACTTCTTCAAATATAAGTCAATCAAGAACTCAACAATATCGAACAAAATGAAAGTTATTACGTCAGTAAGGTAAGCATTCGCAATGGAAACAAGAGATGGGGGTGTAATGGGTACATAAGGACAGGAAGAAAAGAAGCTCGCCCTATTGCTCAACGATATCAGGACGATGCAGTTGAAGTCGACCTGTCTTACAGCTTGAAGGAAGTGTCTAAAGGCATCACAGGTAGAAGGGCAAAATGAGCAATGAAACGAGACCCAACCATTAAGGCCACGGTAGAAAGTCATGCAAGTATTTCTTGAAAGTCCAACTTCCTCTTTAGAACTCAAGGAGTGTGAAAAAAAATTTCCTATCTCATCGCCTATGCTACTGCTCATGGTCGTGTTGAATAAACCAACAGCTCTTGTACAATACTTAGGATAAAAACTTTTGCATAAATATAGGAGACAGATAATTGTTTAGTTGTAACTCGTTCTCGAATAAATTGAAAATCAATTTTCACATGTTTTGTACGAGCACGAAAGATCGGATTTTCTATAAGATATGTTGCTCCAATATTGTCACACTAAATTTTTGGTATGATATTTGACCCAAGATGTAATCCAGAAAGAAGTGATTGAAGTCAAATAATTTCAAATGTTGTATTAGCTATAGCATTATATTTGCCACAATACTTGAGCATGAAATTGTAGATTGCTTTTTCATATTCCATGTGCTAAGATTTCGTTCAAAAAATACTGCATATCCACTAGTAGAGCGTCTATCTTCTGAAGAACTAGCCTAATTCGTATCACTATAGGCATGTAAATCTCAAGATGAATGATGATATATTAAAAGACTATGTAATAGTACCTTTTAGATAATGAAGAATTTTTTTCGTACATTCTCAATTTTGTTCAGTGGGAACATGCATAAATTGCCAGGCATAATTCGAAGCAAATGTAATATCAAGTCGTATGATAGTAACATATTGTAGGGCTTTAATAATGCTTTGATAAATTTGGGGATCAGACATAGCAGGAAAGGATTAGGGTATAGAGTGGTTATTGCTGTGGAAACCGGATGTGCTCCATCCATTTTAGCTCTTTGAAGAAGTTCAACAATGTATTTGTTTTGAGAGAGAAGACAACCTTCATCATGTGGGATAAGTTCAATACCAAGAAATAATCGAGCATTACCCAAATCTTGAATAGAAAATTCTTGATTAAGGAGACTTAAAAAATTTGTGATACTCTTTTGATCATTTTCAGTTATTAAGATGTCGTCCAAAAAATAAGAAACAATATCATAGATCTATCATTATATTTATAAAATAGAGAAGTGTCGATCGATCAGGGGAGGACTGTGGCGTCTGTGCAATTTGCTTGGACAAGATTGCTCTATATGAGAAGGCCCTTGTAAAAGAATGCGAACACACGTACTGTGTGACATGCATTTTGCAGTGAGCAACGTACAATGAAATACAAACTTATCCTTAGTGTAAGCATCCTTTTGAGTTTCTGAATGTTCATCGCATTCTCGATGGAAGCATTCACGATTACATGTTCGAAGAGAATGTTTGTCTCTTTATGAGGGTACATTAATTTGCAATTCCGATTGTAAATATTTAAGACGTAAAGCCACAAGAAGAAAGTTACGATGAGTTAGAAGAACTTCTTCAAACAGAAGTCAATCAAGAACTCAATGATATTGAACAAGATGAAAGTTATTACGTCAGTAAGGTGAGCGTTCGCATTGGAAACAAGAGATGGGAGTGTAATGGGTACATAAGGACAGGAAGAAAAGAAGCTCGCACTATTGCTGAACGATATCATGATGATGTAGTTGAAGCTGACCCGTCTTACAACTTGAAGGAAGTGCCTAAAAGCATCACAGGTAGAAGGTCAAAACGAGCAATGAAATGAGACGCAACCAATAAAGTCATGGTAGAAGGCCATGCAAGTATTTCTTGAAACTCCAACTTCCTCTTTAGAACTCGAGAAGTTTAAAAAAAAAATCCTCTCTCATGGCCTATGTTGCTGCTCGTGATCGTGTTGAATAAACCAACAACTCTTGTAGAGTACTCAGGTTAAAAACTTTTGCAGAAATATAGGAGGCAGATAATTGTTTAATTGTAACTTGTTCTCGAACAAAATGAAAATCAATTTCCACATGTTTTGTACGAGCATGAAAGATCGGATTTGCTATGAGTATATTGCTCCAATATTATCACACTAAATGTTTAGTATGATATTTAAACCAAGATGTAATTCAAAAAGAAATGATTAAAGCCAAATAATTTTAGATTTTGTATTGGCTATAATTTTATATTCGATCTCAGTACTTCAGCATGAAACTATAGGTTGCTTTTTCAAATTCCATGAGCTAAGGTTTCGTTCAAGAAATATTGCATATCCACTAATAGAGTGTCTATCTTCAGCGTGAAACTGTAGGTTTTTCGAATTCTATGAGCTAAGGTTTCGTTCAAGAAATATTGCATATCTACTGATAGAATATCAATCTTCAGGAGAACTAGTTTAATATGCATTACTATAGACATGTAAATCTCGAGATGAATGATGATATAGTAAAAGACCATGCATAATAGTACCTTTGAGATAATGAATAATTCTTTTCACACATTCCCAATTTTGTTCAGTGGGAGCATGCATAAACTTCTAGGCATGATTCATAGGAAATGTAATATCAGGTCGTGTGATAATAACAAATTGTAGGGCTCCAACAATACTTCGATAAATCTGAAGATCAGACATAGCAGAAGAGGATGAGAGTATAGAGTGGTTATTTATTGCAATTGGTGTGGAAATCGAATGTGCTTCATCCATTTTAGCCCTTTGAAGAAGTTCAACAATGTACTTGCTTTGAGAGAGAAGACAACCTTCATCATGTGGTATAAGTTCATACCAAGAAAAAATTACCATTATCCAAATCTCGAATCATAAATTCTTGATTGAGGAGAGTTAATAAATTTGTGATATCCTTTTCATCATTTCCGGTTATTAAGATGTCATTGACATAAAAAAAAGAAAAAATATCATAGATCCATCATTATATTTATAAAATAGAGAAGAGTCAGTTAGATCGGGGGAGGGTTGTGGCATCTGCGCAATTTGCTTGGACAAGATAGCTTTGCATGTGATGGCCCTTGTAAAAGGATGCAAACACACGTACTGTGTGACATGCATTTTGCGACGGACAATATACTTGTCATCAGTGTAAGCATCCCTTTGCATTTCTGAATGTTCATCGCTCGCTCGATGGCAACATTCACGATTACATGTTCGAAGAGAGTGTCTCCTTATGAGGGTACATTGGTTTGCAATTCCGATTGTAAATATTTAAGCCGTAAAGCCACAAAAAGAAAGTTACGATGAGTTAGAAGAACTTCTTCAAACAGAAGTTAATAAAGAACTCAATGATATCGAACAAGATGAAAGTTATTACGTTAGTATGGTGAGCATTTGCATTGGAAACAAGAGATGGGAGTGTAATGGGTACATAAGGATAGGAAGAAAAGAAGCCTGCACTATTGCTCAACAATATTTTGACGATGTAGTTGAAATTAACCCGTCTTTCAAACTTGAAGGAAGCACCTAAAAGCATCACAGGTAGAAGGTCAAAATGAGTAATGAAATGAGATACAACCAATAAAGCCATGGTAGAAGGTCATGCAAGTATTTCTTGAAACTTCAACTTCCTCTTTAGAACTCGAGTTTAAAATAAAATTTCTTCTCTCATGGCCTATGTTGCTGCTCGTGGTCGTGTTGAATAAACTAGCAACTCTTGTAAAGTACTCAGGATAAAAACTTTTACAGAAATATAGGAGACAGAAAATTGTTTAATTGTAACTTGTTCTCGAACAAAATGAAAATCAATTTCCACATGTTTTGTACGAGCATGAAAGATCGGATTTGCTATGAGTATATTGCTCCAATATTATCACACTAAATGTTTAATATGGTATTTAAACCAAGATGTAATTCAAAAAGAAGTGATTGAAGCCAAATAATTTCATATTTTGTATTGGCTATAATTTTATATTCGGTCTCAGTACTTCAGCATGAAACTGTAGGTTGCTTTTTCGAATTCCATGAGCTAAGATTTCATTCAAGAAATATTGCATATCCATTGATAGTGTCTATCTTCAACGTGAAACTGTAGGTTGCTTTTTTGAATTCCATGAGCTAAGATTTCGTTCAGGAAATATTGCATATCCACAGATAGAGTGTCAATCTTCAGGAGAACTAGCCTAATATGCATCATTATAGACATGTAAATCTCGAGATGAATGATGATATAGTAAAAGACCATGCATAATAATACCTTTGAGATAATGAATAATTCTTTTCACACATTCTCAATTTTGTTCAGTGGGAGCATGCATAAACTGCTAGGCACGATTCATAGGAAATGTAATATCAGGTCGTGTGATAGTAACAAATTGTAAGGCTCCATCAATGCTTCGATAAATCTGAGGATCAGACATAGTAGGAGAGGATGAGAGTATAGAGTGGTTATTTATTGAAATTGGTGTGGAAATCGAATGTGCTTCATCCATTTTAGCTCTTTGAAAAAGTTCAACAATGTAATTGCTTTGAGAGAGAAGACGACCTTCATCATATGGGATAAGTTCATACCAAGAAAAAATCAATCATTACCCAAATCTCGAATCATAAATTCTTGATTGAGGAGATTTAATAAATTTATAATATCCTTTTCATCATTTCCGGTTATTAAGATGCCATCGACATAAAAAAAGAAAAAAATATCATAGATCCATCATTATATTTATAAAATAGAGAAGAGTCAGTCAGATTGGGGGAGGGTTGTGGCGTCTGCGCAATTTTCTTGGACAAGATTGCTTTGCATGTGATGACCCTTGTAAAAGGATGCAAACACACGTACTGTGTGACATGCATTTTGCGACGGGCAACAAACAATGAAATACATACTTGTCCTCAATGTAAGTATCCCTTTGCGTTTCTAAATGTTCATCGCTCGCTCAATGGCAACATTCACAATTACATGTTCGAAGAGAGTGTTTGTCTCCTTCCGAGGGCACATTGGGTTGCAATTCCTATTGTAATTATTTAAGATGTAGAGCCACAAGAAGAGAGTAACGATGAGTTAGAAGAACTTCTTCAAACATAAGTCAATCAAAAACTCGACGATATCAAACTAGATAAAAGTTATTACATCAATAAAGTGAGCATTCGCATTGGAAATAGGAGATGAGGGTGTAATGGATACATAAGTACAGGAAGAAAAGAAGCTCGCACTATTGCTCAACAATATCAGGATGATGCAGTTGAAGTTGACCTATCTTACAGCCTGAAGGAGGCATCAAAAAGCGTCATAGGTAGAATGGCAAAACGAGCAGTGAAACGAGACACAACCAATAAGGCCACGGTAGAAGGTCATGCAACTATTTCTTGAAACTCCAACTTTCTCTTTAGAACTCGAGGAGTGTAAAAAAAACATTTCCTATTTCATGGTCTATGCTACTGCTCATGGTCGTGTTGAATAAACCAACAGCTCTTGTACAATACTCAGGATAAAAACTTTTGCAGAATATAAGAGACAAATAATTATTTAGTTGTAACTCTTTCTCGAACAAAATAAAAATCAATTTCCACATGTTTTGTATGAGCATGAAAGATCAAATTTGATATAAGGTATGTTTCTCCAATATTGTCACGCCAAATTTTTGGAATGGTATTTGACCCAAGATGTAATTCAGAAAGAAGTGATTAAAGTCAAATACTATATTAATTATAGCATTATATTTGACCTCATTACTTGAGTTGAAACTGTAGGTTACTTTTTCGAATTCCATGAGCTAAGGTTTCTTTCAAAAAATATTGCATATCTACTGGTAGAGCATCTATCTTCTGGAGAACTTGCCTAATCCGCATCACTATAGACATGTAAATCTCGAGATGAATAATGATATAGTAAAAGACCATGTATAATAGTACCTTTGAGATAATGAAGAATTTTTTTCATACATTCCTAATTTTGTTCAGTGGGAGCATGCATAAACTGCTAAGCATGATTCACAGCAAATGTAATATCAGGTTGTATGATAGTAACATATTGTAGGGCTCCAACAATACTTCGATAAATCTGAGACTCATATATAGCATGAGAGGATGAGGGTATAGAGTGGTTATTTATAGCAATTAGTGTGGAAACCGAACGCGCTCCAACCATTTAAGCTCTTTGAAGATGTTCAATAATGTATTTGCTTTGAGAGAGACGAAAATGTTCATCATGTGGGATAAGTTCAATACCAAGAAAAAATAGAGTATTACCCAAATCTCAAATAGAAAATTCTTGATTGAGGAGACTTAATAAATTTGTGATACCTTTTGATCATTTCCAGTTATTAAGATGTCATCGACATAAATAAGAAAAAAAATATCATAGATCCATCATTATATTTATAAAATACAGAAAGAGTCGGTCGGATCGGGGGAGGGCTATGACGTCTGCGCGATTTGCTCGGACAAGATTACTCTGCATGAGATGACCCTTGTAAAAGGATGCGAGCACACGTACTATGTGACATGCATTTTGTGGTGGGCAATGTATAATGAAATACATACTTGTCCTCAGTGTAAGCATCCCTTAGAGTTTCTGAATGTTCATCGCTCGCTCAATGGCAGCATTCACGATTACATGTTTCAAGAGAGTGTTTGTCTCCTTCTGAGGGCACATTGGTTTGCAATTCCGATTGTAAATATTTAAGATGTAGAGCCACAAGAAGAGAGTTACGATGAGTTAGAAGAATTTCTTCAAACATAAGCCAATCAAGAACTAGACGATGTCAAACAAGATATAAGTTATTACGTCAGTAAGGTGAGCATTCGCATTGGAAATAAGAGATGAGGGTGTAATGGGTACATAAGTATAGGAAGAAAAGAAGCTCGCACTATTGCTCGACGATATCAGGATGATGCAATGAAGTCGACGTCTTCTGATTTGAAGAAAGTGCCTAAAGGAGGCAAAACAAGCAATGAAACGAGATGCAACCAATAAAGTCACGATAGAAGGTCATGCAAGTATTTCTTGAAACTCCAACTTCCTCTTTAGAACTCGAGGAGTTTTATAAAAAATTCAGTCTCTTGGCCTATGGTGTTGCTTGTGGTCGTATTGAATAAACCAACAGCTCTTGTAGAGTACTCAGGAGAAAAACTTTTGTAGAAATATAAGAGACAGATAATTGTTTAGTTATAACTCGTTGTCGAACAAAATGAAAATAAATTTGCACATATTTTGTACGAGCATGAAAGATTGAATTTGTTGTAAGATATATTGCTCCAATATTGTCATACCAAATTTTTGGTATGATATTTGACCCAAGATGTAATTCAGAAAGAAGTAATTGAAGCCAAATAATTTAATATGTTGTATTAACTATAGCTTTATATTCGATCTTAGTACTTGATCCTGAAATTATAGATTGCTTTTTAAAAGAGAGATGTCCTTGTGATGGTACGAATAAAAAGAATACCAAGCAATTTGTAAGGTATAATATTTCACCGATTTGATTTCAGAAATATCTTGTTATATTCCTCTTTAAAGTTGTATTGTATAAAAAAGTATTATCTTAAAGTTGTTTTTGTACAAAGCAACACTACTTTGGAATTGCTTTTTTGCAAAACAACTCTAAGATGGAGTAACTTTAATTAAAGCTAAGTCAAGAATAATTCTTTTGACCTAGCCATTCGCCAAAATTGCTCCAAGACAACTTCATCATAGAGCTATTTTAACTTGACTTTAGCCAAAGTATTATCATCTTAGAACTATTTTGTATAAAATAGCTCTAAAGTGATATACTATTTTATACAAAACAGTTCTATATAGTATTTTTTTTTTGTATAGAACAGTTCTAAGATAAAGCACAGTTAAGGATTATTTTGAATAGAAAATTATAGATAGGGTATTATTTTATTAACTTTTAAAAGAGAAACATTAATGAGTATTTTTTTCCGATGAAACTAGAACGTATAGGAATTAAATAAACTTTTATTTTCTACATCATCAGTATCCTCATTTATGTTAGTATCACTTAACTGTTGTAATCTTCATGGATATGCATCCGAAAGCATAAAGGCAATATGTAACTGGGCTTACAAAGATGTCAACAACAACATGTAATTTTGGAAGTTCAGTCGAAAACATAAAATTAAATCAAGAATATTTACATGTTGCACAAGTATATATAAACATACAATGTTTAAAAGGTTAATCGTCATCGCACTCATGCTCGCAGATGATTATTTCTTAAGCAGATTGCCTATCATTAATCTGATGTGGCTGAGAGTGCAGTAAGGTTAGCTGCCACACTTAATTGCATATTCGAGCGATCGACATCAAGACATGATTGATCTATTTGTCTTCTTTGATTAAGGATGTGTTGGATCAGGAGGCACGCTAAAGGGGGGGCGAATAGCGTGCGTAAAATCGTTTCTTTTTGTCGATAAAAAACTCGAGTAGACGCAGCGGAAAGTAAAACAATAAAAGAAATTAACATAATTTATTTTTACTTGGTTCACAACCAAAAAATTGTTAATCCAAGACCCCGCGATCCTAGACCACGTATGATGGGGCAATCCACTAAAAGTCTCCTCCTCATTGGAGGTAGAAGACGACAATCACAAAAACTCAAAGGATAGAGGAAGAGGCAACAAGCCTAAATCTCCTCTTTGCGATATAAAAGCACAATTACAAGAATAGTGTTATAGTCGGAAGCTTGCCGTTGTCGGAGCACTTTGGGAGGGAACTTAGATGATCCAAAGAGGTGAAAAACCTCTTATTTTATAGCCCTCCAAACTCTAGCTTGTTGAGATCTAGATTTAGGTCAAAGCTTCTCATCCCCCCACTTTTAGTGGAGCTTATCTTAACTTTCTTCGAGATGACTAGTTTGAATAGCAGTTGACTGATAACCCTCAGCAGTCGACTGATGGTAGGATCAGTCGGCTGCCAATAGCTTTCAGTTGACTGTTGTTCTAGTCACTCACCAACAACAAAGAGTTAGCACAAAAATATCGAGTAATGGACATTACAACGGTTCCTTACCGTCCGATCTTGACCTAGACCTTCCCCTGAAAGTCTTAGTCGGATCACCGCCTAAGTTCGTCCCTATACAGAGGACACAACCTCACCATTACTCTCAGACTCGGTGCTTACCTCAGTCCTCATGACCTACCGCTTAGCTTCCAGTCGCCACCAAGGTTCCTTAACTCCAACTAGGTTCTCCTAGTATCGTCCGACCACTACGGTTTCTCATCTCGAGATTCTCCGGGTGTCACTGACCTTCAGCTTAGCTTTAATTATTTCCTGCACACTTAACACAACATATGAGATAATAATAATAACTTAACTTTGAACTTTTGTCATAATCAAAACCTAGATTTGATTATCTGGTGCCCCTGCACCAACAGGATGGATATTAAGACATGTTTCCTTTTGGTTGTTGTTAATCGGTTATCGATTGGATATTTGATTGTGGAGATTAAGACATTATGACATATTTGAATAAGGTTGCCTAATATATGTCAAATCATTGTCTTCTTTGTTTGTCGAACGATATTAAGTTTTGTAAAATGAGTTGTTATGTAGAATTTTTCAAGTGTATCCAAGTTTGTTTGTCTGACAAATTTATGAAAGGTGTTAACTCTTATTTTCCTTAAGTATAGAAAAACAAATGAAAGTTATCACTATTTTTTGTTAAAAACTCCAAATACGACTCTTTTGAGTTTTCAAAACTTCTTGGCACATGTTCTTATTCCCTTCGTTCTACCATCTACAATCAAATAACTTGACTATGTTGAATCATCAGTCTCTCTGAGCTCCTATGCACTCAAACACATCAAAATCACTTTGTCAAAATGGATCACTATTACATATAAAACACTTTTATATAATTTTTTTTACTGATTTAGTTAAACTTGTTTAAATTTGAGAAAAAAACGTTTTAACTCAATCAAAATTACTTATTAACTACTAAATGTTTGTTACAACATTGTAGTAATTATTATATAGTTGTCGTTGTTAGTGCCTATAAGATTTACATATCTTTATAATGTTATGATATTGTCCACTTTGGCCTAAGCGTTCATTGTTTTATTTTTGGAATATACCTAAAATGTATCATACCAATGGAGATATCTTTTCATTTTATACTCCCAAGAATTCCCCCTCAAACAAAGGACTACATTGATCCCTCTCAAGCATATCCGTCCTCAAAGTACTTCCTCGGCTTGATGTTTAATCTTCAACCCATCAGAACTTTCTGTCAACTGTCTAGTCCTCCTGACCCAACTGGACTTCTTAGTTATCCAATCTTCGGACACAACTAAACTTTTTTTTAGATGTCCGATTCTCCTAATCAAACTGGACTTCTTGCATGGCATCTGGTTCTCTTGATCCAAACATGGAAGTTCCACTTTCTTTGTTTGAGGTGCATGATTTGACATGTACCAGGACTCTTATACCAATTATTGGTGCCTAAAAGATTTACATATTTCTACAATGATATGATATCGTCCACTCTGAACCTAATCCCCTCATAGTTTTGTTTTTAGGATATACCCAAAAAGGCTCGTACCAATAGAGATGTTTTTTCATTTTATAAGAACTTGATATTTTTCATATCTTACCATATGGAACTTGTTGGTGCAATCGGCCCAGGTCACGATTGACCGGACTCGAGTAGGACTCAAGTAGTGTTTTGATGTTTGACAAATGGATTGACAATGTAACTATCATGGGAAAGTCCAAGTTTGGATACTTGGCAATTGAAAAATCTAAGTCATGGGTACTTGGCATGGAAAGTCCAAGAATAGTTTTGGCATGGAAAATCCAAGAATGGTCTTGACATGAAAAGTTTAAGCATGAGTCTTGACATGGAAAAATTCAAGCATGGGTCTTGGCATAGAAAGTCCAAGAATGATCTTGGCATGGAAAAGTCCAAGCATGGGTCTTGGCAAAAGGAAAGTCCAAGCATAGGTCTTGGCAAAAGAGAAGTCCAACATGGAGTTGGCAATGAAAAGTCCAACATGGTTTGGTAAGGAAAGTCTAAGTATGGATACTTGGCAAGGAAAGTCCAAAGGGGAACTATTGGCAGCGTAAGTCCAAGTGTGTAGTCTTGGTGGCGTAAAGTCCAAGTGAATCTTTGGCAAAGAACCCGATTAACAGGACTAGGTCGATTGAAGTACTTGAAGGCTAGCACATGAATAAAGAGTCATGGACTCAAAGAATTCGGGAGGCATGAGGATGATGAAAGTGGGTTGAAAGCTTAGGTCTAGGGTGTGAGTGGTTTATCAAGTATAAGGGGACCATACTGTTGGGGATCTTGGTGACCGCTAGAGGGGGGTGAATAGCGTCGTCGTAGATGGATTACAATCGTTTCTACAAATTGTGTTAGCGCGCAGTGGAATAATGATGATAACAAAAACAAAAAGCACAATCACACAATTACACAATGATATAACGTGGTTCGGAACCGAATGGTTCCTACTCCACGGATTGGGCTCTAAAAGCCCTAGCAATGCAAACATGCACCACTAATCAAATAAACTCCTTCTCGACCACAAGTCAGAGGTGGAGAAACCTCGTACAAATGATTACAATAGTAAAACGAAATACAACAAAAGAAATGCAAAGAAAACTTTACAATCGATCTTTTGGAAGCTTGCTTGTTTGGTTGGTTGAGTTACACTTGGAGACCCTGAATTACATTAGCAATTCGCCCCAAAACTCCTCAAAGAACCGGCGGTGAATCCTCCCTCCACGAGCTCCCTTTAAAGCTGCTCCTTGGGCTGGATTTCGCCTAGCAGTCGACTGGTCGGGACCATCAGTCGATTGCCCCTGTAGCCATTATCTCACAATGGCATGAACCATGTCAGATAATTCCAACGGATACACCATCAATTGACTAATCATGCCCATCAGTCGACTGATGGCTCAATCAGTCGAGTGTTCGGGTCGATCACTCGACTGAAGAACACACTGTGCTCGACATCCCGACGAGCAAGCCGATCATTATGGCCATCGATCGGCGCCTAATGCCGGCAAATGATCGCTAGGCCAATTCCAACAGTCCAAACTCCTGCTGACTCGATCACCGACCACCCATGGTCCCAATCGACTGATACACCTCAAACATGAGGTTTTAACCCAAGTAGGGTGCCCCCATACTTGCTAGACCACCCGTAGTCTAGACCTAAGCCTTCTAGCCATCTCCGTCAGTCTCGCGCCTATCGGATCCCTCCAAGTCATCCATGACTTGTTCATCCATACGCTAGCCTTCAGGTGTTTCTATCGGCTATTGTCATGCTAACGGTGTCTACATCGCTAAGGCACATTGGACTTACGCTGTCAAGACTCCCGCTTAGACTTTACGCCGCCAACCATTGGACTTATGCCGTCAAGACTCCCGCTTGGACTTTACGCTGCCAATATTCCCTTGGACTTCTCAATTACCAAGACTCAAGCTTGGACTTTCCCTTGCCAACCCATGTTGGACTTTCCATGCCAAGACCCATACTTGGACTTTTCCTTGCCAACCTATGTTGGACTTTTCCTTGCTAAGACTCATGCTTAGACTTTACATGTCAAGTACTCAAGACTTGGATTTTCCCAATGCCAAGTGTCCCACTTGGACTTTCCATGTCAAGTACTCATGACTTGGACTTTACCATGACAATCACATTGTCATATGTTTTTGTCGAACATCAAAACATCGCTCGAGTCAAACTCGAGTCTAATCAATCGTGACCTGGGCCAATTGCACCAATACATACTTGGGTTAAACCACATGATTGAGATTTACCAATCGACTCGGACCTTGGATTAGTCGACTGATCGAATGTTCGACACTCGTGAGCCTAGTTGACTCCAAGCAGTAGATTGGGATTATGACTAGTCGAATGGCCGAGTGGTTCAATCGAGTCACACTGTATAACTCGGGAAATCGACTAGGTGCTCAGGCAATCGACTACTAAAGTATGGCAATCGATTAGCCTCGGGGAGTCAGGAAAATCGAAGGGTGCTTGACACCCAGGTGTTTGTGCTTGGGCAGTCGACTGCCAGTGTAGGGAAGTTGACTAGTCTTGAGCAGTCAACTTCCATGAATGGGCAGCCGACTGGTGTTTGCGGACACGGGTATAAAACGCTCGATAGTCGATTGGGCAATCGACTAGAGCTTGGCAGTCGACTGCTAATAAGGGCAATTGACTGGTCTTGAGTAGCCAGAGCACAAAAGCTCTAGTAGTCGATAGGCGGTCGATTGTGGTGGTCGCGTCGACTAGTATCCGTTGGACAAATCTAATATGGATTAAATCCGTTGTGAGACAATGATACTCTGGTCAGTAGACTACTGGGTAAGAGCAGTCAACTTGAAGGCAAAAATTAGCTCAAGTTGCAGCTTTATAAGGAGCTCAAGAAAGAGGGTTGAAGCTGCTGGTTCTTGGAGCTTTTAGAGGGGAAACGTTGCTGCTTTCCATACCTTCAAAGTGACTCAAAGCAACCAAAAAATCAGACATTCAAAAGCTCACTTGTGTAAAGTGTTGTTTCTTTCATTTCATTCATATACTTGTATTTGGTTGTTTACTTTTGTATTTCTTGTACAAATCTTTTGTAAGAGGTTTCTCCATCTTCAATGTCATACCGAGAAGGAGAAGTTATAGTGGTGGTGCAACATTAAAGCTCACTCTAGAGCTCAGTCGCAAAGTGGGAATCGTAGATTCTGAACCACGTAAAATCTTTGTGTTAATTGTGTCTTGTCTATATTACTGTATATTTATATTTCATCATGCATAATTTTTTTGTAGACGAACACATTCGAATCAAAAAGCGAGCGACACTATTCACTCTTCTAGCGCACACCGATTCTCCACATAACTTTGATTATATTCTCAATATTCTTAACGCTCTTACTATTGTAAATAACTAATAACTAATCTGTAGATGTTATAATAATTTTAAAATGATTTTAATTAAATTAAAATTATTTTATTTTATTATTTTTTTTTTTGACAGTTGGTTTTTTTTGTGTATAAAGATATTTTATGTATAATATATTTGAGAAGTTGAAGTAATAAAAATAATGATTTACTTTAAGACATTATCGATATTTTTAATATAATAAATATAATAGCCCTTTTTTTACAATTTTTTTTAATGATTTTAATAATTAGGATGCTTTTTTTAAAAAAAAATCCGATAAAAAATATATAAACCAAAATCCCTCCCTTTCCTCGTCTCTTCCGAAAACCCAATCTGCGACTTTTAATTCTTTTTGACCCTTTCGATCCCTTGCCGAATCCTCCTCCTCCTCCTCCTCCTCAATAGTGCGATCTTGCCCTCGCCTCCATCCATGAAGCATTCACAGCACCTGCAATCAATCCCTCGTCGCCCACTTGATTCTGCAGCGTGATCCTGTCCCTTGTCTCCATGGCGCAGTTCAGGATAGTGGCCTCCCCTTGGGACGAGGAGAGCGCTGATGGAGGCGCAGAGGACGACTCGCCTACGTCGAAGAGGCCTCCTAGGGCCGAATCCACTGTTTCTTTGACGAGGTGGGAAGCTGCGGCGGCGACCGTGTTTTTGGTCTTCTCTATCGGGCTGTGCTATCTTCTTTACAATGCTCGAGGCTGAGTACGATAAGATCATCAGGCTTCGGCGGAACCTCTCGGATCTTCGTGTCCTCAAATTAGCTCCTTTTTTTTAATTCTCATATTGTTTTGCATGAAATTGCTAATACGTAATGCAGTGGATTAGCCTCCTTTGTGTTTTCGTCCTTTTATGTCCCCTTGACTGTAAGCGTTTTCAGGATAGGTTGAATGGAGTTTTTTCTGATGAAACCATAAAATTCCTTTCTTGCTAGGAGTACAAAACAAAATTCTGTTTCACGTATGAAGTTTCAATCAACACGATGCCAATCTTGATCGGAAAGCCATGCTTAAATTTTAGAGCTGTATAATTTGTCAAAACAATGAAAAATCAAGATAAAGAAGTCGTGCTAGAGAATCCAGACTGGAGGGGGAAGTTGTTAGCTCCTCCTGGTTTCCCTTCCCGTCCCTTCCTTTTCATGTCCTCCTCTATCCTCGATTTGATTATGTTGCAGTAGCCAAGAGTGTTGCATGCAGACATGCTGCTTGAATGCTTGCTGACCTGTTTGGATATACATTTCAACTATCAACGTATTTGCTTAGTTGAGCAATAGATAGGGAGGTAAATGAATACATCCCTATCTAGTTGAGTATTCATGGATAAATTTGGTGTTCGACTCGGTAAAAATTTATTTATATTCATTCAATATGCATCAAAGTCAATTAATAAACAAGTTTGAACAGCTTAATAAATTAAATAAACAAGTTTTAATACGTATATGTTCGGCTTGTTAATATTCGTGAACAGTGTTCATTAACATTAACAAGTCGATTTATGATTAGACTCTTTTAAAAATTATTTTTGAATTTATTTATACTCATTTATAAATCGGGATTAAATTAGTAAAATTTTAAATAAACAAATAAGTTTGACTTAACAGCTAGATAACGTCTAAATAAGCCAAATTTAATCAAGCATTATTAGGATCAATACACATTAAACAAGTCAAGTTCAATTCAAGCTCATGTTAAAAAATATATATATCAAGTCAAGTTTGAATAGATTTTTCAATAGTTTGGTTAATTTTAGATTTGGTTCGGCTCAGCTTGATTATCTTATCAAATAAATCTGAATACTATAAAGCTTGATTTGATTTGGCTTGACTCGTTTATGACTCTAGTAATAGAGTGCCCGCCCCCCACCCCATTATGGGGACTTAATAACCTTCAACTAACTAATCATATCACAATGAACTGGGGTCTTAAATTGACATCGGTGTCTCTTAATCTCTTTTTTCACTGCACTCTAACTTGAAATTATGTATGCACTTATATCTGATACACCATTCAAGTTATAGGACATTCCTTATTTACATATTTTCTATTTAAGATGAGTGGAGCTTCTGAGCTAAAACATTCCAAGGGAGAGCATGCTAGCATCCTTCATTGTGCCACTCATAAAGGTTCATGCTTGACATATCACTCATCCTAGCACTCTTCATTGTGCCATTCTCAACTCTGGTTTCTTTCCCTTATATCCAACTTGGCATTACCAGATGGTTTTAGTTTCTTCACCATGTAAAGTTTGATAATTTGTCTCCGTATGTGAGTGCTTTAACACCATTTGCCTCGTCTTTGTGTGTTCTCTCCTTCCTATTGTAAATTTTGGTGTGGATATATTCACTTGGTCAAGCTACTAGAGGAGTCCTTGGGCATTTATTCATCATGCTATTTGTAGCACTTTTAGGCACCACTTTTTCTATTTTCTCCTTACTTCTTTGGGTGGTGTTAGTTCATTGAACATTCATGCAAAATAATAGGTAAAAAAAGGTTGGACTGATAGAGAATTGGGTCAATTACTCATATAAACTTGAAATATCAAAAGATATCAGTTATAATTTTAAATAATCAAACATGGGATAAGAAAATAATTAAATTCAATATTTTAACCTACTCTAATAATAATGCATAAAAAAAATTAAAAACCTCTATTTATAGTATAATTGCAAGTTGATTATTCATTTTTTTTATTTCAATAATTGTTCAATATGTACTAGTAAATTAAATTTTTATATTTTATATTTGATCATTTACTAGTAATTTAAATCAATATAGAGCTCGTTACGTTTTATTTTACATTATTTTTATTGATACACACCAATTGTAATGTAATAACAAAACATTTAATTGTGTTGTGGAATTTGTTTATCTGACATAATTCTGTAATTCTTTATTACTTAATTTATAGCTCATGAAGAAATCAACAAATTTGTAGTTTAACCAGTGGATTTATATCAGTGTTCAATATTTGGATACATGTGATCTACCAATTGATCCACCATTTAATTGCTACTCTAATTATTTGTAGCTTTATTGGTTTGATTTCATTTTGGATTTTATATATGTGTTGTATATGTGTTACTTAAAATCATTTACAGCAACAATAACAATCAAATCTTATTCTACTAGGAAGGGTTGACTATATGGATTCCTTCTATGTCATTAGGTTATATCTCCTACAATATCATTATCTATACTTAAATAAATTTTATCTTGTTTTATTATTATTAATCAAGTCTTTTTTTATCTTCCTCTTCCTCATTTTATATACGTATTTATTAGAGTTTCACATCGCCTAACTGGAGTATTTATTTGTAGTCTAAGTATATGTTCGTACCATTTAAAATGTGTCTTTTAGAATTTTTTTTTCAATAGATGCAACTCCGACTTTCTCTCTAATGCTCTCATTTTTCATTCTATTCATCCTCCTATATCCACACATCCATCTTAATATCCTTATTTCTGCAACTTTCATCTTCTACTCATGTGCTCGAGTCATAGTCCAATATTCAACGCTATATAACATAGGAGGTCTAATTGTTATTTTATAGAACTTCCTTTTAATTTTTAAAAGTACTTTATGATCACATAAAATACCTGACACTCTTTTCCATTTCAACTATCCTGCTTGTATTTTATGTAAGATATTTCTCTCAATTTCTCCATCGTCTTGTAAAAATAATCCTAAATATTTAAAGATCTTAGTTCCAAATAACTCGTCATCTTCTATCTTAACATTTGTCTCATTACGTTTAATATTGCTAACTTAAATTTCATATATTATATCTTTACTCTACTAAATCTAAAACTTTTTTACTTTTAATATTTTCGAAGATTCTAATTTAACATTTACTCATTTACATATCTCATCTATCAAAATAATAACCTTTGTAAATAACATATACCACGGTACTGTATTTTGAATATGTCCAATGAGTTCGTCCATTATTAATATTAAAAAATAAACTTAAAATTTATTCTTAATGTAACCCTATCAAAATTGATACTTAAAATCATTCAAATAGAGAAAGTTCTACCTTTAACAAAGCTAAAGGAATGTTGCGCTTTCCTTCTTCGCTGAAGACCTAAAAAACTAGAAAATGTTTTGTTCTTAATTTTTTACATCAAACTGTGATTTTCGTCTTCAGTGAAAACATGAATAGAGAAGTTGTTTGGTTCTTATTTTGTTTATGAAGGATTGTTAAGAGTATTAAAAATACAATCAAAATTTTATATTGTTAAAATATGAAAAATTTTGTGCCCATAAAATGAAAAGATATTTCCATTGATATAAAACTTTTTGATAAAAACTCAAAAATAAAATCATGAAAATTTAAGCTCAAAATGTACAATATCATATCATTGTGGGGATATATAAATTTTATTTTCACTAGCAATTGATATCAATTCAAAGTGTATAATATTATACTATTGTAGAGATATATGAATTTTATAAATACTAACAAAATTTAATCATGTTATCCATTTTTTTCCTCAGGACTCGTGCCTTTTTTTTCTCATTCTATTATGTGCTACTGGAATCATCACTTTATGCAGAGGCCTATTTAAGAGAATAGTTTTGAGATTTATATACATTCTCATCTCAATTGGACTTTCTCTCTTTATTCTCTCCATTTTGTTGATACATTGATTTTATGTTAAGATATAGTTAAAAGCTTTTGTGTTGATATTAACTTGAAGGGATTGTTGACGTCGTGCTCCATTAACTCAACTTTTATCTTGTCTATGTGCAAGTAGTGTGTTTCTCACTTGTTATTGCATCTAGTTTATAATCAACTAAACGTAACAAGCTGGGCATTAAGAGAAGTGTTCCAATTTGAGGGGAGTATCAAGAGTATTGAATTAATAATATTAATGGTGTAGTGGGTTTAGTTACATATTATTTGCTTATGTTTTTGTTTTTAAATTGAGTTGATAATAATTGTAATCAAGGTTTTAAAATAGTTTCAAGTGGTAAGTGGGCAACCCACTGCATAGGGCTTAGTTAATAAGTGGATGCCTAAGCAAGAACATATAGTTGGTCAGTATTAAAATAATATTAAATTAAAATAGTGTTACTGAAACCTTGGCTAAGAACAATATTTCAAATCTTGGTTATACATATCGTATATTTTATTGATGGAATTAAACTTAAGTATGCCTTAGTATTCACTACATAAGTGTCCACATTTATGTTCTAAACCTTATAAACCCAATAACCCATAATAGTTGCATTTGCTTAAAACCTTGATACTTTTGATGCACTAATAAATCATAACCTAGAAATTTGAGTAGTTATCATTTTATTGTGTTTACACAAGAAATGAAATCAGTTACAAGTAAGAGTAATCATGAGTCGACTCTATTATATGGTATGGATAATTTTTTTGTCCAAACAATATTACATGGAAAATTATATGTGAAAAATTCAGTCAGTGTTACCGCATATCTATATCATTGGAACTTGAAAGAGGCTTCTAGTATTTGATATTCTTGTTCTTTGAAGTAGCAACAAAAGTATCCCTGTCCTTGACATAATACTATCTTCTATTGTCATCCTTTAATTACAACTTTGGTTGTTCAGAATGGCAAAAAGATCAACATACATTCTATTTTTTTTCTGTCTATTCTCTTTTTTATTTGCACAGTGACATTTAGGATAGCCCGACTAAATACAATATTTGACAATAATATAACTTCATTAGTCTCCTTGATTCATCTGTAAAAGATTAGAATCGTCAATCTAATAGCCTTCACCGATCTGTCTCACGGTCGTTATGGAAAAGATAAATCACGAAAGATCCTATGAATCTTGACATGGTGGTCAAAATACTTAAAGATCATCTGAATCTAAAAAAAAACTTTAAATCTCATTCGAAATTGATCAATGTCACTTTTACAAGTACCGTCGTACTTTAGCCACCACATCATCCCGTGGAGACAATTCCTCTCCCTGATTCATGCTCTTGTTTAACTTGGCTAACCTTGCAGGATAATCAAGAATGGATCAATCCATTCGCGGAAGGTGGTGGAGATACTTCTGATTCTGATTCTTATTTATCTGCTAATGATCAACTAATTGAGCAAATAGCTCATATTGCTGAAGGAGATTTTGAATTAGATTACCCAATACAAAGGAAGAAGCAGATTTTGGCATCATCCGTAACATCTACCTTCAATCCACCAGAAGATACAATGATGGGACCACCCCAATATGGTCCGGCAGATGAAAGGCCAACTACATCCAATCCGTATAAAAGTCTGGACTTTATGGGAGCAAGAATAGGGAAGTTTCGAAAAAGCTATAACAGTGACAATCAGTGGACACTACCCTCAGCACAACAAGCAACAGGAAAGGTTATATCGATGATTACAAACCCTTTCTACTTAGGAATGATTACAAACCCAAATGGTGTACGTATTTCTTGCCATTTTGTTGTAAAAATTTATAATTGCTTGGCAGTCAGTTCTTAAAGTTATCTCCTCCTTATCCAAATAATGGATCTTCAGTGAACTCATGGTTTCCATCGCAGCAAATATCTCTGCATCAATAACAGATTTTACTACGGCAAACTTCCCATGAGCGTAGACACAAACCTTCTCAGTGCTTCGTGGGTCATATTTGGAGTTTTTCCATTTACAAACCCCTCCCCAGCCGGTCATGCAACCGTCTGTTTCCAGTATTATGTAAGCATTCTCTGGAGGAAGCTCCAAATCTGGAAGTTGTTGGATCTGGGTTTTTATTTCTTTTACTAAAGCCCAATCTAAAGACTTCATTCGTTTGTCGCCATGTATTGAAGCCTTTTCATACAGTGGTCCTAGTTTTGAGCTGAGATTCAGAATATAAGTTCTGGCATAATTTAGAATTCCCAGCCAAGATCTTAGCCCTTTCTTTTCTTTGAGATCTTCATCTTTAAACTCAGCAATCTTCTTAATTATATGTGGCTGTAGCTTCAGTTTTCCTTCTCCGATTTCTGCTCCTAGAAATTCTATCTTCGAAACAGCCAACTTGCATTTTGTTGGGGATAAAATCAATCCATGCTTCTCGCAGATGTTAAGCATTATTTCTAAATGCTTTATATGCTCCTTTTCTGAATTGGAAAATACCAGAATGTCATCAATATATATTGAAATGAATTCTTCAGTACCTTTAAAACACTGGTCCATTTTCCTTTGAAATATGGCTGGAGCATTCTTCAGGCCAAATGGCATAGCTAGCCATTCATAGAGACCGGATGGACAAATGAAAGTCGTCCATTCCACAGATGCCGGATCCATTACGACTTGATGAAAACCAGATTTCAAGTCGAATTTTGAATAAATCTTCGAGTTTCCAACCTTCTTCAGAATTGTGTTTATTCCTGGCAAACTGTATTGGTCCTTGTATGTATTGTCGTTAAGTGTTCTGTAGTTGAACACCATACGTTCTTTTCCCTTTTCTTCTTTTCCAGTAAAGGGAACCAGGTTTAGTAATGACCAATCTAATGAGGATCGACTCTCTGATTTGAAAAGAGGATCCTCTCTGATTTGAATGACCAATCAGAGAGGATCCTCTTTTGGTAAAGGGAACTCCGGAATGGACCAATCTAATGAACATTCTGGTACCACGCCCAGTAACAACAGAACCACTAGCTACAGCACCAGAACCACAAGAAGATGATGGTTCAAGCAGGTATATGTGGCAGAAATGGTTAGATGAGGAACACCTCATAACCTTGCAGGATAATCAAGAATGGATCAATCCATTCGTGGAAGGTGGTGGAGATACTTCTGATTCTGATTCTTATTTATCTGCTAATGATCAACTAATTGAGCAAATAGCTCATATTGCTGAAGGAGATTTTGAATTAGATTACCCAATACAAAGGAAGAAGCAGATTTTGGCATCATCCGTAACATCTACCTTCAATCCACCAGAAGATACAATGATGGGACCACCCCAATATGGTCCGGCAGATGAAAGGCCAACTACATCCAATCCGTATAAAAGTCTGGACTTTATGGGAGCAAGAATAGGGAAGTTTCGAAAAAGCTATAACAGTGACAATCAGTGGACACTACCCTCAGCACAACAAGCAACAGGTGCTATGCTTATTCTTCCCAATAATATTGGAATGTATAATGATGTTATTTCCAGATGGGAGTCTATAACAACAAATGTGGTGGACTCAAATATATGGCCTGATCGAAGAACAAAAGTCCAGTATATTGAAAATTTATTGGGAGAAATTGAAAAGAAAACATTTATTCAATGGAGAATGATGTTTCCAGATCAGTATGACAAACTGATCAACGCTGCTGATGAAACACAGAATGTCCTGTCACAGATTAGGAGAATCATTACTCTTGAAGATCCTGCTTCAGGAGCAACTGCTGAACAAAACCAGGCATATTTGGACCTTGAAAGGTTAGTATGCAATGGTACAAAAGATCTTGTCAATTACATGAATACTTACAAAGATCTAGCAACAAGGACAGGAAGGATGTTTATTAACGAAGAACTATCAAGCAAATTTTATAGAAAAATGCCACCATTAATTGGGCAGCATCTGGAAGCAAAGTTTCAGGAAAAATTCAGAGGCAACACTATTAGAGTTCTTCCCAGAATTCATCATGCTTATCAGGAGCTGACGGAGATGTGTAAACAAGCCACACTCCAGAGAAGCCTAAAAGACTTACAATTCTGTTCGCAGATTCCAATTCCCAGTTACTATCAAGGGGAAAGGAAGAAGTATGGACTTCGAAAGGCAAGCACTTACAAAGGGAAACCACACAAATCCCATGTCAGAGTAATTAAGAGGAAATACCAAAATGATAGGTCAAGAGTTAAGAAGTGCAAGTGCTTTATCTGCGGAGAAGAAGGGCATTTTGCTAGAGAATGCCGCAACAAAATTGGTAACAAAGAAAGAGTAGCAATGATCAACGATCTTGATCTACCGGATGACTTTGACGTTGTATCAGTTGATCCGGATGAAAGTAGCAGTGATGCAATCTGCAGCATGTCAGAAGGAGAGAATTCTACTGAGCAGCACTGCAATATTGCTACAAGTGTTCTACCAATAAATGAATTTATGTTTGTTCTGGTAGGAGAACCACAAGGCTGGCAAGTTCAGGTTGATATGCCAGAAGAGAAATTTTACTGCGAGCACCAATGGCAGGTAAACCAAGAAGTTGGTACATTATTCATAAAATGCAACTTTTGTGGTGCAGTGACAACTCAACGAGCCAGAAGACATTGTTCTAAGTGCAAATGGACATCATGCACTTTATGCTCGGATTACTATTTGAAAATTGAAACACCAACAATGCCACCGGTACCAAGTAAGTATGAAGAAAATAACCTAATATCTGAACTATTTGGTTATGTAGAATACTTACAAGCAGAAATCAGAAGGCTGCAAGCGGAACTAGACAGAGTTCTTAAGAGAAATCATGAAGCAGAAGCTATTCTAAGCGAGGATTTAGCTAATGAACTGCAACAGCTAAATCTCGGAGACTTGCAGAAAGGAAAGGAGCAGCTACATTTCCTGGAAGTAGCTGTATTTCAGGCGTCAAGTGGACAATACCACCCTAAAAGGACTCTAAACAGATTATACCACATGATCGTAGAAATAGAGATTCCTTCTGTCCCACCTTTCAGAGTGAATGCTATTCTTGACACAGGAGCCACCACTTGTTGTGTGGACCAGAAATCAGTTCCAGAGCAAGCTTTGGAGAAAAATCCTTTCACGGTAATAATTAACGGTGTTAATTCAAAGCAGGTTGCTAACTAGAAGTTTAAAGGAGGGCAAATGAAAATTGGGGAAAATAAATTCAGAATCCCCTTCACTTATTCATTTGACATGACACTGGGAGATGGCATACAAATGGTTCTAGGGGGAAATTTTATAAGAAGCATGCAAGGAGGAGTTCGCATAGAAGGAAATACTGTTACCTTCTATAAAAACATAACGACCATTTCAACAAGTCCCACGACTGTTCTAGCACTGGAAGAATTACAGCTAGACGAAATGGAATATCTCGAGATCAAAGAGAAGGTATTCTTTACTGCTACCCCCTCAAATACATATGTTTTGCAAAAACATGGATCATTATTGAGCAGGTTAAAAGAGCAAGGATTTATTGGAGACAACCCATTAAAGCACTGGGAGAAGAATGGTATCCTATGCAAAATTGAAGTGATAAACCCAGATATCACCATACAGGACAAGCCATTATCTCATGTGACTCCCTCAATGAAGGCAGCTTTTCAAAAGCATGTGGATATATTGCTGGAATTAAAAGTCATCCGACCAAGCAAAAGCAGGCACAGGACTATGACAATGATTGTCTAGTCTGGCACCAGCATCAATCCCATTACTGGAAAAGAAGAAAAGGGAAAAGAACGTATGGTGTTCAACTACAGAACACTTAACGACAATACATACAAGGACCAATACAGTTTGCCAGGAATAAATACAATTCTGAAGAAGGTTGGAAACTCGAAAATTTATTCAAAATTCGACTTGAAATCTGGTTTTCATCAAGTCGCAATGGATTCGGCATCTGTGGAATGGACGGCTTTCATTTGTCCATCCGGTCTCTATGAATGGCTAGCTATGCCATTTGTCCTGAAGAATGCTCCAGCCATATTTCAAAGGAAAATGGACCAGTGTTTTAAAGGTACTGAAGAATTCATTTCAATATATATTGATGACATTACAGTATTTTCCAATTCGAGAAAGGAGCATATAAAGCATTTAGAAATAATGCTTAACATCTGCGAGAAGCATGGATTGATTTTATCCCCAACAAAATGCAAGTTGGCTGTTTCGAAGATAGAATTTCTAGGAGCAGAAATCGGAGAAGGAAAACTGAAGCTACAGCCACATATAATTAAGAAGATTGCTGAGTTTAAAGATGAAGATCTCAAAGAAAAGAAAGGGCTAAGATCTTGGCTGGGAATTCTAAATTATGCCAGAACTTATATTAGAATCTCAGGCTCAAAACTAGGACCCTTTGTATGAAAAGACTTGATACATGGCGACAAACGAATGAAGTCTTCAGATTGGGCTTTAGTAAAAGAAATAAAAGCCCAGATCCAACAACTTCCAGATTTGGAGCTTCCTCCAGAGAATGCTTACATAATACTGGAAACAGACGGTTGCATGACCGGCTGGGGAGGGGTTTGTAAATGGAAAAACTCCAAATATGACCCACGAAGCACTGAGAAGGTTTGTGCCTACGCTCATGGGAAGTTTGCCGTAGTAAAATCTGTTATTGATGCAGAGATATTTGCTGCGATGGAAACCATGAGTTCACTGAAGATCCATTATTTGGATAAGGAGGAGATAACTTTAAGAACTGACTGCCAAGCAATTATAAGTTTTTACAACAAAATGGCAAGAAATAAACCCTCCAGAGTCCGATGGATCGCCTTCACGGATTTTATCACTGGTTCAGGTATCAAAATTCAATTTGAACATATTGATGCCAAAATGAACGTTTTTGCAGATTCATTATCTCGATTAGTTTCGGGAAAAGAAATAGTTTCGGTAATCACAACCGAAAAAGGAAAAGAGAAGATGGAAGATATTACTCGAGGAAAAACAATAAGGGATGGATTCGAGTACAAAAATGAAGAAGAAGAAGCAGCCACAGAGCTGGCCGCCTCACGGAGGAGATTATTGCTAACACAATATGAAGATGTTTTGCAGGATATGGGCAAAAGCATCTTTACTCCACAAGACCACGAGAAAAGAAGGATGCTTGATGAGATAGAAGAACAAGCATCTCAGAACCTTTATTACGCGCTACAAGAGCTGGAGAGGATTGAACAACTCAAGGAATCCGACTTTGCAGCTAGACGTTATCAAGAAGGTGGGTACCACAACTACTTTCTAAGCGCACTACCCAAAATAAAGGACACCAGAAAGGAACTTTGGCGAATGGCCAACATGCTAAACTCCATCTTGGGAGGAATCAAGGACACACCCCACTGAGCGAAAGCAAATGGTGAGCCCAATAAATGAGATTGAGCCTCGGGGAGCCGTCTCATCAAAAGATATTGGAATCCCCTTTTATCTTATCAGTATAGCTGTAAAGCTAAAGGTATGAGCTGTAAGATAATTGTGAGCTGTAAGGCTGATAGAAGGACAAAGGATATCATGACTAAAGGACGATGGGGCTAATAAAAGAGCACCCGCTTTAATCATCGATATAACCTTTCCTATCTATATAAAGCCAACGAGTGTAAGGGTTTGATCAGACTTGAGCATTACCAAGACTATCATTCCTAAGTAGAGAGCTTTGCTAGTGTTTGTAAATCTTTCCCAAGACTATCATTCCTAAGTATTACCAAAAGCCATTCAAAGAGACCGGATGGACAAATGAAAGTCGTCCATTCCACAGATGTCGGATCCATTGCGACTTGATGAAAACCAGATTTCAAGTTGAATTTAGAATAAATCTTCGAGTTTCCAACCTTCTTCAGAATTGTGTTTATTCCTGGCAAACTGTATTGGTCCTTGTATGTATTGTCGTTAAGTGTTCTGTAGTTGAACACCATACGTTCTTTTCCCTTTTCTTCTCATACCATTCTCTAATGCTTTTCTCAAATTTCTCACTCATTTAGAAGGTAATTAACCTTATCTTTACTTACAGCTTAGGACCTATAAAATTTTTATGCTCACCTGACGATCTTGGCTCCTTCCTGGAGACTTATAAGAACTGCAGTCTTTTGCAATCAATTAATAGATCGGTCGCCTTATCATAAAGCTAAGATTTAATAAACCTACCGTCTCCTTATTCTTTAATTAGTTCTGAGAATATCATTAATTTGGGACTTCAGGCTTACCGTCTTACGCACTTACTAGCCTTGTGGATAAACCGAACCAAGGATGCATGTCGAGTCTCCACCTTTCATCCCATTAATTACTTCTCAGGCACAAACTTCAAAATTTTAAGTTTTATGAGAAAAAGCACAAGATAAAGTATGAACCGATTACCTTCGCCTAGAACTTGGAGTTTCTAGCCTTGCATCTTGATTTTACACCAAAAAGAGTTTCTAGCTCTGATACCAAAAGAGGATCGACTCTCTGATTTGAAAAGAAACCCTGAGAAAACTCTCGGAGATTTGATTTCTTCATAAAGATTTACAAACACTAACAAAGCTCTCTACTTAGGAGTGATAGTCTTGGTAATGCTCAAGTCTGATCAAACCCTTACACTCGTTGGCCTTATATAGATAGGAAAGGTTATATCGATGATTAAAGCGGGTGCTCTTTTATTAGCCCCATCGTCCTTTAGTCATGATATCCTTTGTCCTTCTATCAGCCTTACAGCTCACACTTATCTTACAGCTCATACCTTTAGCTTTACATCTATACTGATAAGATAAAAGGGGATTTCAATATCTTTTGATGAGACGGCTCCCCGAGGCTCAATCTCATTTATTGGGCTCACCATTTGCTTTCGCTCAGTGGGGTGTGTCCTTGATTCCTCCCAAGATGGAGTTTAGCATGTTGGCCATTCGCCAAAGTTCCTTTCTGGTGTCCTTTATTTTGGGTAGTGCGCTTAGAAAGTAGTTGTGGTACCCACCTTCTTGATAACGTCTAGCTGCAAAGTCGGATTCCTTGAGTTGTTCAATCCTCTCCAGCTCTTGTAGCGCGTAATAAAGGTTCTGAGATGCTTGTTCTTCTATCTCATCAAGCATCCTTCTTTTCTCGTGGTCTTGTGGAGTAAAGATGCTTTTGCCCATATCCTGCAAAACATCTTCATATTGTGTTAGCAATAATCTCCTCCGTGAGCGCCAAATGTTGCTTCTTCTTCTTCATTTTTGTACTCGAATCCATCCCTTATTGTTTTTCCTCGAGTAATATCTTCCATCTTCTCTTTTCCTTTTTCGGTTGTGATTACCGAAACTATTTCTTTTCCCGAAACTAATCGAGATAATGAATCTGCAAAAACGTTCATTTTGGCATCAATATGTTCAAATTGAATTTTGATACCTGAACCAGTGATAAAATCCATGAAGGCGATCCATCGGACTCTGGAGGGTTTATTTCTTGCCATTTTGTTGTAAAAACTTATAATTGCTTGGCAGTCAGTTCTTAAAGTTATCTCCTCCTTATCCAAATAATGGATCTTCAGTGAACTCATGGTTTCCATCGCAGCAAATATCTCTACATCAATAACAGATTTTACTACGGCAAACTTCCCATGAGCGTAGGCACAAACCTTCTCAGTGCTTCGTGGGTCATATTTGGAGTTTTTCCATTTACAAACCCCTCCCCAGCCGGTCATGCAACCGTCTGTTTCCAGTATTATGTAAGCATTCTCTGGAGGAAGCTCCAAATCTGGAAGTTGTTGGATCTGGGCTTTTATTTCTTTTACTAAAGCCCAATCTGAAGACTTCATTCGTTTGTCGCCATGTATTGAAGTCTTTTCATACAGTGGTCCTAGTTTTGAGCTGAGATTCGGAATATAAGTTCTGGCATAATTTAGAATTCCCAGCCAAGATCTTAGCCCTTTCTTTTCTTTGAGATCTTCATCTTTAAACTCAGCAATCTTCTTAATTATATGTGGCTGTAGCTTCAGTTTTCCTTCTCCGATTTCTGCTCCTAGAAATTCTATCTTCGAAACAGCCAACTTGCATTTTGTTGGGGATAAAATCAATCCATGCTTCTCGCAGATGTTAAGCATTATTTCTAAATGCTTTATATGCTCCTTTTCTGAATTGGAAAATACCATAATGTCATCAATATATATTGAAATAAATTCTTCAGTACCTTTAAAACACTGGTCCATTTTCCTTTGAAATATGGCTGGAGCATTCTTCAGACCAAATGGCATAGCTAGCCATTCATAGAGACCGGATGGACAAATGAAAGTCGTCCATTCCACAGATGCCGGATCCATTGCGACTTGATGAAAACCAGATTTCAAGTCGAATTTTGAATAAATCTTCGAGTTTCCAACCTTCTTCAGAATTGTGTTTATTCCTGGCAAACTGTATTGGTCCTTGTATGTATTGTCGTTAAGTGTTCTGTAGTTGAACACCATACGTTCTTTTCCCTTTTCTTCTTTTCCAGTAATGGGATTGATGCTGGTGCCAGACTGGACAATCATTGCCATAGTCCTGTGCCTGCTTTTGCTTGGTCGGATGACTTTTAATTCCAGCAATATATCCACATGCTTTTGAAAAGCTGCCTTCATTGAGGGAGTCACATGAGATAATGGCTTGTCCTGTATGGTGATATCTGGGTTTATCACTTCAATTTTGCATAGGATACCATTCTTCTCCCGAATACTTACAAAGATCTAGCAGCAAGGACAGGAAGGATGTTTATTAACGAAGAACTATCAAGCAAATTTTATAGAAAAATGCCACCATTAATTGGGCAGCATCTGGAAGCAAAGTTTCAGGAAAAATTCAGAGGCAACACTATTGGAGTTCTTCCCAGAATTCATCATGCTTATCAGGAGCTGACGGAGATGTGTAAACAAGCCACACTCCAGAGAAGCCTAAAAGACTTACAATTCTGTTCGCAGATTCCAATTCCCAGTTACTATCAAGGGGAAAAGAAACCCTGAGAAAACTCTCGGAGATTTGATTTCTTCAGAAAGATTTACAAACACTAGCAAAGCTCTCTACTTAGGAATGATAGTCTTGGTAATGCTCAAGTCTGATCAAACCCTTACACTCGTTGGCCTTATATAGATAGGAAAGGTTATATCGATGATTAAAGCGGGTGCTCTTTTATTAGCCCCATCGTCCTTTAGTCATGATATCCTTTGTCCTTCTATCAGCCTTACAGCTCACACTTATCTTACAGCTCATACCTTTATCTTTACAGCTATACTGATAAGATAAAAGGGGATTCCAATATCTTTTGATGAGACGGCTCCCCGATGCTCAATCTCATTTATTGGGCTCACCATTTGCTTTCGCTCAGTGGGGTGTGTCCTTGATTCCTCCCAAGATGGAGTTTAGCATGTTGGCCATTCGTCAAAGTTCCTTTCTGGTGTCCTTTATTTTGGGTAGTGCGCTTAGAAAGTAATTGTGGTACCCACCTTCTTGATAACGTCTAGCTGCAAAGTCGGATTCCTTGAGTTGTTCAATCCTCTCCAGCTCTTGTAGCGCGTAATAAAGGTTCTGAGATGCTTGTTCTTCTATCTCATCAAGCATCCTTCTTTTCTCGTGGTCTTGTGGAGTAAAGATGCTTTTGCCCATATCCTGCAAAACATCTTCATATTGTGTTAGCAATAATCTCCTCCGTGAAGCAGCCAGCTCTGTGGCTGCTTCTTCTTCTTTATTTTTGTACTCGAATCCATCCCTTATTGTTTTTCCTCGAGTAATATCTTCCATCTTCTCTTTTCCTTTTTCGGTTGTGATTACCGAAACGCACTTTATGCTCGGATAACTATTTGAAAATTGAAACACCAACAATGCCACCGGTACCAAGTAAGTATGAAGAAAATAACCTAATATCTGAACTATTTGGTTATGTAGAATACTTACAAGCAGAAATCAAAAGGCTGCAAGCGGAACTAGACAGGGTTCTTATTCCGAATCTCAGCTCAAAACTAGGACCACTGTATGAAAAGACTTCAATACATTGCGACAAACGAATGAAGTCTTCAGATTGGGCTTTAGTAAAAGAAATAAAAGCTCAGATCCAACAACTTCCAGATTTGGAGCTTCCTCCAGAGAATGCTTACATAATACTGGAAACAGACGGTTGCATGACCGGCTGGGGAGGGGTTTGTAAATGGAAAAACTCCAAATATGACCCACGAAGCACTGAGAAGGTTTGTGCCTACGCTCATGGGAAGTTTGCCGTAGTAAAATCTGTTATTGATGCAGAGATATTTGCTGCGATGGAAACCATGAGTTCACTGAAGATCCATTATTTGGATAAGGAGGAGATAACTTTAAAAACTGACTGTCAAGCAATTATAAGTTTTTACAACAAAATGGCAAGAAATAAACCCTCCAGAGTCCGATGGATCGCCTTCACGGATTTTATCACTGGTTCAGGTATCAAAATTCAATTTGAACATATTGATGCCAAAATGAACGTTTTTGCAGATTCATTATCTCGATTAGTTTCGGGAAAAGAAATAGTTTCGGTAATCACAACCGAAAAAGGAAAAGAGAAGATGGAAGATATTACTCGAGGAAAAACAATAAGGGATGGATTCGAGTACAAAAATGAAGAAGAAGAAGCAGCCACAGAGCTGGCCGCCTCACGGAGGAGATTATTGCTAACACAATATGAAGATGTTTTGCAGGATATGGGCAAAAGCATCTTTACTCCACAAGACTATAAGAACTGCAGTCTTTTGCAATCAATTAATAGATCGGTCGCCTTATCATAAAGCTAAGATTTAATAAACCTACCGTCTCCTTATTCTTTAATTAGTTCTGAGAATATCATTAATTTGGGACTTCAGGCTTACCGTCTTATGCACTTACTAGCCTTGTGGATAAACCGAACCAAGGATGCATGTCGAGTCTCCATCTTTCATCCCGTTAATTACTTCTCAGGCACAAACTTCAGAATTTTAAGTTTTATGAGAAAAAGCACAAGATAAAGTATGAACCGATTACCTTCGCCTAGAACTTGGAGTTTCTAGCCTTGCATCTTGATTTTACACCAAAAAGAGTTTCTAGCTCTGATACCAAAAGAGGATCGACTCTCTGATTTGAAAGAAATCCTGAGAAAACTCTCGGAGATTTGATTTCTTCAGAAAGATTTACAAACACTAGTAAAGCTCTCTACTTATGAATGATAGTCTTGGTAATGCTCAAGTCTGATCAAACCCTTACACTCGTTGGCCTTATATAGATAGAAAAGGTTATATCGATGATTAAAGCGGATGCTCTTTTATTAGCCCCATCGTCCTTTAGTCATGATATCCTTTGTCCTTCTATCAGCCTTACAGCTCACACTTATCTTACAGCTCATACCTTTAGCTTTACAGCTATACTGATAAGATAAAAGGGGATTCCAATATCTTTTGATGAGACGGCTCCCCGAGGCTCAATCTCATTTATTGGGCTCACCATTTGCTTTCGCTCAGTGGGGTGTGTCCTTGATTCCTCCCAAGATGGAGTTTAGCATGTTGGTCATTCGTCAAAGTTCCTTTCTGGTGTCCTTTATTTTGGGTAGTACGCTTAGAAAGTAGTTGTGGTACCCACCTTCTTGATAACGTCTAGCTGCAAAGTCGGATTCATTGAGTTGTTCAATCCTCTCCAGCTCTCATTTTCAATCACTTCTGCAGAGAAAATCTGGCTGTATATGCTAGAGATTACCAAGCCAAATTTATATTTAGGTACTGTTCTATCTACATCTTTATGCAGACATTCATGATACCTGGAACCATATTCTAGTCATTACTAGCTGGAGCACTTTTTGGTGTGGCTAAAGGTATCATTATTGTTTTCTCTGCAACTTCCGGTGCTTCATCTTGCTATTTTCTTTCAAAGTTGGTCGGTCGGCCTTTGGTTAACTCGATGTGGCCAGAAAAGTTGAAATTGTTTCAAACAGAGGTACTAACTGATTCCATTACAGACTTCATTTTGATTTTCTCAGACACTGTTTATTTGTCACATCATTTTGAGACCATGAATACCTTCTAAATGAAATTCTGGTTAATTGATATACAATTATGTTTATTTCTGGATACAGATTGCAAAACACAGAGAAAAGCTACTAAATTACATGCTCTTTCTAAGGATAACTCCATCTTTGCCTAACACATTTATAAATCTGCCATCTTGCAACATTAGTTGGTCTTGTTCCAGCATCTTATCTAACTGCCAAGGTAAGTGCATTTGTGATTTAAAAGAATTTATCCATTTTGAGTACTCTTTTTGTTAGGTTCCACTTTCACCTGTCCTTCAACTTTTCTGTATCTAGTTTAGTTTGTGTGATGACTGGACTTTCAAATCTCTATGCTTAGAACCTTTAACTCGTCTCTTTATGCATTTTATCCTTTTAGATGCATGTTATGGTATTTGTGGTTCGAACTTGTACTCAGTAATATGTTATTGTTAAGAATTTGATTTCTTCTTCAGGAAAAGAAACAAAGAGCAAGGTCTAATATTCTGCTTATACCAGTTTTATCTCTGTCTGACCCTGTAAAATGGTATCGACTTGTATTGACATATGCTATGTGATGCGGGTGCGGGGGAAAAATCCGTTCGCTCCGTTTTCAAGGCGATGAGGCGATGAGGGAGGTCTCGGAGTATTCTCCCCCGGCAGCGATCAGTAAAGAATAAGAAAATGAAGTAGACGAAACGCGAAAACCCGACACCAGCAATCGAGATTCAGACACGAGATGTAACGTGGTTCGGAATAAGGATTCCTACTCCACGGGGGTGAGGTTGCTCACCAGATGCGGTGCCTAAGCACTTTTCACTACGAAAATCCTCCTTCTGAAAAGCAAGTTTAGAAGGTGGAGGAGAAATGACCTCTTACAATGATGTTACAAGATGAGGAAAATACAAGAGACTTAACAAACAGCAGATCTCCGTCCTCCTTCTCCGGCGAGACCGTTCTTCCTTTTTCTCCTCGTCTCCTCTTCTCTCTTGCTGGATGTGAATGATTGCGGATCCCCTTCTCTTGCCTCCTTCTCTCCCTTTTATCTTCCCTCCTCCTTCAACGTAACGTCGCGGATTATCTCCATCAGACACGTGGCCACCTCCTCTTCCGGAGAATAATTACATTACAAATATGAGGAACGAGGACTCCCGAATATTGCGTGGGCCCCAAGCCGCTTGCATAACACCTTTCCCTTTACTTTTCAGCGACGAGGTTAACTGCTTCCCTCACCTCTGCTTTGGGTGAAGTTAACTTAGGCCCCTATACCATAGGTGACCTAGCCTTAGGGTTTCTCCTAAACCGAACCAATTCTCCTTTTCCCGTGCATCAAACTTCTTTCGCGTCGATTAGGTTGACTTGACCCTTCCTCCATCCCATTGGCTTGGACTTGCTTAGTTGAACTTCCTAGTCCTCTGTTAGCTAAGTGCCTTCCGCCTCTTTTCCACTGCGTTCCTTGTTTCTAGCATTCGCCGCGCCGATAGCTCTCGCTACTTGCCCGTCTTGGAGATGACTTCTGGTACTTGCGCCCGTGTCGATTACTTCCGATAACTCTCGCCCGTGTCAATGGCTTCTGATAACTCTCGCCCGTGTTGATGGCTTCGTCTTACTCTCGCCCGAACTGTTTCTCCTTTTCCCCTTTGGCTGAACCAGGTGTTTTGGGGATGGGTCACGTCACTGCACGACTCTTCTATTGGGAATTAGGTAGAAAAAGTACCAAGAGTATCATTAGTCAACCCAAAAAATAGTCTGCGGTTATAAGCTTGACTTTCCAGATGTGCGTAAAGTTTATGCCCTATTCTACATTCCTCCGTTTGAATCCACCTTTTCCTTTATAACTCCTTTGTGTGCCCTCGAGGCGGCCTGATGGGCCCATGGGCTCTGCTTCTCCTTCTCTCTCCGTGAAATTGAA
>JAKLTH010000094.1:0-204444 GCA_025175895.1 Wurfbainia villosa | reverse complement strand
AAAAAGCACCAAACTCCAACATGAGAAAGCAACTAAGAATCAAATAAACAGACTGAAATATAAAATAATATAACAAATTAAGATACTTCCAGAATTTTGCTATAAACTCTCTCTTTGTCTATGATCGTGCAGTCGAAGGACTGTTTTCTTCTTTTATCAATTGACTCTTTTTTTTTTTTTAATGTTACGCTTGCCCTCATTCTTCCCTCTTTTCCAGACCCAATATGTTTTGTACAAATTCATGGATCTGAAACCCCTGCATCTGAATTTTGATACAAATAATTGCATTGAGTTGGGGTTTCTGTTCCAAAATCATATTTGTGAGGAAATAACAAAATATAATTTTCAAAGTAAACCCACATCTACAAAATCAAAAACACAAACCCAAAGCAAGATCCAAAATTGCCCATATCATTGCCTGGGGTGAGGTTTAGTATCCATTATTTGCTAACACATCTAGGCCAACAGGCCATTGAGATAGTGAAACCTGGCAAACCAAAACCATCAAAATAGCACATTGATGCAAAAGGTTGGAACCGCCAACCTAGCGGCCCGCCCCCGGGCCTGCGTAAGGGATGTAAATCACGGTGGACCTTTGGCCCTTGGGACTAGTGACTGGCGCATGGAGGGACGGGCCTCGCGTTTGCGAGGGATTGACCCCTTGTCCATTGATGCAAGATTCTACATGCGCTAGCCACTAGGCCCTTCCCGCGGGGGCCACCATCAAAATAGCACATGATTTTACAGAAGTTATGTAGGATTAGCTAATTACAATCATTTCCTCCGTCTGATTCAAAAACCACATACTCGGGTGCAGAATTTAGGCATTTGGAAATTGTTTACTTACGAGCTAAAAAATGTAGTTGTCACACCCCGAGGGAGTCCCCGCCAGACAAAAATCCAGCAACATCTCCTCTGTACGGGTGACAATGCTCATTTTCATACAAGGCCTACACGGCCACTATACATCGGTCAACACGACCGGAACAAAAACTACACACGCAGATAATAAATTGACCTCAGGCCATCAATCCAGGTAAATAGCAACAGTAAGAAACTAAACTCCACTCCCCCTATATACATACAAGTTAGGTACTTAAAAGTACCTTCAACGTTATCGATCTAGGCTCAAGCAGCTCAAGGATCAAAATCCCTATGGAACTTCGTAACTTAAACCTCCATTGTCTGCATCAACAATAATATACATTCCTTGTCCATTACCCCACAGGATAATAATCTGACTAGCATAATTAGTGAAAATCCTTAACACTGTAATCCTTGATTTCCACAACAAATGTGACGACTTGACTCCTGCTTTCTGACTCGGTATCAGTCGGCTCTCAAAGGAAATTCACCTTTTCGACACAGGTTCAAGACTCACAGACTGAACAGGTCATTCACGTGGTCAACTCCATCTACGATTACGAATAGTGACCAACACATTGAATGTTATTTCTTGTTATCCACTAAACACATAGCCAATCTAGTTAAAAACCAAAACCATAAGACCAATAAAACCTATCCATTTCGACGAGAGGGGATTGACAGCTGGACTCTCCTGACAGTTTCAACCTGAAACAGATGTAAAGCAACGGGGTAAGTTCAAAGAACTTAGCGGATAATAGTCGATATGCATAGCAAGATATAGCTAACAATAAGAATCATGCCAGTACAGTCTCATATAAATAGGGTATGCAAGCAAGAAATACAAAAGGATCAGATTTACAATCTCCGCCTTACGATACAGAGAGCATGTGTCATACTATAAGAGATAAAGTCATCACCATATACAAATATGAATCCTGACAATCATATGCAACATCCAAGGCATCAATAAAAATGCAGCAAACACAATACAAATGTTATCCATGCAAAGTGCATGTCGTCTGAAAATGACGGTACTTACCTCGACGCCGCCACCGCCACGCGATGGTGAAGCCGAGTGGGTAGCTATGCAATGCACTCTGCCATCGCCTCTGAGTGGCCAGAGTGGACGAGGATCTTGTCAGTACACCTATCCTCCTCGCCCCTAAACAGAATGGGAGCTAAGCTCTCTCTCGGTGTCATAAACCGAGAGGGATCCTCGCTACCACGGCCTTCATCGCTACCTACATGAGCGGACGGCGGAACTGACAGAGCAATGCACACCCCGATGTACAACTAACCCCATGAGCGATATGCGGTCGTATATCGGGCTGTGGGCTCAACTATAAAAGAACCCCGTCCAGCCAACATACAATCATGCAAGATGGTGCATGATACTAAAGCATGTAAATCCAACTAAAAATACCTATCCGAATAATATGCACAATAAGTACATATCTATGATCCAAGTAACTATGATCCAAGTAAAACAGGGAAGATATAATCATAACCGATCAAATGCATGTATCAAGTAGGCACAAACACATACTAGGCATATAAACATAAAAATTATTGCAAGCTATTATAACTAGCATATCAACTTAACTATATCTAAAGATAAGTCAAAATACCGCTTTGAATAAAATGCCGAGAAAACAACTGGATCGTCGCGACCAGTGAACTCCGCCTGATCAAAACTGCATGATAACGTAACTATTGTTAAACACAAAAATGCAATTCACCGACAAATCGAATACTTA
Source organism: Wurfbainia villosa (assembly GCA_025175895.1). Lineage (NCBI taxonomy): Eukaryota > Viridiplantae > Streptophyta > Magnoliopsida > Zingiberales > Zingiberaceae > Wurfbainia > Wurfbainia villosa. The sequence goes on along the minus strand of JAKLTH010000094.1, from coordinate 201,820 downwards.
ATCGATTTCTTACATAAACCAATTAACCCAAATAAATTTCCAATTCCACTAATCTATCTAACCCTTTCACCTAATAACGGTCTTTTCGTCCAATCACACTTGTACAACACCCAAAGTAAATTCATCCCCAAATCAAGCCTAAATCTTGATTAGCTTTAGATCTAACATCATAATCATAACAAACACTAGACCAACTATTTAATAGTGTACATCCAACCATCCAATATCAACCGAACAACACCAAAATCGTGCTTATCGGCCCTAGGATCCCACCGGCAGCCAATCCTTTCCCCAAATCAGATCCTCAACTCAATTTCCTAAATTCACAGCCCCTAATTCAACCACATCAATCTACAAATAATAAAAAGAGGAAAGAAACCTTACCAACCGTGGGAAACCTCACCGGCAACAAACTTTCCCCCAAATCTATCCTGTTCGCCGGAAAAACCAATACCACTGCCCAAATCCAATCCACTGTCAACCACAGAAAAATACCGCAGGGGTTAAACAAAAACACAAGGTTGACCCCTTTACCTTGCTCCGGCGACCACCGGCGCTGACCAATCCTGCGGAGGAGAAAGCTACGGTGACAAGGGCGAGTGGAGAAGGTGACGCTCTTTGGCAGAGGAGGCCAGCCCGTCACCTGTGGCAGAGGAGGCCGGCATGCACGGTTGTGGATGGCGAGCGCGCAGAGGGCAGTTGCGAGAGCAGCGACGACGGCTTAACCTCGAGGTCGGACGGCAAGCAGCGACGACCGGGATCGTGGTTGTTGGCTGCCACCCGGGGGAGGAAGAGAAGAGGCTCGCGGCGGCTTAGAGGCGTTGCGGCGGTTGCGACGCAGGGAAGAAGAGATGGCTTTGGGCACGTGAAGGAACGGTGCAGGAGGAACTGCCGAAGGAGGAAAAGGGGTCGCGGCGGGGAAAAATAGAAAACTTAGGTTAATGCCGTCGATTAACCCCCTTTAAATAGACTCATCCAAAACCTATTTATTTTATCCCCGTAATTATCTCGTACGGACTCCGTTTAAATCCATAAAAATTCCTAAAATTCCCTAAAAATCCCGAAAAATTTTCAGGATTATTTTCTTAAAATTTTTGACCATTAAATTCAGTATATAAATTTTCCGTATTTAATATTCTCCCTCACTAATAAAAATTTGGTCCCCAAATTTCCTACTCAGATGCATAACGAGTAAGTAATACCATAAGTACAGAGGATATATTTCACGTACCTTAAATAAACAGGTGGGGGTACTGAGCTCTGATATTTTCTTCAAGCTCCCATGTAGCCTCCTCATCCGTGTGGTGACTCCACCCGACCTTGACAAGTCGCACCACTTTGTTCCGCAACTGTCGTTCCTTGTGATCCAAAATCCGTACCGAAACCTCTGCGTAAGTAGCATCAGGTTGAATGGAACCTGACACATCCGACAGAATATGTGTAGAGTCTGACACATACTTCCTCAGCATGGACACATGGAACACATCATGAATACTCGTCAAAGATGGTGGTAGCGCTAGACAGTAAGCGACTGCTCCGATCCTCTCCAAAATCTCAAACGGACCAATGTATCTAAGAGCTAGCTTACCACGGAGGCCAAATCTCTTCACCCCTTTTGTGGGTGAGACTCGCAGGAATACATGCTCACCAATCGAAAACTCTAAAGGTCTCCGTCTCCGATCTACATAACTCTTCTGGCGATCCTGCGCCTCTGTCATCCTACGTCTGATAGTACGGACCAACTCTACCTCCTGCTGAGCTCTCTGGGTCCTAGCAGCTGGGCCTCCCCAACCTCCTCCCAGAGGGTGGGTGTACGACACTGTCTACCATACAATGCTTCATACGGGGCCATTTGGATAGCCGAATGATAGTTGTTATTGTAGGCGAATTCCACTAACGACAAGTGGTCCTCCCAGTTGCCCCCGAAATCTATAACACAGGACCTCTAGTGTATGCGAGATGGTCCGCTCGCCCATCCATCTGCGGATGAAATGCGACTAAAACGGTGCCGCGCTTAAGGTCTGCTGCAGACTCTGCCAGAACCGAGACGTGAACCGAGGATCTTTATCTGATATAATGCTCAAAGGGACACCATGCAATTTGATGATCTCCCGACAATATAACTCTTTCAAACGATCTAAAGAGTCGGTCTTCCGAATCACTAAGAAGAGCGGATTTGGTTAGTCGACCAACGACTACCCAAATCGCGTCATGACCTTGATGTGTCCTAGGCAAACCCACCACAAAATCCATAATAATATGCTTCCACTTCTATTCCGGAATCGGAATTTCCTGAAGCATCTGTTCCTTAAACTAAAGCAACTTCGGAAACCATTATCCTCATCGGAGTCAGAGACGGTAGCCCATCTACCATCCAAAATCCACTTCACCACACACTCTGTAAGTGCATGGAAGGCTATCGCGACCAAACTTGTTATAACCGTTCGTGTTCCAGCTACTCAATAGTAGCTATCCAGTAACTAACCAAAACTCCATGAGCATTTCTGCTCCTCACCTCTTCAAAACAATATAATAACTGCTAAGTCCACGTCATATATATATGACGGCTTATCTCGCAGTCCTTTAATTGTCGTAAGCTTAGGATACGTCTTATTCAATAGCATCGGAATCCCTCCGATCCCCGAAATGATGCATCCATATACATTACCCTTCCATCCACACCAGAATGATTAATCAACACTGGCGTAAAAGTCAACCATCGTCTGAACCCTATAACTAGTTTCACAAGCTTCAGATCAAGTAAATTCCATCACCTTCCTGGTTCACCAATCAGCAATGTAGTACCGCTAGAGCATCCTATCCATATCTATAGTGATAATCAAACCACCATCTACGGTGGGTGTGCGACTCGACTACCATCAGCGGTGGTCGATTACGCGACTCCAGCGCATTGATCCAATCGTGTCCATAATACACGACTTCCCAGATCCCTGGACGACTAAGTCGTCAATAAGTCTAATAAGACATTCAAAAGCTCATACAATTCATACCAAGTATGAAATTATCTTACACACGCCTATATTCTCTTTACTTTAGGCTGATGATATAACAATCATCACAACGACAATGATAATTGTATGACACCATGTCACTACAATATCAACACATCAATCATATACCAACCCTAGAAGATATACAGGTGTCCGATAGCTGATCGACATAGAGCCTCTATCCACAATGAAGGATATTCTTTTCCTTCCACAACTACCGCATCCTATCATCGAAAATCGTCGCATAATCTCAAAGGTTCATCTCTCTTTAACAAAGAGTTAGGATCTTCTAGAAAAATACTAGATGATAAATATCCCTTCCAACACCTCCTATAATAAGGTAAAAGCGATCTTTTATCGTCTTGACGGTGTAGACATACACGCCTTATCCGTAACGAATCACTATTAGTAGAGACTGATATTTTCTGAGGTTTACTCCTTGTCCTTCAAATTGGTGGCTTGCATGCCAAATCCCTAGCTTTCTAATTCGACATCAGTCAACACCTCTAAAGAGTCCGTACATCTGAAATCATCGTTAGATAGGTTCCGCGAGGTCAATACGTCATTGACCTCGTCCTCGACCATGAGTAAGAGCAATTTCACTAAGTCGATACTTTTCCTAACCACTAAAGTACAGTAACCACTAAAGACAACACTTCTCCTATAGCTCAGAGATATCCTTCAGCTTGCCTGGTCCCAAAACACGAGAACTCCCAAAAATCCAAGGAAAAGAAAATCCTCGAAACACAAAACCCACAAACCAAAACCGCAAACCAATAAAATTGTCACGTCCTGGGGGCATATCCGTCATCCAAATGACAGAGGAGCCCCATAGTGACAATATTCCGAAATACATGGACCAGATCGGGTAAAAACCTCGAAATAATTATAGAAATACTAGTATTTTAATAACTGCATACATGCACGACTAAACATATATCAATTAAAGTAAAATATTTTTATGACCCAATGATAAAATCCAAAGTGCATAACGAAATGCAATACCGATAAAATAAATAAAGCGACATCCCGACGATGCAGGGAGACAAGCACGGCAAGGAACTCTCTGAGCGACACAAAGGTAGGTCAACAGGACACATCCTCCATCAGTTAACCTAGAGGATAAGTGAGGAGGGGTGAAATCTGACCACTCTGTGGATGTATAAACAATAGTGTATAATCATAATGCACATAATGGAAGTCATAGGGAACAAACTAGAGTAACCCAACCCTCAGAGTACCAATATCATCGAACTATCCTGACGCAGAAGATAACAAATATACCAACATACACAACCATCTGCAACAAATAAGCGACATCCGGATACCACGATAAAGCCTCGTGGCTCTCGTGACAAAAAGAGAACTATCTATGAGCTACCGAACGTAACCCACGGGCCGACAATCAATAAAGACGGCCTACGCCAAGAACTATACGCTACCACTAATGAACACTCATGGATGAGCAAAGATATAAATATCTAATTATTGACTGCACGCACTAGCGTACTACCACTAATAGGTCGCATAAGCAGTCGATTATCCTAGGTTATTAAGCCTAGGGTTTCCAATACATCTATCAAAATCGATAAAGATCATCGATCTACAATTAAGCTCATTGAGGTGGTCAAGCGAGGGTTTCAACACCTTTAATACGAAATGTTTACCAAAGTCGATAAAGATCATCGACTTATAAATAAATACCTCGAGATGGTTAAGTTTAGGGTTCCAACCCTTCTAACATGAACGGTTATCATGGTCGATAAAAATCATAAGTCCAGTCCACTCATAAACACGTCGAGATGATTGGTCCTAGGGTTTCGTCCCAGCTAACAGAAACGCCTATCAAGGCCAATAAGGACCAAATCTACTATCAAACCCTTCAAGAGGGTTAAACCTAAATTATATTCGATCATGCATGCTTTCTGACATGCTACCAAGCAGATCTCGTGGGTACTTAAGATGTAAAGTAGCTATCTAGCTACGGGCGTCATCTGAATCCGATTATCACCACTCCGAACGAATAACGCAAGAATATAACCTTACTGATGGGTCATCTCAACCGACCGTGATTGGGAGGCGTGATTGACACGTGTATACAAAGCACTACATAGAGAACTCTACTGCGGACTCTCTCAACCAAGAATGGGGAATATAGTAAGGATTAATCGCATCCTAACCATACAAACTCTACTAGTCCGATCACCATATCACTGAAACAGTAAATGGATAAACATATACCAATATGCACATCCGAGTTATTACGCCTAGGGTTCCACTAATGCTGTTTCATTCCTGAGATTCGCTCCTACAGAATAACCTCATCTAAGTTATTCTATCTCTACTAGTTTCAATCATGGTATCCACCACAAAAACTCATAACCATATAAACATATAACATACTGTCTAATAAACGACAGCATAGTCATACTAATGGCCATCAATGGCTGAAATTAATTAGGGTATAACTAAAGGGTCATGCCAGAACAAAGTCAAGGCAATACTAAATAAAACATCAGGTGCTTATATATATCCTAAACTACGTAAACAATGTAATCATATTCTCATGCACTAGGATCTGAGAGTCCAAGAACCTATATATACACCTTCTACGAATTTATCCATCTTATTCATATTATTCAACTAGTCTAATCCTAGTACTAGTCCAATCCTAATACTAGTCCAAAAATTAAGAAGTAACATTGACCAATAATATCTAATCATTTATATCACAATGATAACTAGCTACCTATAGCAGTAATAGCAATTTATAACCATATGCTAACGATAAACCAGCAACCTAAAAATTTAACAGTCTAACAGATATAAGGTTAAAACAATACTAGACAAAACATGATACCACCGCATAACCAATATAACCAATACAAATATGCACTAAATCTAGAAAATTTTCTAGAGGAGATGTCACATTGTCAAATCCCCCATATTGACCTCGTCAATAATACCTCGAATTTCCGAAACATGAAAATCGTCGGAAATCCGTACCAATCCAAAAATACCCCAGTTAACCTGCCAAACGTGGCAAACTCCGAAAACCCAAAGACCCTAAGGAACTCGGAAACCTACGCTCTGATACCAATAAATTGTCACACTCCGAGGGAGTCCCCGCCAGACAAAAATCCGACAACATCTCCCCTGTACGGGTGACAATACCCATTTTCATACAAGGCCTACACGGCCACTATACATCGGTCAACACGACCGGAACAAAAACTACACACGCAGATAATAAATTGGCCTCAGGCCATCAATCCAGGTAAATAGCAACAGTAAGAAACTAAACTCCACTCCCTCGGGGCGTGACAGTAGTTGCAATTGATATCTATGGATGTCAGATCTGAAATGTATTTACTAGAGAATGTGAAAGAGTCAATATTTGTCATGAACTTCAACATACAAATGAGAAAATGACCCATTAAGTTATTATGCTATACGCCCAAAATGTTTAAGCTCAAGTTCATAGTAGTTGCTTTTCTAATCTTATAATCCCTCTTTATTAGCCCAAAATTATTCATGTATGACTAAACTAGGGAGTCACAATATCAATTATAATAACTAAGCTTATGTTCACAAGCATCAATAGGGTTTGATCAGATGAAATAGACAGGACTTAAAAGGTCTAGACAGAATGCAAGAATGACTCATTAAATTTATAGGCATTAATAGGATTGATCAGATGAAGTAGACAGAATATAAGAGATCTAGGCAGAAAGTGAAAACTGAGAATGGTTCTGAGGGGATATTACCATGGTTCCATAGTAGCTACCATGCAATGCTACTTGCATTATCTAAAAGATAATAGATTATTGGTCTTTGATTTGAAGAGTTTTAACTAACTGTATTAAAAGAAACCACTTTAATAAGATATAGCTTTTTGTTGATTTCTATAGAAAAATAAGGAATATGGATGTGAAAAAGACAAATGAATAACTCTAAGAAACACAAAACACCAAACACATTTCTTAAGACAAACATGCAGATATCAATATTTGAATAGCAAAAGCCTAATCTTTCAACAAAACTAAAATTAGCTAGAAATAATAAAAAAATCATTGACATACAATAATTACTCATATCTAACAACTTATAAAATAGGCACGCATCAATAATATTCAAAACAATAAAAAGAAAATGAATAACAATATAATAAAATAAGATGTTGTAACTGATGCCATTAACAAAGTAGAAGAGTCTTTTACACATTTATCTCCTCTGTGCCTCTCTACTGTGGTACCCTTTTTCTTCGCAAGACGAGAAGACGGATGAAAATAAAATTTATCTATCCAATACATTAGCTTTGGTAAGTCAGTCAAATTCATATATGGTGTTTAACAGGCTAATAAATATTTAGATTTTTGCAAGTTAGAAGATTAGAGGCACAAGGATTGCCTACCAACCAAGCGGAGGCCATTACAACAACTATCACTGAAGTTGCAAATGATAGTTTAGAACATGTGACTAGCTCATTTGCATCAAAGTCTGAAATGGATAAGGTTTGTAATATCTTTTTGAGTGTTTTGCAGATTTACTGTCTTGTTACGGAAGTTGATAATGTATTTGATGTTTGTACAGTTTAAGGTTGTTCAAGCTTCTACTCTCACACAATGCATGTCTGAAATGAAGAACATGCAAGTAATATGAAGTGAAAATACATCTTATGTCATTTTAAAAACTACTATGCTATAAATAATTATCAAAAATTTATTTGTTGGATTCTTAATAATTATATTTAATTATTTGAAAAAAAAAATCATTAGATTATTTTTTGCATTAAAAAGTTTTAACTTATACGATTCTAGTAATTATTGAAACGCGTTGAAGTATTAATATTTTGTTAACACTTTGTATTGTCAACATTCTTCGAAAGTATCATATGTTTATACATGATTTCATTTCTTAGTAAATCAATTTGTTCACTTGAATCAACAATGTCTTACCATGTTCCATTCAAAGGTATCCTAAATTTACTATTCTCAATCTATATTAGCATACATGCATTTTGTCCTCTTAATTGATTTTTGTATATTTTTATTTCATTTAGCATTTTATTGTATTCTCACATGACATCATCAATTTCACCACCATTATCAAATGTTACAACCACTAAAATTGATATGTGTAACCCCTTTGTTCTTTTGATAAACACCACTTGTTTATTATCTACTATCATTGCTACTAACTAGGCTACAATTGCCTATTCCAATCATCCAAGTCTTATGTAGCACTATTATTGACACTATTATCAAAATTTGCTTTGTCAACAACCTATTGGATAAAGGCAATACTACATTTATGTTTTCATTCTGTTCTCTTTTACTTAATTTTTTTAATACTCTTGGTAATTTTATCCTCCTTTTAAATAGGATGTTGTAAGTTATTTTATACTCTAACTAGTAAAGCTGGATGTACTAATGTAGTTTGATTGATTAGTGTGCCAACTCCTATAAGAATATAGATAGAATCTTAAATTATGTCATTTGTTGTCTCACCTCAAATTAGAGAGTTTTTATGTTGGAAAATATGTTTGGACTCCATGTTGAAGATATCTATATGCAAAGTATATCTATTTTGAGTTATAATTACTTTTTGATATAATCTCCATAACTGCTATTTATTTTTTCATCCTAATTAATTAACAAATGATAATTTCTTTACTAAATAGTCTCTCCGTGTAATAAACTTAGCAATTAAATTTCTTTTAGTGAATTTGGCCAATTTAGTCGAATGTATGTAACTACTTATCCCTAATCTAATGTAAATGTTATAATTTAGTTTTGGAGATGAGATGTAATCAAAAAATACAAGTGTGATTTTGAGTTTGAACCTCATATCCAAATTAGTATTTGGGCTTTGAAATTTTAGATATGTTTAATTTTGGCATAATAGTGACTTACATTATTTGTTGATTTTGCTCTATTATTTTAGAAAATTGAATAAAATTTTGTCAAACAATAAATATTTTCCTAACAAATACGAATTAGATTACACGTATGCTCTATTTGATTAGTAGAAATGAAAGTAGATAATAAATAAGTGGTGTTCATCAAAAGAAAAAGGGTAACAAATATCAATTTTAGTGGTTGTAACATCTAATTAGAGTGATGATATTGATGATGTCATGTGGAGATACAATAAAATGTTAAATGAAATAAAAATATATAAAAATCAATTAAAAAGACAAAATGCATGTATGGTAATACAGATGAGAATAATAAATTTAGAACACCTTTGAATAGAACATTGAGAGACTATTAGGTAGTTGATTGAAGTGAATAAACTGATTTACTTAAAAAATAAAACCATATTATGTATATGACTCCTTCGAAGAATGTTGACAATAAAATTAATATTCTAACATATTTTAATATTTATTAGAATCGTATAAATTACAACTTTTTAATATACAACTCAATCTATTTAATAAAAGCTTTTTTCAATTATACTAAATATAATCATCAAAAATCAAACAAATAAAAAATTGACAATTGTTTATAGTATAGTAAATTTTAAATTAAACAAATTTATTTGTAAATTAGCTAAACACCACATGAGATAAATTTACAATTTATATTACTTCCATGTTCCTCACTCTATAGATGAATTTTGAGAGAATAGAATTTCGAACAACCTCAAACTATATAAACATTAAATAAATTATTAACTTTTAGAAAAAAATAATAAATCTATAAAATAATTAAAAAGATGCTAAAAACCTGATCCATTTCAGATTTTAACACGGATGAGCATGTCACATATTCTAAACTATTGTCTACAATCTCAATAATATTTATTGTAATGATCTAACCTAGTTAATAGACAATACTTGCGCCTCAATCTTTTAACTTGAAAAATCTAAATATTTATCAATCTTTTAAAGAACATATATAAGGTCACTGTATAGGATTTACCAAAGCAAATGTATCGGCGAAATAAATTTTATTTTCATCCATTCTGAAAATACCGCAGCGACTTTGACGTAGAGACGAACGAAAATCAACCGACATTGACGTCCACCAGATCAGCGACCAAATCCTTCCGGAATGTGACAAACGATCCACGTGCCGCGCCAGAAATCCTAGACGAGAGAGGAGAAACCCTAACGAGAGAGAGCAGTGCGCTGAACGAGAGCGGCGGGGAAGCAGTGCGAGAAACCCTAGATAGGAGCGGGCTAGGAAAAGGAAACTTATTTAATAAACGATCCAGAGTCCAGACTGTCGATTTTATTCCATCATAATCTTTTGATTTAATTATTTTTTTTACATAATTAATTTAATTTAAAATGGATTATTCTTTTCCAAAAACTTAATAATATCAAGTTAAAAATTAAGTTTAATTAAATAACATCGAAATACTAAACGTATGAAATTAGAAATTAAATTCTATCGAGCTACATAAAAGTAAATTATTTGTGCAATTGAAAATTAATTAAAATAAAAAATGCTTTTGACAATCACAGTTAATTTTTGTTTATTGACCAAATATCTATAAAAATAAGTAAATAATTCAAGTTTTTAGTTATTAATCAAATATATATAAAATAAGGATAATAAGTCATGACAATTAGTGTTGGGGGAATAGATAATAGTGATATATAAAATTAAGACAATTAAAATTGTATAAAATGGTGATTATCAATTTGTAATTTAGATGATACACATCAAAAGAATTTAATATGATGGGAGGCAATGATAAAATAGTATCAAAGAATAAAAGGGGATTTGTAATCAAATTTATAAAAAAACTATGTTACCATATTCTAACTCGTGAATTTGGAGTGGAGAGGGATATGATAAATTGAATTAATGGTCGAGATTAGCATGAGAATCCAAACAATTTTTATTTGTCGGTGTAAGAGTCAAATGAGACTCACTTAAAACTTTGCGTTTAGCACCCAACTAAATAATACCTAATGTTGTCCAATATGTCAAGTCCAAGACGGTAAAGTCATGATTGATAAACATGATTTTAGATGTCTCATTTTAAATAAATAACAAAGAGTGTAGAGCTCTAGAATTGACTCTTTCAAAAGGAATATAAATATATTTAATTCAATTTATTCATTCCTTTAGAGTAAAAGATGATTATATACGTTCGTCCCAATATTCTTCATCATCGATCCCTTGGTGATAATAAAAAAAGATAAATCATGGGTTATGTCTCTTGATCAATTTGTTAGAGTAACGAAGGGTCGTTTTAAATCCAGAGAGGAGTTTAGATCTCTGTCGAGATTCGATCTCTGTCTTTCTTGAAATATATTCATATTGCTCTAGTCAAATGGACTGTCCCGATGTAACTCAATTTATTCATCCCTCTTCTTATAATACAAAGACAAAAGTCTACTCCATTCAATATGGAAATTATTATCTATCTTAAAAGTTGATAGAGGTGTACTTAAAAAAAATTCTCTATATCTTTATCCTTAATTGATTATGTAATAATCGTGCGTCAAGGATTAAATCTCATTATAAAAAAAAAACGTTGAACAATTGGAGAATAACGATTATGAGAATTAGAATCTCTCTCTTTATAAGGAGATTGTCATGCTATAGTACTCAAGCAAAATGATAATTATTTTTTAATATATAATGACCTCCTTTGTGAATCAATAGAAGTTCAAATTCTATGACTAACCAACACTTTGTACCTTTGAACTTACCAAAAGAGAAGAAAATATTCAAAAGAAGAAAAGGAGAGGAAATGCTTGGGGATTCATATATAGATTAGATAGTTAAATTGCGAGAGGAATCTAATTCTAATAATGACAGGAAAAAAATGCAAGAATAACTAAGTGTTTCCCTTCAATTTAAATTTAATTTTAGAGGGATGCAATCCTAATTAAAACTTTCCTCTTAACCTACGCAACCTAAACAATGAACGCCTAATTTGGGATATTTGCAGTCACTCTATGGGCTACATCATTGGTTCAAATGAGCAATTGTCCAATATACTAGTTCAACTATGATTTGATTTTATAGACTGAAAAGCAATTTCCATTGGACGAATAAGCTCAATATAACAATATTTGTAAAAAATAACTATATTACTAAAAGAATTTGAAGCTAGGTAACAAAACAGGAATAATATGCAAAGCTGATAGTTAGCGAGCAAGGATTTGAAACTGTATTACATGAACTACGTCAATAATCAACTAGCCAAAATTGATATAATTGACTTTAGATGCAAAGAAGGACAGCTCGGTAACAAATGAACACTCAACAATACCAGGAGCGCCATTAGGACCTTTCAAGAACGCATTCGTAGAAATGACTCGTGTATTTGCATTTTACTTATTAACTAACTTCAATTGACAAATTTGTTCTTTTTCAGTGATTACACTGTGATGATATTTAGGATTTCTAGGAGAGACTTATGATTGTCTGACGGTCTTTTTCGTTTGCATACATACAATCCTTCCAGAGTACATACATGCAATTCACTTGACATTATTGCTCTTTCCAATTGAATCATGTTACTCTTCAGAGTTAAGCATGTTACTCTTTCTAAGTTATGTATGCTGCTTTTTTGAAGTCAAACTACTCTTCTAGAGTCATGCAAACTATTCTTACATAATTATATAGGCTACTTATCCGAATACATACAGATTACTATCTAGTGTATCAGAGCGACTCTTTCTGAGTATATACATGACTTTTTTGAGTTAGTCAAGTCATTCTTCTTGAGTGCATATATGCATGCAGTTATTTCCGAAACAAGCATGCGGCTCTTTCTAAGACATGTAGACAACTCTTTTCCGAGTGCAACCCTTCTTGCGCATGTATGCGATTCTTTCCAAGCCTTATCTTTTTTATCGGATTTTGCTCTCGAAAACTCAATCTGTGTGAAAAACCCACAAAGATAAAAAAAAAAAGTCTCTGTATGACTTCTTTTTCTTCATCTTTGTTGCATTGAATATGTTCATTTTTTTTTCTTCAAAATTCGTCTAATTTAAACATCGGAGGATTATTGTCGAATACCAATGATGCTAATATGATGTGTTATCTTTGACAGACTTAACTTGAAATTGCTATTATAACTATATCGAACCCATCCTCAACGAAAAAAGAACTAAAAATCCAACCACATTATACACTATGCAAAGGTCACCCAATTCTAAAATGAGAAGGCGAAAAGCACCAAACTCCAACATGAAAAAGCATCTAAAAATCAAATAAACGAAGACTGAAATATAAAATAATATAACAAATTAAGATAATTCCAGAATTAAGGTTTAACAGTAGCAAATCAAAATACAATACTGAAAGTAGGGAAACATGCAAGTTTCAGATTAGATAAGATCCCAAACCCAATCCAAGTTATCCAAAAAGCTTAGGACACAGGCATCGACATCGACTTTATAACCAAAACAATTCAGTCAAATCATGACAAGAGGTTGAAAAATATTTCATATGTAATATTTTAAATTGTGTCATATCAGGTTTGCTGTAGAAAATATTACATCATTATTTCACGTTTTTGAAATTGTTCGATTTGGAACAATTAACAGGCCAAAGTATACCAAGAGAAAAGGAGCTGGTGTGTCCTGCCTAGATGCAGGTGAGGAAGAATTAGAGATAGGATGACTTTATTGGGTATTCCTAATCACAGATAGCGCACACAGGAAGATTAACAGGTTTGGGATGGGTCATGGACAATAATAAAGACCACCTCTTATGCCAAAAATACCAGATTCTGACTATCTCAGAAGGGCAGATCAATAATAGATGCCCTAAAACCCTAAAACTCTGACACACAGGAGTCTCTTTTGACTCTCTTTGGTGGTTGCAAAAACGGAGCATAATACAAGAAAGCCTGTCCGCAATGACTCTGTCCGAGACGAGACTGTGTGTGACTGGCCTGTTCACAACAAGTCTGTCTGTCCGTGATGAGTCTATCCGGCGACGAGTCTGTCTGCCTACAAGAAAGTCTGTCGGAGACGAGTCTGTCCATGACGAATCTGACTGCGATGAGTCTATCTGTGACGTGTCTGTCCACCGCAAATCTGCCCAGGGATAGCCAGTCTGCCAGCTAGGAAGTCTGTCTGCGAGGAATCTGTCCATCAAGAATTAGTTAGCAAGGAGTTCGCCCGCCTCGACTCTATCAGATAAATTGTCTATTTACCTCCATTGACCAGTGAAGAATAGTCTGTCAGCAGATGTAACCCAGCTCATCCTGTGACATCTGACTCGGATCATTCTTGACCCGGCTAGATCCGGATCATTTTGGTGTTATCTATAGGACCTGGCTGACTTGGATGCAAAGAATGACAGCTCGGTAACAAATGAACACCCAATCATATCAGGAGCGCTATTAGGCCCATTCAAGCGTGCATCCACAGAAATGCCTCCTGCGTATCTGCATCATACTCATAACTAACTTCAATTGATAAATTTATCCCTTCTCAGCAAATGCCTTATGCAAATTAAGGTCGCCAAATTCTAAAATGAGAAGGCGAAAAGCACCAAACTTCAACATGAGAAAGCAACTAAGAATCAAATAAACAAAGACTGAAATATAAAATAATATAACAAATTAAGATACTTCCAGAATTTTGCTATAAACTCTCTCTTTGTCTATGATCGTGCAGTGGAAGGATTGTTTTCTTGTTTTATCAATTGACTTTTTTTTTTTAATGTTACGCTTGCCCTCATTCTTCCCTCTTTTCCAGACCCAATATGTTTTGTACAAATTCATGGATCTGAAACCCTAAACCCCTGCGTGTGAATTTAGTTTTTTATAATTGCATTGGGTTGGGGTTTCTGTTCCAAAATCATATTTGTCAGGAAATAACAAAATATAATTTTCAAAGTAAACCCCCATCTACAAAATCAAAAACACAAACCCAAAGCAAGATCCAAAATTGCCCATATCATTGCCTGGGGTGAGGTTTAGTTTCCATTATTTGCTAATAACATCTAGGCCAACAGGCCATTGAGATAGTGAAACCTGGCTCCTGGCAAACCAAAAAAAAAAAAAAAAAAAAAAGGAAAAACGTAACAGGAGATAAAACAATTGGAAGCAAAACCATAAAAATAGCATATGATTTTACAGAAGTTCTTTAGAATTAGCTAATTACAATCATTTCCTCCGTCTGATTCAAAAACCACATACTCAAGTGCAGAATTTAGGCATTTGAAAATTGTTTACTTACGAGCTAAAAAATGTAGTTGCAATCGATATCTATGGATGTTAAACCCTAAACCCTAAATAGAACTGAGATTCCATCGATCATATCTTTTCTAGAGACATTGATTCACTATTTTAATGTTTAAAAAATATTTATCGAATTCTAATAATGAAAATGCACGACAAATTATAATTATGATCATTGAAAAGGTAAAAAGTCATTGAAGTTAAATAACAAAGTAGGACAAAGACGAGGTTTGATAGTTAAATCTAATTTTCCAATCCAACTAAGCCATAAAGATAAAAACCTAAATAAAATCAATGTCACTTAAATGTGAAATATTATACTAATTAATCCCCCGACTCAGATAAACTAACAAGACCAAGGAGAGAATGTTAGTAGAATATCTGAACGTTTACGATGAACAATTAAATCGGAAAGAGAATAATAATGGAACATCCAAACAATTCAATCACACGACCAAGTACACTAGCGAGGTTGGAAAGAGAGTAATAAATAGAATATTTGGATAGCTCGAACTCATGACTCAAATAGACCAACGAGTAGGGCAAGAGGATAATAAGAGAATATTCGCATAATAAAAGATAGTGGATAATAAAAAATCACTAAAATGCATCATTGAGTTGATTAAATTAAAATAGAAAGTTATAAGTAGATAGGGAATCAGAAAGACCTTTAAATGGGAAGTTGCACCGAAAGGCGAAGCGTCCCTCAGCCTCAGCTATAAAACAAGCGCGAATGGCATTCCACATTTGCATGAAATCAAGAGCTCAGCCCGCTTATTTCTAATATTGAATTGCCATTGAATATATTGGAAGAAGTATTTATAGTATTTCACTTTATAAAGATAAAAAGTAAAGGGATTTCAACTTTTATCTATCTTATCAAAAGTATCCTTTACATTGTTCTCTTCGTTCCTATTTGATCAATTCACAAGTAAAAAAAAAAAAAAAGGTACCAACGTAATTTGAATTTATCTGTCATGAGCTGTTCATTGTCGAATTGTTACTTGACATAAAACCATGAAAACTTGTCATTTGGTATTAAATTTGCATGATGATTTATTGCTTGACAAACGACACGTCTAATAATTATCAAATCATATGAAAAAAAAACTTTAAACATATTGTTTCGAGATGGAAAAACAATGCGAGGACAGTTATGTTATTAGTAGTCTCCTTAGGATGGTCTATTAACTAGAACAATACAAATGCAAACGTCGATTTTCGATATGAAATTTAAAATTTTCATCTGAATTCAAAAATCTTCTACTATTCTGGCCAACAAATCTAAGGGTGCACTACAAAAAAAATAAAATAAATTACCGACGGAATAAAAATTCCGTCGCTAATTAGAGACCGACTTATTTACGGTCGCTAAATTAATGATCCAAATCATAATCGATCGTTAATTAGCGACCGAACTTTTATTCCGTCGCTAATTAGCGATCGAAATAAAAATTCCGTTGCTAATTAGCGATGGCTTTTATAATCGGTCGCTATTTAGCGACCGAATTTATTTCGGACGCTATTTAGCGACCGAATAATATTTGGGTGGCTAAATTGGCTGGAATAGCTCAGTTGGTCATAGCGAGTGGCTGTTAACCACAAGTCGGATATTCAAGCCCTCCTTCTAGCGTACCTTTAAGTTTTTTCTTAAATAATTTTAGTCCTCTAGTTTTTTCTTAATTCTAGCGTACCATCTATTTCTCACCGTTTTTTATTTATCTTCTATTTTTTTTTTAAAGGATCCCATCTCATCTACTGCTAAAGGTTTAAAAGTTCATTTGGAATCAGATTTTTAACAATTGACTACAATCAGAGTTAAAATCTGTCAACGTTGACAGATTTTAGATCCTCTAAAGATATTAACAATTCGAAAGGAAACACTGGCAAAGCTTGTGCAACCTTCACAGATTCATTTGCAAGTTGTCAAGATTCTTGTAGAGCCATATCGATCGGTCATTTGGAACAACAGATGTTTGAGAGTAAAATTTATAAAAAAAAAACTATTCTGATCAATCTTGTGGGAGCTGCATACCAAACCCTTTTCTTACTACATTTCTGATCAATCTTTTGTTGTATGTTGAAACCATCAGCCCATCAGAAACAAAATTTCATCCGAATTGTCTCTCCAGCCAACTGAAACTGATAATGAATGAGACTGAGGATGCCAACAATAAGCAGGAAATAAGCCAGCCTTTTTTTGTTGATTTAGGCCAAGGAAGTGTTTCAGATCAACTTGCCTACTCTGAAGATCTAAAAATGAAAAAACAAAAACAAAAATGAAGGCACAATCGACTTGATATGTTTTCTTTAATTTCATGGATTGGTTGATATTATTTTGTAGAACTAGAGAAGAAAGACCACAATAGAGATGCACAAAATGGGAACTCAATATCACCTTCAGACTGCACTTTTGTCAAGCAGATCAAAATTATGCCCCCACAGGTAGGTGAACCATCCTTTTCTTTTAGGTTGCAGATTCTATAAACTAATGAAATACTAATAAACTCTTGTTCACAAAGTCGAAGCTGCTATTGTCCGAACAATATCAGTAAACTAACAAGAAGGGTGATCATTCACATGCATTCTCAAGAGGCAAATACAGAAAGACAACAAATGGAATAACTGAACATTAAATGCAATTAGAATACATTATCAAACTTCAATGTTGGTACAGCAAGATGATCAGACCTCAAGAAGAATAGCATAACAAGAAACATGCTAATAGAAATCACGAACATCACATAAATTCTAGATGAATTACTTGCAGAAGATGTTTCTTAATGTCGAAAACGGATACTAACATTGAAGAAAATTAGCTCAGTCAGCTCAAACAACTACTTTACATATTTCTCCTTCATATCCACTTCATCTACCTCAATCTCTTACACTTGACCATTATCGGTACCAAGAATACAATAAACAAGAACACAACTTCTCCCTTCAATCAAAACGAATCTCCATTAAAATCCACGAATATGATAGTGCTGAAGCTCTCGATATCCAACAATCTCTGCCGGCTTCATTATCTGCAAGTAGTATTAAAGATATATAAAATAATATATTTGTGACTATAGAAGAATAAAGCTAAAATACTTACATTTTTCATATACAACCTATGAATCAAGAGCTCTAGGGTCTTGCGTCTCAAGTAAAACCATGGGGGGTTGGAAAAGTAGAAGGATTTGTTAACGAATGAGACATCTCAAAACGATCAAAAAATTATTGCATCGACTGCTCTAATACTCACACCCAGAGCTTTAATGTTGCATTCTCCTCCTCTAATACTTGAAATTTTACAGATGAAGAATCCGGACGACCCCTAAGCTTAGAAGTGCACATCTGACGATCAAAAATAACCTTTTCTTGGGAACCAAGACCGTAGACAGAGTTCTTTTTTACCCCACCAATAACATCATAATATATTTCATTAATTTCATCATGTAATGGAGTATGTGGCTCCTCTCCCTCTATAGTAGGTTGAGACGCTAGTGTTATTCTAGCACTCATATCAGCTTATGAAAAGAAATATAATTAACATCTAATATAACAAATAAATGGTTAAATCAAAGAGGTAATGAAATTTAGATATTTACATCTATATTTTTGAATCAAGTATCAACAAAAGAGTCATCCTTTCTTAGATGTGTACTGCGAAATAACTCCCATGAATTAGATGGTCTTTGTAAAGTTTCTTCCTGCATAATACAATTAAGTAAATAAAAATTAATTCATTGATAATTATAAATAAGCAATATTCCTTATACACATTAATAGGTGCTTACATTGTCAACATTAAGTGTCATGGGAATTATAACAACATTTTCTTAATTATCTACTCATGCACCTTATGTGGATCATTGAAACAAAGTAATTACGAATTATTGACACCTACTACTCTCTATCATAATTATAAGATCCAGACGCATAGTAATACACTTCATTGGGTCAAAGGAAAACAAATAACTATTTTTTATAAACTCATCAACTGTATTGCATGCTCTACATTAGAGCGTGATCCAGAAGTATGTTTTGAGACTCCTATACCTGGGCCAGCAAACTCAGAGTTTTTGTTATTTCGAGTAATTATTGAATTTTGTTTCCATTTATCTCTGCTCCAAATGTTTTGCCAAGAATTCCAAACATCGTCCGGTACATGTGATGGTTTTGATTCAAGTTGTCTCCAGTTATATAATAAATCCTTGTATTGTTTTTGGCAATACAAATTCCATATTGCTTTAAATTCAGTCTCATGTCCAAGCTCCCAAATATATTTTTTCTGTAACAATTAACTTAGAAAAATTAGTATAAGGATAAATTATGCAATATAAAAAATATATTCGACAATTACCAAAAACTCTTTATAATAGAACTCTTTCATTTCAAAATCTACATGTTTCCATGTATAACCAGAAGTGCGTTGTTGTTCTTTAAATTTATCAGTAATATATACACCGTGTCCATTTGGAGTAAATCTACAATAAAAAATCACTTGTTTATTTCATAATAATAAAAAACTATTATATGAAAAAGAAGTTTTAATAACATCAATTAAACAACTTACTTATCACCAATGATTCGAAGCATTATCTGACTATCATGTGTCGATATCTGATCTACCATAATAATCTCTATAAAACTCAGAAATATTATCAGCAAATTGAAAAACAACTAACTACAATAATCAACAAACTAACAATAATAATTCTTTATATATTCAATAACAACTAGATAAACCTTACAATTAAATCTTACACTAATCACAATCATAGCCAATAATCACAAACATAACCTCGCAAACATAGACCATTGTTTTATCCTATCCGCGGTATGCCGGCATGTCAGATGATCGCGGTCTTTGCCGTGGTGACGCGTCGTGGCCGTTGCCATGGATCGGTCGCCGCGGCTGCCGCCTACTAGTTGTGTCGCGGTGCTGCCGCCTACTAGTTGTGTCGCGGTGCTGCCATGGAATGGGTAGCGTCGATGCCGCGGACTGGTCGCGTCACTGCCGCCTACTGGCCGCATCACGTCGCTGCCATGGACCGAGTCGCATCGATCGCGCCATGGATCGGTCAGCGTCCACTCCTACGTCGCTGCCCTGCGTGCCGCGTCGCGGTCGCGTGCCGGTCGCATCGTTGCGAGCGCGTCGGTTGTCCGTCACGCGACACTGCAGCGACACAACCTCTTCTCGGCACTGTCGCGAACTACCAATTTCTGCAAGCCGACGACTTACCGTGACACGCTGGAGGATGGTCGGACGGGAGCAGTAGAAAAGCGCCACGGATGGAAAGTGAAAAGAGCTCGGAAGAGAAATATTCGGCCATGAAAATTAAGGGGAAAGGGGAAAGGGGAAAGGGAAAAGCAACGGAGTCACCTAGCGACGGTATTTAACGATAGATTAATATTCCCTTCGCTCATTACCGATGGAAAAATAAATTCCGTCGCTAATTACCGACGAAATTAACATTCCATCACTAATTAGCTTTCCAGCAATCAAGCCGCCAGTCGAGTTCGCCTTGCATCTGTTGTAAAATACCGTAGGAAAATAAAATAAAATAAAATGTTGGATAATTGGGAGAATAGCCGATGAAATTTTTAGAAATTTTTCTGGATTTAAACGGAGGTCTTATGGATATTTCATGGGGATAAAACGGATAGGCTTTTATAAAGCCTGTTTAGACGGGAATTTAATGGGTTAATTAACCCGATGCTTTCCGTTTTCCCGTCGATTCTTTTCCCCCGACTCCTCTTCTTTTCCCCAATTCCTTTTTCTCCGCCGATCGGCGATCCTTCTGCCCAAATTCCTTCCCCTCTCTTCCGTCGATTCTTTCTCCTCCTTCGTCGTCGGATCGCTCGATTGCTATCTTGCGGCGCTTGTCGCTTCGTGTGCCGCCGTCGTGCCCGGTAGTAAATCGCCGCGCTTCGCCGCACCTCCTTTTACCGCTGACGAGCACACGCCACCATTGCGAGGATCGTTATCGTTGCCCTAGGGCCTCCACGCCGCCGAGGCGTGAAGGAATGCACGGGTCCAATCCGCCTGTCGAGGCTGCGTGCACTCGCTCTTCCCATATAGCGTCGGCGCCGCGAGTGGAGCCATTGATGCCCATCGCCGCTGCCTCGTCGGCAAGATGATTCACCGCTCTTCTCCTCCGGTAGTTTGCGCCTTCCTCCGCTTTCGGTCGGTTTTCTTTCCGATGTTGATTTTCTCCTTCCATTGTTGTTCTTCTCGCGATCTCTGCAGCGATCATCCTTGTGATCGCCGAGAACTTGGCCTCAGCCGGTTGTTGCCCTCTCGATGGGGCATTGTACCGTCGCCTCCTTTCCTTCTTGTCAAGATCAATTTCGTTCTTTGTCGTCACCATCTTCATCGCCAAAGCTAGGGTGGAGCTGACCTTGTCGCGAGAGCGATAGCCAATTGTTATTCGTGCCTAGTGCAACCCCTGCCTTGACCGCCATCACTCTCCTCTGTTTCCTTGGTATTGATGAGTTAGGGTGATTGAGGTGGGTTATTGTGATGTGTAATTGGGAAGAATGGTGTTGCTATATTCCTTGCGATTTAAGGGTTGATTTGTAAATAATAGCTTATAGGTTTGATTATGTGTAGGTACTAAAATACATTGGAGTTGAGATTGGATTTAAGATGTGCATCGGATCGATTTCTCTTGTATTAAAGAAGAAGCTATGGTCGATTGATCTAGTGAGAGGTAAGGTTTTGTACGTTGATTAAGTTAATGATTGGTGATATAGCAGTACCTTTGTAGGGTTGGTTGATCAGAGTTGGAATTGGTTCCCAATTTGATTATGGGATTCAGATTTGATGAGGATCAAGAAGTGGTGGTTGATTTCAACAATTGTAAGGTAAATGCTATGAATTGTTACTATAAATGTAGATTGAGATGTTATTTAGTTAGCTTGATTAGCTATGGTCAAATTGATAGTTGGTACGGTGATTAAGAGCTAATGGTAGAAACTATTCAATTAGTTGGTCGGAATACGAAGTCGAGGTACGATTCGATTCGAGTATTCATCGTATATTTGCACTTAATCATAATGTTTGATATATGCAGGATGTGGATACGAGACAGGACCTCCGCCGTGAAGATATTGTATTACGAGCATTACAGCAGGTGGGTAATTTCCTACCTAGTCCGGGTAGTTGTATTTCATTCATATTTAGTCATTGATATGAGCATGTTAGGTGTTCATATTACCTTGACCCTGTTCTTTTTATCGTATGCTTGATCCTTTACCGTTGGCTATTAACTCTATTGCTGATATCATGTTTATTTTACCATGATTAGGAGTTATACATATAGGTGATGCAAGTAACTTAGAATTTGTTTAAGTTAAGTGCAAATGGTAAAGTCCGGATGACAACCTGATTGTATATTGGGCAAAAAGGTCATCCGTAGGTAGATAATGTCTTTAACCTAGGGTTAGTTCTAGTACCCTTAGGTTGTATGTTACCACCGAACATGTGTTGTGTAAATGGTCAGAGGAATGATACTTAGGGTATCGCTATGGACCGGTGGTCCTAGCTTGTTATAATCAGATGAGTACGAGAGAGTGCGTCGAGTAGATTGGTATGACTCTCTACAGGATAGAGAGTATTATGATAGGATAGAGAGTCGTATGTGAGACATTGCATTCATGCATTTACATGCACGCTAGCGACGATGTCTCCCTTGTGGTTGAGAGGGTCGCCAGTCATCCTGCCTCCACGGTTACTCATAGGAGGAGTCACCCGTGGGAGGGCAGAGCATTGTGGTGCCGCACTCTACCACTATAGACGGTGGTAGTTGGATTTGCGTGTCGTAGTCCTGCGTGTGTGGTACTCGACCACTCATGGGTAGTGACTATCGGAGTGACCAACAACAGGGACCCCCATCATGTAGCTTGCTCTTTACGCTTATATGCTACTCGATCATACTGCCCACTCGGCCACTCGAGAGTAGTGGTTGGTGTTGAGTTAGGACAGTTGTCATGCTCGAGCCACCGAGGCCACACTGGGGTCGTGGTAGCTTTAGGGTGAGCCGACATGACTATGCATGCTGCATAGCCGTATCTGATGGCGCTTTGCATATTATCATATATATATACATATATGCATGTATATATATATATATATATATATATGGATGGTTGAGATTAATATATATATGGATACAGTCTATATATATATGATTATTGTGATGTTGCATTTGTTTGTACTATGCTTGCTGCATTTGGGTGGACATCATATTCATGCATGTCTCTTGCATTTGTTATACGATTGTGTCGGATGTTGGTATGTGTTGGATAAACCATAGATACCTTGGCCTGTAGCATGAGTAGATTATGTATTGGTATTACTCTTCATGTTATATATATGTTGGATATATGTTCAGGTGGGATCAGAGTAGCGTAGCAGACTTCAGGTACGTCTGTATTTTATGTTATTCATTTCAGTTAGACGGTATATGCTTGTATTTATATATCTTGCCGATATACATTGTACATCTAGATTATGTTGTCGAAATACATGTGATATTACATATATACATGTTTTCTATTACCTGCTGAGTTTTACTCACCACCCCGAGACCACAGGTTTTACATGCCCAAGTAAGGTAGAAGACCGTGTGACTTGGAGCACCGAGCCATTGGCGTCATCTCATCTCACGAGGCTCCGTGTTTTTGTTTTGGGCTCTGTCCGTTGTCCATTGTATTTTGGAGTTTTCGTGATGTATATGTTGTAGATTCAGATTTTGTCGAGATTTCGTGTTGTTGTGGTGTGTTAGTCATACCGATATGCATGTGTGGGATTGTTGTATTATTGTGGTTTATTTCCGCTGTGTCTTGTGTAGTTTTGTTTTCATACATATATATTGTTGTTATTGTGGGCCTACGGGCCTTGTATTAACCCGAAATGTTGCCATGTACAGGGGAGGTGTCGTCCGTTTGATTTTCGGCTCGGCATGCTCTCGGGGCGTGACAACTTTAGTTGGCAGAATTCGGCGACCCCTATTGGTCGACGACCGTCGCCCTTGTTGGCCTGTCGTTACTCACATGGTCTTCCCACCCCTGGAAGTGGGTTTTTGCCTTCCCCAGGATTCGAACTCTAGACCTCCAGGCTAAGTACTAAAGTTTATGAATCCTGGTAACCAAGTGATCCCAGGATGTTAGAAGTAGGTCTAACTGTTTAGTAGGGTGTAGATGTTAGAGTACGGAGGTTGACCTAAATCGTAAATTTGACAAAAAGGTCCTCTGTGGATAAGTATGACCCTAGATGTAGGACTTATTCCATACCTGTATGTTGCACATTTATTCACCAATCACGGGTTGTGTGAATGGTCATGTGAGTCGTGAACAGTGTGTCGCTATGGACCGATGGTCCTTGTAAAATACCGGAAAAAAAAAAATAATAATAGTAATAAAGCATGGTTAGGGATTTAGTTGAACCTAATTTAGACTTAATGGTAACAGTTTAATTGGATCAAGGTTTAAGTCCTATTGGGCTTAAGATCCAACCCTATAATAAAATTAAACCCGATCCGGTATCTTTATTAACGCCGAGCGTTAATATGAGTTGCGGTTTCTCTTCGCGATCGAATGTGGAGCGCCGACGCGATTCTTTTCCTCTTCGCCTTCAACGCGCGAGCCTTCTCCTTCTCTTTGTCGCCGCCGCCGAATCCAGCGCCGCGAGCCCTCCCTCTCAGTTCTCGATCTCCGCCGCAGCCCTACCGACGCCGCTGAGTCACCACGTCGCAACCCTTGCCGTCACGCGGCCACTGCCTACTCGTCGCTGCCCTTCCCTGTGCCCTAGATTCCTTTCCGCCGCCCCTTAACACCGTAAGCGGCATCCCCGATCGCAAGCAACGCCGAACACAGCGAGCAACCTTCCTCATCCTCGATTTCTTTGTCATCGTCGGCTCCTCTCTTCCGAGCAGCCGTCCTTCTGATCGCGGAAGCTTGATCTCGCTGACGTTGCTACTCCTCTTACTGATCCATCACATCGGCCTCAGACTTCTTGCTCGCTCGTCCGGCTGATCAGCGCGAACCAACATCGTTGCCTTCCTCTGCCTTGCTTGTCGGCGGTCTTTCTTCTCGCTGCGAGTGAGGCTCAGTCTCTGCTTGGTCGATCACCAGCTGTACCAAGCCGTCGTCTTTCGAGGCATTGGTTGTGGGGTTGTCGCAAGGAGGAGGATGTCGTTTCTAGAGGTCACTGTGGGAGGAGGGATTCGAGCTAGGTGATCGAATCTGTCCTTGCTCAATTCCTGGTAATTGATCGGTTCTTTTCAATTTCTATTTAGCTTCATTGTTGACCTACGATGGGTATGCTGATCTAGAACTTTGGTGTTTCATGAGTCAGGCTGGGGCAGATTCTACAAGTGAATTGATTCTTGTATCATCATATCTTATGGTGGACTAAGCCAAATCTACGAATCGGATAAAGGTTGGTAAGCTAATCTAGCTTTCTCTTCTTTATTGTTAATTTTGGTTGGCTGTGATTTGGCTATGGATGGTAAAGTAGGATTGAGAGAAGTTTAAATGTTGTGTGATTTGGAGTTTAGGATTATTAGAATTGAAATCTGCTTCCAATTTAACTGAGTTGTTGCAGTTCAACTAGTCGATTTGGATGGAGCTATTTAGCAATTGAGGCTAACCTTGGTAAGTCCATATTTAGATGTTGATGGATGCATACTGTGTTTACAATGGATTTGAAAACTTATGAATGATATGAGATTGTATAACTGTGGGAATTAGTTGATCAATCAGGGATTAGCATTGGATTAGACTCATATTCCTATAGATTGATTACGTCAGTGTTGAGTTATATTTGTATGTTTTCGTTGCAGGATGTTGATTTCGGGACCTTGATTCAAGATGGGTTACTATCGACATAGTCTACATAGCAAGTGGGTAATTTCCTACCTGGTCCGGGTAGTTGTTTTTCCATTCAGATTTAGTCATTGATATGAGCATGTTAGGTGTTCATATTACCTTGATCATGTTCTTTTTATCGTATGCTGATATACCTGTTGTACTTCTAGATTATGTTGTCGAAATACATGTGATATGACATATATACATGTTTTCTATTATCTGCTGAGTTTTTACTCACCACCCCTCGCGGACCCTGGGTTTTCTGTCGCCCAGGTAACAGGTAGCTGACTTCGTGATGGACTTGGAGCACCGCTGGCTGGCATCGTCTCATCTCAACTCCGAGAGTCCGAGTTTTTGAGTCTTCCGTATGTTTTGGTTATGTACTCTGAGTTATGTGATGTACGCACATGTTGGTGCGGGTTTTGACGAGGTTTCTTTATGTTCTGGTGTTAGTTATACCGGTATGCACTTTGTGGATTGTATTGTGGTCTCGTTGTTTCCGCTGTGTTTTTCGTTATGTTGTTATGTTCTTATATGTATATGTTGTTATTGTTGTGGCCTACGGGCCTTGTATTAACCCGAAATGTTGCCACGTACAGGGGAGGTGCTGTCCGTTTGATTTTCGGTTCGGCATGCTCTCGGGGCGTGACAATTTTAGTGGTATCAGAGCCCAAGGTTCTGCGATGCCGTCTGATATTGTTTTGTATCGAGTCTTGGATTCTCGAGTCGATTTATTCGGTTTGGTTTTACGAGATGAGATGGAATGACTGAGCTCCAAGCACCACGAGGTAAGAATTCCTGATAACTTATGGTTTAGTAGATATTTATCTAAACTTGATCAGTGGGTGTATACCATAGTGTTTTGACACCTGTGTAGACTTGTAGTAGGGGTCGTCCACCGAGGCGACAAACCGGAGTGACCCTTAGGGTTTACACTCCCGGTTATGTTGGATATGCATTTAGATGCTTATACCAGGGAATAACCTGTAGTGTGTTGGTTATTATTCGTAACCGTGGTATGAGTTGACCACGGGAATGACCTGTTGAGTTTGTGAGTCTTGAACCTGTGTCGAGGAGGTGAGTTACCTCTGAGAGCCGACTGATACCGAGTCGGAAAACAGGGGCCAAGTCATCACATTTATTATGGAAATCAGAGACTACAGTCTTAGAGATTTCCACTAACTGTGCTGGTCGGATCATTACCTGTGGGTAATGAACAGACTTGTAGACTATTGTGGATGCAGATAGCGGAAGGCTAGGTTATGGAGTTTCATAGGGATTTTATCCCTGAGTTGTTCGTACTGAGTTGTATAACTTTGAGAGTACTTTTGAGTACTTAACTCATGTTATACCGAGAAAAAAGAGTTGTTTGCATACCATTATCGGGATCAAACCGGTATTTGGTGATAAATACAGAAAATAATCTTCGGGAAATAATATATCACTTGATCATGGTTTAGTGATGTTGAATGTCACTTTTAGTGACGCATTGTAAGGAATTCTTGAGCTTCAAGAAAGGGTGATCGGTTAGTAACAGTGTACTGCGCAGAGTCGTGAGACTTGCAGAGGTTACGACCACCTAATAGCTCAAGAAGATGAATGGATATTTTAAGCCACCTACGATTGTTGGCTTATAGTTGGATTAGGATGCCGGGATCTTCTATCAGATCCTACCGAAAGACGTTGGATTGAGACGGGAGTTTAAAAATGACTCCGTACAAGAGTTTAAGAGTTGGAGACCGGTAGACAACTATTGCAGGTCAACTGATTAGAGTCAGAAGTCTCCGACTATTGGATAGAAGGAGGAAGATCGGAGTTATAGACTTTGAGCTATTTTCCTATTGGTCGACGAATCGTCGACCCCATACTGTCTGCCGTCGTTACTCACCTGGACTTCCCACCCCTGGAAGTGGGTTTTTACCTTCCCCAGGATTCGAACTCTAGACCTCCAGGCTAAGTACTAAAGTTTATGAATCTTGGTAACCAAGTGATCCTGACAGCTCTGATACCAAATAAATTGTCACGCCCCGAAGGAGACCCCGCCAGACGAAAATCCGACAGCATCTCCCCTGTACGGGTGACAATCTCAATTTACATACAAGGCCTACACGGCCACTATACATCGGTCAACACGACCGGAATCCAAACTCACACGCAGTTATATAATTTGGCCTCAGGCCATCAACCAAAATAAATGATAAACAGTCTACCATAAATTGACTTACCCCTTCTGCCATCTGGGCAGGAATACTCACCAAAATCCAATCAAACCAAAATCCGAATAAGGTCCATTCGGATACCAAAAATCCAAATACAAAATCAATCTCTAAACCTATACATGTCCTCTAACCAAAATATCCAAACCATAAAGCAAATATCCAAAATAAAACATTCACGATGGGGTCCTAAGAATGTGCACTCTCCCGACACCTTTCATCCCGAAATAGATATAATCAGCGGGTGAGTTCAAAGAACTCATGTATAGTAGATATGCATAGTAAGGTATAACTAATAATAAAATATCATGCGACTGATCTCACATAAATAGGGTATGCAAGCAAGAAATACAAAATGATCAGTACTTACAATCTCCTACTCGATATAGGAGCATGTGCACGACTAGAAGTAATAGAGTCTGACCATATATAAACATGTATCCTGTATGCATGACAATCATATGCACATCCAAGGCATCAATACAATAATGCAAAGAAACACAATACAAAATGCAATCCGTGCAAAATGCATGCCGTACAATGACATGGGTCACCCTCGACGCTACCACCGCCTCACACGCAATGGTGAAGCCGAGTGGGTAGGGCTATGTGCACTCGCCATCACTTTGCTCGAGTGACCGAGTGGACAGGATGTCGAGTACACCTATCCTCCCCCTAAACATAGTGGGAGCTAAGCTCTCATCTCCTGTCATAGGCGGAGGAGGGATCCTGTCCGCTACCACGTTGCCTCATCGCTACCCATGAATGGAGCCTCGACAGAGCAACAGCACACACCCTCTGATGTACCACTAACCCAGTGGTAGTGTGTGCGAGCAGTAACTAGTCGGGCTCAACAATAATGGAACCCCGTCCAGCTAGCATGCAATCATGCAAAAATGGTGCATGATACTAAAACATGTAAATCCTACTCAAAATACCTATCCGAATAATATGTACAATCAATATATACATATCCCTAATCCATGTACTATGATCCAAATCAAACAGGGAAATATAATCATATCCTATCACATGCATGTATCTAGTAGGCACCAAAAGTATATCAGACATAAAAACATGAAAAAGTTATTGTAAGCTATCCTACTAGCATATCAATTTGACTTAATCTAAAAGTTAAGTCAAAATACCCGCCTGAATATATATCCACAAGAATGAAACCAATTCGTCACGACTGGGGACCTGCCTCGTGACCGAAACCTGCATAAAGCATGACTATAGTCAAGCACAAAAATACAATTCAACGACAAATCGAATAATTAATCGATTTCCTTTATATCTCAATTAACCCAAATCTCATATCCTCCGAATACCGTACCGATCAACCGAATAACTCCGGAATCAACCCAAATCGACCAATCAACCAAAACCCCAAGTTCAACCCCAAATTTACCACAACTCCGACTCAACCCTTGTTTTCACAGCCGACACATCCACCCACAGCCCACTACCATCCGACCTTGCACGACCACTCTCAGCCGACCCAAATTCCTCGCTGCCCTAATGAATAACACCATCCATACTCACCGATCGAAAAGCAGAAAAGACCCTTACCTACTCGACCAACGCGGCGAAATCACGCGAAGGAAAAATCGCTCCGTCGGCGACTAGTGGTAGAGGAAATCGGAGCACGCAGCGTGGTCGGCAGAGGAGTCGATCGATCGCGATCGGGGCCGGGCGAGGAAGAGGGGCGTCGGCAGTCCTGTGGTAGAGGAGCCGACGACGGTTGGTCGCAGAGGGGGCGACAGCCTGGTCGTCGGCGAGGGCAGCTCGAGCGGCAACGGCACGGTCGGCGGCGGTGCTCACGGCGAGGAGGATGGCACCGTCGTCTAGGGAAGAGGAGGTCGGCGAAGAAGAGGCGCAGCGCGGCCGTCGGGCGGAGAAGCGGCGTCGCCGGCGATGGAGAGGGCTCGCGCGAGAAGGGAAGAAGGAACTAGGGAACAGGCCAAGTGGGAAAAGAAAGTAAATAGAAAAATAAAATAGAGATTAGGTTTTCCACTGTGCGTATTTTATCCCCTTTAAATAGACCCCTCTAAAGCCCGTTTACTTTATCCCCGTAAAAATCTCGTACGAAGTCCGTTTAATTCCAGAAAAATTCCAAAAAAATTCCTAAAATTCCCTAAGAATCTCGAAAAATTTCCAAAATTATTTCCTTAATTATTGGGCCTTTTAATTTAATATTTTAAATTTTCCAGTATTTAAAATTCTCCCCCACTAATAAAAATTTGGTCCCCAAATTTCCTACTCGTATATTAGTACGAGATGTCCCAACAACCATCTCAAGCATCTGGAGACAAGTCACACCTCAAGTGACTAAGTGGGGTTACTAATATCTCTTAACATCAAATCACACTTGCTTCTAGCAGCCCTTCCAAAATATGAATAGTATTTTCATATCGACCACTTATCATAAGTACCTAATTGTACCCGAGTGGAGCTCTATATCCGTGACCTGTTAAAGACTATCCATAATCCGAAGGTAAATCCTGAACCGCTATCACATACGATACTCACAGATCCTCCATGAACTGGAAATCGCCATAGTATAAACCTATCCAGCGATCCAACAACTCATCGTATGGATCTAGAGAAAATGAGCGGACTTAGCTAATCATACTAAGTCCTTTCCGAATTCCAAATAATCTCCCAACACCGTCCATCATACTAGGCTCCCACTTTCCTCTTGGTACAGAACCTTACTGATTATTTATATACCACCTTTACCAAACTTCCAAATCAACTATATTCCGCATGTCGTTCCTCCATGAAGAACGTTTCAATACTTACTATTTTCCGGATACAATCTTAAACATCTGCAACATATACAACTTATTGCAATCTTCAGCAATACCTATCAAAATATCGTGACCAAGTCTCGTGGCTCTCGGAGTAATGCAAAAGGCACTACTTACGGGCAACGACATGCTACCACGACCGGTACTCATAGCCAGTCCAGATGCCATGTAGCTATCTAGCCACCTACTACATACAAATTCCAATATCACTAATTCAACCTTAGAGCAAAAGTACAACTCTATGGTAGATGCTCTCTATCATCACAACAGGAATCTATCTGTTGTTCCTGAATCAATAGTAACTCTTCCTAAATTCAAATGTAACTACACAGTAGCTAGCTAAAACCTCATAAGCATTTCTGCTCCTCACCTCTACAAAACAACATAACAACTCCTGCTAGGTCCACGTCATATATATATATGACAACCCATCTCGTAGTTCCTCATTTGACGTAAACATGGGATACGTCTCGATCAACTAAATCAGAAACGCTCCATTCTCTGAAACATCGCATCCGCATATAAGTTAACCTTCCTTTCACCCGAGAATGATCGCACAACGTGGTGAAAAGTCAACCATCGTCTGAGCCCTGAAACTATGTTCACAAGCTTCAGACCAAATAAATTCCAACACCTTCCTGATCCAACCAGTCAGCGATGTAATACCGCTAGAGCATCCTATCCATATCTATGGTAATGATCAAATCAATACCAGAAAACCATCATCTACGGTGGCCGAGTGCTCAACTCCAACTGCCACCATCATAAATGATCCAATCGTGTCCAGAATACACGATTTCCTAAATCCCTGGACGACTAAGTCGTCATAAGTCAAACAAGATAATCCAAAAGCTCATACAATTCATACCAAGTATGAAATTGTCATCGCTACACACCTGCATCCTCTTTACTCTAGGCTGATGATATATCAATCATCCCTACGAATTTGATAATTGTATGACTCTCTGTCACTACAATATCAACACATCAATCATAAATCAATCCTAGAGTATACACAGGTGTCCTATAGTTGATCTAAATGGATCCTTGATCCACCATGAAGGATATTCTTTTCCTTCTACCACTACCGCATTCCATCATCAATAATTGATGTATAACCTCAAAGGTTCATATCTCTTTGAACAACAAGTTCCAGAGCTTCTCAAGAAATAAAATATTGGGACAACAAATATCCCATCCGTGTGCCCCTATTTTTCACCCCTTTTATGCATTATGGTCCGAATTTGTTCATACACTTCCCATAGTGTTAAGCAACACTGATACCAACTAAATTATCCCCTGAAAAATCGTCATTCTAACAAATACCTCTTGGCATCATCAACCTTGCCAATTCTGAAAGACCGATCGATAACGATATCCAAGCAACTTGATTTGGCTTACAACTAATTTAATGACATTGCTTTGAGTATATCACGAGCTTTAACAACCTTGTGCGCTTTACACTAGCCCTCGGCCAACGCACCATAAGAAAAAAAATTAGGCTCGTAAAAATAACATTACCTCAGTACCAAATAAATTATCTCACAGTAGGGGATCTTCGATATCGAAACTATTTTCGAAATCACTCCGATCGCCTACTCTACTTGCCTATACTGCGGCAAGCCTAGAAGTTCATCCAACACTACATCTGATTACTCTCGAATTATACAGGCATCCGAGAGACATTCTTATACATCATGTCACAATCATAACCTCCAAGATAATATCCAGATATCCACATCATATAAACCAAGTCAACTATAAAACAACTAAGTCAACTCTCCCACCATAATATAACATTTCCATCAATCAGCCTCGAAACATCAAAAATCCTTTATCATACCCCTCTGATAATCATCACAGTAATCATCTCAACATCTCACCTATCAGTAGAAACACTATTAATCCACATAATCCAAATATAAAAATCCTTTTAATCCTATCAGTGCATGTTTTAACCACAGATATCTGTAAACACCTGTATCTCTCAATATATCATCAAGTAAGGTAAACTATAGTAATACCTCAATGATCAATCCTTCAATCATCTGATACCAACCTCAATGATCAATCCTTCAACCATCTACAACTCCTTTCGAGTAAAGATGTAAACTCATCCAACTTCTGCTCTTAATGGATTCCCTATTTCACAGTGATCTAGAAAAAGAATTCGATAACTGTATGAATTTAGGTGTATACACCTCTTCCTCTCCTTTTCTTCAAGAACCATACAACCAGCCTCATATCTCCACAAGTGTACAAACCACTTCTGATAGCGACATATATATGAGGAGAAAACTTAAATCTATATTCCTGTTTTCCACTGGGAAATGAGGTGTTTCATCCATCTCCTCTGTCGAAGATTGAGTTCCTTCTGTGTAAACAGATATTTGAGACTCTTATGGTCAGTGAGAATCTCAAACGTAATACCATATAAATGATGCCTCCAAATCTTCAAGGCATAAATAATAGCGGCAAACTCTAAATCATGAACTGGGTAGTTTTTCTCATGGTCCTTC
This sequence comes from Wurfbainia villosa, assembly GCA_025175895.1. NCBI lineage: Eukaryota > Viridiplantae > Streptophyta > Magnoliopsida > Zingiberales > Zingiberaceae > Wurfbainia > Wurfbainia villosa. The sequence continues at coordinate 168,224 of JAKLTH010000094.1, read as the reverse complement.
AATGTCTGCATCAACAATAGTATACTCCTTGTCCAATACCCCACAGGGTAATTATCTGCCTAGCATAATCAGTGAAAATCCCTAACACTGTAGTCCTTGATTTCCACAACCAATGTGATGACTTGACCCCTGCTTTCTGACTCGATATCAGTCAGCTCTCAAAGACAATTCATCTTTTCGATACAGGTTCAAGACTTACAGCCTGAACAGGTTGTTCACGTGGTCAACTCCATCTACGATTACGAATAGTGACCAACACACGGAATGTTATTTCCGGTTATCCACTAAACACATAGCCAAATCTAACCTGGAGTATAAACACTACGGCAACTCCGGCTGGAACTTAGATTACCTCTTGGAACTTAAATTCGACCCCTACTACGAGTCTGCACATGAGTCAAAACTCAATAGACCCTTTCTGACAACTCCATAACCAGAGATCTCACTGTCCTCTTGCGTGGTTACCCTGCACCACGTCTCGGTGCAGGTGCACGCCCACCTCGTCTCATATCTGTTAAATTATTACAGATGCTACTAGAACAGATGTTACTAGAAGTAAAAATATATAAAATTTTCATCATACCTATTTTCACCGTCAGGAGAGGTCCAGTAGCCACCAAAACCCCATATTAATCTCGTCACAAATCCTCGAATTTCCGAAACATAAAAATCATCGGAAATCCATACCAATCCAAAATTTTCCAAATTACCTCGTAAAACCTGCCAAACGTGGCGAACTCCAAAAAATCCAAAAACCCCTAGGAACTCGAAAACCTAGGCGCTCTGATACCAAATAAATTGTCACGCCCCGAAGGAGACCCGCGACGAAAAATCCGATCTCTCAGACGGGTGACAATCTCAATTTACATACAAGGCCTACACGGCCACTATACATCAGTCAACATGACCGGAATCCAAACTCACACGCAGTTATATAATTTGGCCTCAGGCCATCAACCAAAATAAATGATAAACAGTCTACCATAAATCGACTTACCCCTTCTGCCATCTGGGCAGGAATACTCACCAAAATCCAATCAAACTAAAATCCGAATAAGGTCCATACAGACACCAAAAATCCAAATACAACATCAATCTCCAAACTTATACATGCCCTCTAACCAAAATATCCAAACCATAAAGCAAATATCCAAAATAAAACATTCACGACGAGTGGGGGTCCGACAGCTGCACTCTCCTGACAGCTTCGCATGACCTAGGAATTGAACCCCAAACCTCTAGTAGATAGCTAAGCCCTAAGATGCATCCAATAACCAGAAGCCCAGCAAGGTTACCAGGATTCATAAACTTTAGTACTTAGCCTGGAGGTCTAGAGTTCGAATCCTGGGGAAGGCAAAAACTCACTTCCAGGGGTGGGAAGACCAGGTGAGTAACGACGGCAGCCCAGGCGGCGATGCGTTGACCAATAGGGGTCAGAATTCCGCCAGCGGGGGCGTCGTTACAATAAAGGCACCTTTTATTGCGGCCAGGGCCCTGTTCGGTCGATGACCTAATCGATCGTCACCTGTTAGCGAGAATCGATGACCCGTATTGGTCCCGTCGCCCCTGTTGGCCTGTCGTTACTCACCTGGACTTCCCACCCCTGGAAGTGGGTTTTTGCCTTCCCCAGGATTCAAACTCTAGACCTCCAGGCTAAGTACTAAAGTTTATGAATCCTGGTAACCAAGTGATCCAGGATCACTTGGTTACCAGGATTCATAAACTTTAGTACTTAGCCTGGAGGTCTAGAGTTCGAATCTGGGAAGCAAAACCCACTTCGGTGGGTGGAAGACCAGTGAGTAACGAGCCAACAGGAAGACGATCGTTGACCAATAGTCACCGAATCCGCCAACGGCGACGATGCGTTGACCAATAGGGGTCACCGAATTCCGCCAACAGGGGCCCGGTCGTTACAACTACTCTCTATCATAATTATAAGATCCAGAGACGCATAGTAATACACTTCATTGGGTCAAAGGAAAACAAATAACTATTTTTTATAAACTCATCAACTGTATTGCATGCTCTACATTAGAGCGTGATCCAGAAGTATGTTTTGAGACTCCTATACAGGCGACAAACTCGAGTTTACATTATTTGATAATTATTGAATTTTGTTTCCATTTATCTCTGCTCCAAATGTTTTGCCAAGAATTCCAAACATCGTCCGGTACATGTGATGGTTTTGATTCAAGTTGTCTCCAGTTATATAATAAATCCTTGTATTGTTTTTGGCAATACAAATTCCATATTGCTTTAAATTCAGTCTCATGTCCAAGCTTTCAAATATATTTTTTCTGTAACAATTTACTTAGAAAATTAGTATAAGGATAAATTATGCAATATAAAAAATATATTCAACAATTACCAAAAACTCTTTATAATAGAACTCTTTCATTTCAAAATCTACATGTTTTCATGTATAACCAGAAGTGCGTTGTTGTTCTTTAAATTTATCAGTAATATATACACCGTGTCCATTTGGAGTAAATCTACAATAAAAAATCACTTGTTTATTTCATAATAATAAAAAACTATTATATGAAAAAGAAGTTTTAATAACATCAATTAAACAACTTACTTATCACCAATGATTCGAAGCATTATCTGACTATCATGTGTCGATATCTGATCTACCATAATAATCTCTATAAAACTCAGAAATATTATCAGCAAATTGAAAAACAACTAACTACAATAATCAACAAACTAACAATAATAATTCTTTATATATTCAATAACAACTAGATAAACCTTACAATTAAATCTTACACTAATCACAATCATAGCCAATAATCACAACCATAACCTCACAAACATAGACCATTGTTTTATGTTTATCACGCGCCGCCGGCATGTCCGCTGGATCGTCGCGGTCGCTGTGGATCGCCACGCCGTGACGCTATGGATCAAGCCACGCCGCGCCGCTGCTTACTAGTTGTGTCGCGGTCGCCATGGAACGGGTAGCGCCGATGCGCCGCGGATCGTCGCGTACATCGCCGCCATCGACCGCGATCACGCCGCCGCCATTGCGCCAGCCACGCCTCGCCAGTCGGGCGTCGCCAGTCGCATCGCTGCTGTGGCGCTGCTGTTTCGTCACGCGTCACACGCAGCCGACACAACCTCTTCTCCAATCCGCGAACTACCAATTTCTGCAAGCCGACGACTTACCGTGACACGCTGGAGGATGGTCGGACGAGAGAAGTAGAAAAGCGCCACGGATGGAAAGTGAAAAGAGCTCGGAAGAGAAATATTCGGCCATAAAAGCTAAGGGGAAAGGGGAAAGGGGAAAGGGGAAAGTGAAAAGCAACGGAGTGACCTAGCGACGGTATTTAACGATAGATTAATATTCCCTTCGCTCATTATCGACGGAAAAATAAATTCCGTCGCTAATTACCGACGGAATTAACATTCCATCACTAATTAGCTTTCCAGCAATCAAGCCGCCAGTCGAGTTCGCCTTGCATCTGTTCGTCTTTGCGAAGGTCCAATCGAGTCACCGGCTCGACTGCTCGTGTAATTAGCGACGGAATCCATATGTCGTCGCTAATTAGCTTCCCATCAGTCAAGGTGTCAGTCGAGCTCGCCCTGCAACTGTTTATCTTTGCGAAGGTCCAATCGAGTCGTCGACTCGACTGCTCGTGTAATTAGCGACATAATATTGATTCCGTCGCTATTGAGCGAAGGGAATTTATAATCCATCAACAAAATAAATATTGTCGTTGAAAATATTAATTAGCGACGGAATTTAATATTCATCTCCGTCGCTAAATAACGACGAAATTTAATATCCATCTCTAAATAGCGATGGATTTAAAAAAATTCGTCGGTAATCAACGATCGATTTTTTATTCCGTCACTATTTAGCGACGGAATAAAAATTTGATCGCTATTTAGCGATGGATTTTTGAATCCGTCACTAATTCTGATTACTTTTACGATCCCTTCTCATTTTTCCTCCCAAACTTCGCCGTTAATTTTCTCCCAAAACCGTAAGTCCTGCGCTGCTTCTCCTACTTTCGTTCGAACGAGACGACCTTTTCGTTTTCGTTTGAGGTAATTTATTCCTCTCTTCTCCTTCCGCACCTCCTCCATCTTGCCTAAAACAGCGAGCAAAGCAGCCTTACCATGCCTGCGAAGCAAAGTCGCCATGACAATGAGGTGCCTTGAGTTGCGGCAACAAGGATTCCTAGTTTTTGAGGGGATAGGACAGTCAAGTTCTCTGTTTTTGTACGGTTCAAGCAATAGAGGAGGTTTGACCAAGAATTATACAGGATTATTGTAACGACCGGGCTCCTGTTGGCGGAATTCGGCGACCCCTATTGGTCGACGACCGTCGCCCCTGTTGGCCCGTCGTTACTCACCTGGACTTCCCACCCCTGGAAGTGGGTTTTTGCCTTCCCCAGGATTCGAACTCTAGACCTCCAAGCTAAGTACTAAAGTTTATGAATCCTGGTAACCAAGTGATCCTTGGATCCCTTGGTTACCAGGATTCATAAACTTTAGTACTTAGCCTGGAGGTCTAGAGTTCGAATCCTGGGGAAGGCAAAATCCCACTTCGAGGTGAAGTCCAGTGAGTAATGAGCGTAATAGGCGACGTCGACAATAGGCCACGTTCTTCAGGCTCGATCGTTACAATAAAAAGGTGCCTTTTTATTGTAACGACCGGGCCCCTGTTGGCGGAATTCGGTGACCCCTATTGGTCAACGACCGTCGCCCCTGTTGGCGGAATTTGGTGACCCCTATTGGTCAACGACCGTCGCCCCTGTTGGCCCGTCGTTACTCACCTGGACTTTCCACCCCTGGAAGTGAGTTTTTACCTTCCCCAGGATTTGAACTCTAGACCTCCATGCTAAGTACTAAAGTTTATGAATCCTGGTAACCAAGTGATCCAACCATCTACAACTCCTTTCGAGTAAAGATGTAAACTCATCCAACTTCTGCTCTTAACGGATTCCCTATTTCATAGTAACCTAGAATAAGAATCTGGTAACTGTATGAATCTAGGTGTATACACCTCTTCCTCTCCTTTTCTTCAAGAACCATACAACCAGCCTCATATCTCCACAAGTGTACAAACCACTTCTGATAGCGACATATATCTGAGGAGAAAACTTAAATCCATATTCCTGTTTTCCACTGGGAAATGAGGTGTTTCATCCATCTTTCATTCCCGGGACAGAGCCTTGATCAATATCGAACATCAACATGGGAACGAAATAATGTCACGTGAATTCAGCTAGAAAAGCACGTTCACGACTCCTACCGTTACCTTATCCGAAGTGTAGGTTATTATCCCTAGATTGACTACACTATTCTCTTGAGACCCTTGTTGCAGTCATTTTTATAAATATGACTCACCCTAATGCCTCCCGATAGGATCTGATGGAAAAATCCAACTATCCTAATCCAAATGTAAGCAAATAAATTGGGGGTGATCGAAGGCAACTCAATCACTATCTTAAACCATTAAGTGGAGGTAAACTCCGCGAGTCTATTAAACTCTATAGTGAAACTCCATTATCAATTAATCACTCAACTTAAGGCTCAAGCATTTCCCAACAATGAGTCATACAAAATAACATGGAGAAATACCGTCTCTCGAAAACATCCTGAACCCGTGATCCCGTAATGGGTTATTTCCCCAAATAAATTCCTTCTACATATTCCACCAAGTAACAACTTGATCATTGCAATAGTAAGAAACTATCTCCACTCCTATATAAATACCAGTTAGGTACTTATCAGTACCTTCAATGTTATCAATCTAAGGCTCAAGCCGCTCAAGAATCAAAATCCCTATGGAACTTCGTAACTTAAACCTCCAAGAACTGTATCCACAATAGTATACATTCTTTGTCCATTGCCCCACAGAGTAATAATTTGCCTAACATAATCAGTGAAAATCTCTAACACTGTAGTCCTTGATTTCCACAACCAATGTGACGACTTGACCCCTGCTTTCTGACTCGATATCAGTCAGCTCTCAAAGACAAAGATTAGTATTGTACGATACCAAATAAATTGTCATGCCCCGAGGGATCTCCACCAGACGGAAATCCGGCAGCACCTCCCCTGTACGGGTGACAATACCAATTTTTAATACAAAGCCTACACGACCACTATACATCGGTCAACACGACCGGAACATACCACATCTACACACGCAGATCATAAGGCCTCAGGTCAACCATCATAGTAAATAAATGAAGTCTATCACATCTAGACTTACCCCTTCTGCCATCTGAGCAGGAACATACAACCAAATAATTGAAATAGTCCATAAGGACACCACAAATATTCCCAAACTTCCACAAGTACATAACCAAAACATCAGGACCTAAACATATCCTCTATACAAAATCCAAAACCATAAGACCAATAAACCTATCCATTTCGACGAGGGGGATTGGCAACTGAACTCTCCTGACAGCTTCATCCTGAAATAAATATAAAACCACGGGATAAGTTCAAAGAACTTAGCGGATATTAGTCGATATGAATTGCAAGATATAGCTAACAATACTAATCATGCCAGTACAGTCTCATATATATGGTAAGCAAGAAATAAATGCAAAAGGACTGTACTCACTTGAATCTCCTATCCTGATATAGGAGCAAGTGCCCTACAATAATAGTCATCACCCTATACAAATATGTATCCTGTATGCATGACAATCATATGCAACATCCAAGGCATCAATACAATAATGCAAAGAAACACAATACAAATGCAATCCGTGCAAAATGCATGTCGTATATGCATATGACACACCCGACGCGGTTAGCCGCCACACGCGATGGTGAAGGTCGTTATAATAGAGACGGGAGCGAAGCGACGATGCGTCGACGATAAGGTCGCGCAATAGGGGCCCGATCGTTACAATAAAAAGGCGCCTTTTTAATGTAACGAACCGACCCCTATTGGCAGAATTCGGCGACCCCTATTGGTCGACGACCGTCGCCCCTGTTGGCTCATCGTTACTCACCTGGTTTTCCCACCCCTGGAAGTGGGTTTTTGCCTTCCCCAGGATTCGAACTCTAGACCTCTAGGTTAAGTACTAAAGTTTATGAATCCTGGTAACCAAGTGATCCCTTGTCGCGTGCTTGAATTTGATGGATTTATTTTGGATTAATTGGTTATGGAAGGAATCGATTATGTATTCGATTTGTCGGTGAATGGTATTTTGTGCTTAATAATAGTTATGCGTTATGCAGGTTTCGGTCACGAGGCAGAATCACGGTCATGACGATCTGGTTCTCTTTGCGGATATTTGGCAGGCGGGTATTTTGACTTAACTTTTAGATTAAGTCAAGTTGATATGCTAGTTAGGATAGCTTTCAATAATTTTCATGTTTATATGCCTAGTATGTTTTCTGTGCCTACTAGAAACATGCATGTGATAGGTTATGATTATATGTTTCCTGTTTTATTTGGATCATAGTTACTTGGATTTTGGATATGTACATATTGATTGTACATATTATTCAGATAGGTATTTTGAGTAGGATTTACATGCTTTAGTATCATGCATCATTTTTGCATGATTGCATGATGGCTGGACGGGGTTCCATTATTGTTGAGCCCGTAGCTAGTTACATGACTTGCACACATTGCCACTCATGGGTTAGTGGTACATCGAGCTCACTGTTCACCGCCGTCCGCTCATGGGTAGCGATGAGGCGGCATGTGGTAGCGGCAGGATCCCTCCTCAGTCTATGACACCGGAGATGAGAGCTTAGCTCCCCACTATGTTTGGGGGCAGGAGGATAGGTGTACTCACATAGCATCCCGTCCACTCACCTCCAGAGCAAAGTGATGGCAGAGTGCACTTGTCATAGCCCTACCCACTTGGCTTCACCATTGCGTGAGGCTACGAGCGTCGGTGACCATGTCATTGGCACGACATGCACTTTGCACGGATTGCATTTGTATTGTGTTTGCTGCATTTTTATTGATGCCTTGGATGTGCATATGATTGTCATGCATACAGGATACATGTTTATATATGGTCAGGACTTTATTACTTCTAGTCAGGCACATGCTCCTATATCAGGGTAGGAGATTCAGGTAAGTACAGTCATTTTGTATTTCTTGCTTGCATACCCTATTTATGTGAGACTGTACTGGCATGATATTTTTATTGTTAGTTATACCTTACTTTGCATATCTACTATACATGAGTTCTTTGAACTGACCCCGTTGATTATATCTATTTCAGGATGAAGCTGTCAGGAGAGTCCAGCTGCCAAACCCCCTCGTCGCGAAAGTTTTGATTGGTTATTTGTTTCTATGGTTTGGATATTTTGGTTAGAGGACATGTTTGGTATGGGAGTTCGATATTTGTATTTGTGGATTTTTTTTGTGTCCTTAGGGACTTTATTCGGAGTTTTGTTCTGGATGGATTTGATTGAGTATTCCCGCCGGATGGCGTGAAGGGTAGGTTTAGATGTGATAGATTGTTTATTTATTTACTTGGATTGAAGGCCTGAGGCCTGATTATACTCTGCGTGTGTTGTTTGGATTCCGGTCGTGTTGACCGATGTATGTGGCTTGTAGGCCTTGTATGTAAATTTGGGATTGTCGCCCGTCTGAGAGATCTTTCGGATTTTAAATGCAGTGAGGTCTCCTTCGGGGCGTGACAATTTATTTGGTATCAGAGCGCCTAGGTTTTCGAGTTCCTAAGGGTTTTTGGATTTTTCGGAGTTCGCCACGTTTGGCAGGTTTTGCGAGGCAATCTGAAAATTTTGGATTGGTATGGATTTTCGATGATTTTTATGTTTCGGAAATTCGAGGATTTTTGACGAGGTTAATATGGGGATTTGTGGACGGACCTCTCCTACGGCAAAATAGGTATGATGATTTATTTTATATGTTATTACTTCTAGTAATATCTGTTCTAGTAACATATGTCATAATTTAACAGATATGAGATGAGGTGGCGTGCTCTTGCAGGCGTGGTGCGAGGTAACCACGCAAGAGGGCAGTGAGATCTCTGGTTATGGAGTTGCGGAAGGGTCTATGAGTTTTGACTCATGTGCGGACTCGTATAGATTCGCCCACCACGGTGACCAGCAGGAGTTAGTAGTGTTTATACTCGAGTTAGATTAGCTATGTGTTTAGTGGATAACGAAATAACATTTAGTGTATTGGTCACTATTTGTCGTGGATGGAGTTGACCACAAATGACTTATTCGGTTGTGAGTCTTGGACTGTGTGAAAAGATGCATTGCCTTTTTGAGAGTGATCAATCGAGTCGAGCGGTCAAGTCGTCACATTGGTTGTGAAATCAAGGACTACGATGTTAGAGATTTTCACTTGATTATGCTAGGCAAATTATTACTCTCTGTAGGGCAATGGACAAAGAATGTATACTATTGTGGATCTACACCTTGGAGGTTTAAGTTCTGAAGTTCCATAGGGATTTTGATTCTTGGCGGCAGGCCTTAGATTGATAACATTGAAGATCTTGATAAGTACCTTGGCGGTATTTATATAGGAGTGGAGATAGTTTCTTACTATTGCAATGATCAAGTTGTTACTTGGTGGAATATGTAGAAGAAATTTATTTGGGAAATAACCCATTACGGGATCATGGGTTCGGGATGTTTTGAGAGCGGTATTTCTCAGTTATTTTGTATGACTCATTGTTGAGGAATTCTTGAAGCTTAAGTTGAGTGATCAATTGATAATGGAGTTTCACTATAGAGTTTAATAGACTCGCGGAGTTTACCCCCTCCACTTAATGGTTTAAGATAGTGATTGAGTTGCCTTCGATCACCCCCAATTTATTTGCTTACATTTGGATTAGTATAGTTGGATTTTTCCATCAGATCCTATCGGGAGGCATTAGGGTGAGTCATATTTATAAAAATGACTGCAATAAGTGTCTCAAGAGAATAGTGTAGACAATCTATGTGATAATAACCTACACTTCGGATAAGGCAACGGTAGAAGTCGTGAACGTGCTCTTCTAGCTAAATTCACGTGGAATTAATTCGTTCCCATGTTGATGTTCGATATTGATTATGTCGGTTGCTAGAGATGGTAACTTAATGTTGATGATGGAGGTTTACAACCTCTTGAGTGATTGAGGGTTTAGTTGGAATTTTAGTTTATTTTGGTGGTGATCAAAGCTCTGTCTCGGGAATAAAAGATTGATGAAACAACTCATTTCCCAGCGGAAAACAGGAATATGGATTTAAGTTTTCTCCTCAGATATATGTCGCTATCAGAAGTGGTTTGTACACTTGTGGAGATATGAGGCTAGTTGTATGGTTCTTGAAGAAAAGGAGAGGAAGAGGTGTATACACCTAGATTCATACAGTTACCAGATTCTTATTCTAGGTTACTGTGAAATAGGGAATCCGTTAAGAGCAGAAGTTGGATGAGTTTACATTTTTACTCAAAAGGAATTGTAGATGGTTGAAGGATTGATCATTGAGGTATTACTATAGTTTACCTTACTTGAGGATATATTGAGAGGTACAGGTGTTTACAAATATCTATGGTTAAAACATGTATAGATAGGATTAAAAGGATTTTTATATTTGGATCATATGGATTAATTGTGTTTCCACCGACAGGTGAGATATTGAGATGATTACAGTGATGATTATCAGAGTGGTATGATAAAGGATTTTTGATGTTTCGAGGTTGATTGATGGAAATGTTATATTATGGTGGGAGAGTTGACTTAGTTGTTTTATAGTTGACTTGGTTGATATGATGTGGATATCTAGGTATTATCTTAGAGGTTATGATTGTGACATGATGTATAAGAATGTCTCTCGGATGTCTGTATAATTCGAGAGTAATCAGATGTAGTGTTGGATGAACTTCTAGGCTTGCCGCAGTATAGGCAAGTAGAGTAGGCGATCGGAGTGATTTCGAAAATAGTTTCGATATCGAAGATCCCCTACTGTGAGATAATTTATTTGGTACTGAGGTAATGTTATTTTTACGAGCCTAATTTTTTTTTTCTTATGGTGCGTTGGCCGAGGGCTAGTGTAAAGCGCACAAGGTTGTTAAAGCTCGTGATGTACTCAAGGCAATGTCATTCAATTGGCTGTAAGGCAATCAAGTTGCTATGATACCGTCATCGATCGGTCTTTCAAAGTTGGTAAGGTTGAGGATGCCGAGAGGTATTTGTAAGAATGACGATTTTTCAGGAGATAATTTAGTTGGTAGCAGTGTTCTTTGAACACTATAGAATTGGAAGAATCTAAATTCCAATTATAGGAGTTGTTGGATGGGATATTTATTTTTCCCAGAATTTATTTCTTGAGAAGCTCTGGAACTCATTGTTCAATGAGAGATGAATCTTTGAGGTTATACATCGATTATCGATGATGAAATGCGGTAGTGGTAGAAGGAAATGAATATCCTTCATGGTGGATTGAGGATATATTTAGATTAGCTATAGGACACCTGTGTATACTCTAGGATTGATTTATGATTGGTGTGTTGATATTGTAGTGACAGGGTGTCATACAATTATCAAAGTTATAGGGATGATTGATATATCATCAGCCTAGAGTAAAGAGGATGCAGGTGTATAGTGATGACAATTTCATACTTGGTATGAATTGTATGAGTTTGATTATCTTGTATTTGACTTATGGCGACTTTGTCGTCGAGATTAGAAATCGTGTATTCTGGACACGATTGGATCATTTATGATGGTGGCAGTTGGAGTTGAGCACTCGGCCACCGTAGATGATGATTTTCTGGTATTGATTTGATTTTTTGTTTCATAAATATGGATAGGATGCTCTAGCGGTATTACACCGCTGATTGGTGATGGAATTTATTTGGTCTGAAGCTTGTGAAACTAGTTTCAGGGCTCAGACGATGGTTGACTTTTACACCAGAGTTGTTTGATCATTCTCGGGTGGAAGGAAGAAGTCTTTGTATGCGGATGCAATGTTTGAGAAGGAGGCGTTTCTATTTTAGTTGATTGAGGCGTATCCCATGGTTACGTCAAATGAGGAACTACGAGATGGGTTGTCATATATATATATAGCGTGGACCTAGTAGGAGTTGTTATGTTGTTTTGTAGAGATGAGGCGAGATATGCTTATGAGGTTTTAGCTAGCTCTTGTAGTTGCATTTGAATTTAGGAAGAGTTACTATTGATTCGGAAACAACAGATAGATTCCTATTGTGATGATAGAGAGCATCTACCATAGAGTTGTACTTTTGCTCTACCGGTTCAGAATTAGTGATATTGGAGTTTGTATGTAGTAGGTGGCTAGATAGCTACGCATCTTGGTAGCTATGAGTCCGATCGTGGTAGCATGTCGTTGCCCGTAAGTAGTGCCTTTTGCATTACTCCGAGAGCCACGAGACTTGGTCACGATATTTTGATAGGTATTGCTGAAGATTGCAATAGGTTCTATATGTTGCAGATGTTTAAGATTGTATTCGGAAAATAGTAAGTATTAAAATGTTCTCCGTGGTGGAACAACATGCGGAACATAGTTGATTTGGAAGTCTGGTAAAGGTGGTATATAAATAATCAGAAGGTTACGTCTTGAGATGGAAAGTGAAAGCATAGTATGATGGGCGATGTTGGGAGATTATTTGGAATTGAAAAGGACTTAGTATGATTAGCTAAGTCCGCTCATTTCGTCGATCCATACGATGAGTTTGTTGGATCATTTGGATAGGTTATACTATGGCGATTTCCGGTTCATGGAGGATCGTGAGTATCGTATGTGATAGCGGTTGATTTACCTTGGATTATAGATAGTCTTTAACAGTCACGAATATAGATCCACTCAGTCTGATTAGGTACTTATTATAGGTGGAAATGAAGATACTATTCATATTTTGGAAGGGCTGCTAGAAGCAAGTGTGATTTGATGTTAAGAGATATCAGTAACCCCACTTAGTCACTTGAGGTGTGACTTGTCTCCAGATGCTTGAGATGGTTGTTGGGACATCTCGTACTAATATACGAGTAGGAAATTTGGAGACCAAATTTTTATTAGTGGGGGAGAATGTTAAATACTGAAAAAATTTAAAATATTAAATTAAATGGCCGAAGAGATGAAAATAATCCTAGAAAGTTTTTGAGATTTTTTTAGGAATTTTTAGGAATTTTTCTGGATTTAAACGGAGGTCGTACGAGAAAATTTCGGGGATAAAATAAACAGGCTTTTAAAGGATTTATTTGGACTAGTTAATAGGATTAATAAACTCAGGTTTTTACTTTCTAATTCCCGATCTTTTTCTCCCCGCCGCGTCGGTTTCTCTCGCGCGACCCCCTCTTCTCCCGACCTCGCACAACTGCCGCCGTTCCCACACTTTTTCCCGAGCCCCTCTTCTCTCGGCGGTTGCTTCTCTGCCGACGATCAGGACTCGTCGGCTTCTCCCTCCTCGAGCCCCGGCCGTCGTCGCGGTGCCGCCATGCCGTCGCCACCCTCGCCACCAGCCGCTCCTCTTCCTTTCTCCTGCTCGCGCCGCTAGCCTAGTCATTATTACGTCTTGGATTTGGGGCGGAGATCCTAGTTGAGAGCAAGGGGTAGTCGGATTCCTTGTTCCTTGGGTGGGATTGAAAGAGTCCTAGCCGTGGATTTCCTATTTGAGCTTGATCTGATTTTGGGCGGTGATAGTGAGCGTCGGTTCTTGGATAAAGGAGGTGGCTCCTATTGTTGGTATATGTCTTGACTTCATTGTTTTCTTTTGATTAAGAATTGAAGCTATGAGGTTCCGTTTAGGAGTATGGTTATAACAGGTTGGATTGGATTGATTAGGTTGAATAGAATAATTTAAATCAATCTAGTGGATCGGATATGAGGTCGATGTAGGATTTAAATCGATCATTTGTTGTGAGATGGATACTATTTTCATATGATGAATATTAATCATGGTGAGATTAATTGCAAGGATATGTTCTTGGATTGAGGAGTTAATCACAATTTGTTGGTTATGGAAGGAATCGATTATGTATTCGATTTGTCGGTGAATGGTATTTTGTGCTTAATAATAGTTATGCGTTATGCAGGTTTCGGTCACGAGGCAGGATCACGGTCGTGACGATCTGGTTCTCTTTGCGGATATTTGGCAGGCGGGTATTTTGACTTAACTTTTAGATTAAGTCAAGTTGATATGCTAGTTAGGATAGCTTTCAATAATTTTCATGTTTATATGCCTAGTATGTTTTCTGTGCCTACTAGAAACATGCATGTGATAGGATATGATTATATTTTCCTGTTTGATTTGGATCATAGTTACTTGGATTGGATATGTACATATTGATTGTACATATTATTTGGATAGGTATTTTGAGTAGGATTTACATGCTTTAGTATCATGCATCATTTTGCATGATTGCATGATGGCAGACGGGTTCCATTATTGTTGAGCCATAGTTACATACTGCACACCCGCCACTCATGGGTTAGTGGTACATCAGGAGGGTGTGTGCAGTTGCTCTGTCAGGCTCCGCTGGTCCGCTCATGGGTAGCGATGAGGCAGCGTGGTAGCGAGGCGAGATCCCTCCTCTCGGTCTATGACAGGAGATGAGAGCTTAGCTCCCCACTATGTTTGGGCGGGAGGATAGGTGTACTCGGCGGCATCCTGTCCACTCGATCACTCGGGAAGCGATGATGGCGAGTGCCACGATTGTCATAGCCCTACCCACTCGGCTTCACCATTGCGTGTAGGCGGTATAGCGTCGAGGGTGACCATGTCATTAGCACGGCATGCATTTTGCCTGATTGCATTTGTATTGTGTTTCTTTGCATTATTTATTGATGCCTTGGATGTGCATATGATTGTCATGCATACATGATACATGTTTATATATGGTCGAGGACTTTATTACTTCTAGTCAGCACATGCTCTTATATCAGTAGGAGATTGAGTAAATCAGATCATTTGTATTTCTTGCTTGCATACCCTATTTATGTGAGGTATCTTGGCATGATATTTTATTATTAGTTATACCTTACTTTGCATATCTACTATACCCGTAGAGTTCTTTGAACTCACCCCGTTGATTATATCTATTTCAGGATGAAGCTGTCAGGAGAGTCCAGCTGCCAAACCCCCTCGTCGCGAAAGTTTTGATTGGTTATTTGTTTCTATGGTTTGGATATTTTGGTTAGAGGACATGTTTGGTATGGGAGTTCGATATTTGTATTTGTGGATTTTTTTGGGTGTCCTTAGGGACTTTATTCGGAGTTTTGTTCTGGATGGATTTCAGTTGAGTATTCCTGCCCAGATGGCAGAAGGGGTAGGTTTAGATGTGATAGATTGTTTATTTATTTACTTGGATTGAAGGCCTGAGGCCTGATTATACTCTGCGTGTGTTGTTTGGATTCCGATCGTGTTGACCGATATATGTGGCTTGTAGGCCTTGTATGTAAATTTGGGATTGTCACTCGTACAGGGGAGATGCTGCCGAATTTTCGTCTGGCGAGGTCTCCTTCGGGGAGAAAAAGATCGGGAATTAGAAAGTAAAAACCTGAGTTTATTAATCCTATTAACTAGTCCAAATAGATCCTTTAAAAGCCTGTTTATTTTATCCCCGAAATTTTCTCGTACAACCTCCGTTTAAATCCAGAAAAATTCCTAAAAAATTCCCGAAAAATTTCCAGGATTATTTTCATCTCTTCGGCCATTTAATTTAATATTTTAAATTTTTTCAGTATTTAACAATTATTCCTCAAGACGAGGAGTTTTGAGCAAAAGGTACTTTCAAATTTTTCACCTTTGAAAAGATTTCTTTGGTTAATTGATTTAATTCCAAAGTTGGTGCCTTGTTTAGTTAATTTAAAACCTTGCTACTTAGGAAAACCTTATATTTCTTATCAATGCAGTATTATTTTAATGCACATGCTATTTAACAAAATATTAGAAAGACCATACACTTTTGGTAATATTGAAATTTTATTTTTATATAGGTTATATAAACATGGATAAATCTTGGATGTACAATAGGCTAGTAAATGGGTTTATAACTGAAGAATATTGTGATAAAGTTGAAGAGTTTGTCAATTTCACAAAGTGTCATCCAAATTGTATGGATGGTGACAAACTACGTTGTCCATGTTCTCAATGCAAATGTAGAAATACAAGTTTTCGTGATGAGATAACTGTGAAAGTACATTTGGATAAATATGGTTTTGTTCCAAATTATTATAATTGGCATTGTCACGGTGAACCTTATTTGTATGAGGCAATTGGACATGATGGTGCATCTTCATCTGCCCTATTACTACAGAGGATCCATCAAATGACATTGGTATGCAATCAATGGTTCATGATGCGATAAATGCACTTGATCATTCAAACATGGATGAAATACCAACACCAGTTATCCAGAAACTATATGACATGTTAGAAGTCGGTGAAAAAGAAGTATGGGAGGGTAATCCTTCTAGTCATTCTCAATTATCAGCTATTGCAAGACTATTGAACATTAAGGCAGAACACCATTTCTCATAACGTTGTTATGATGACATTTGTCAGTTGATGTCAGAGTTACTCCCTGTTGATAACATAATGACTGATAGTTTCTACAGTACAAAGAAATTAATTAGAGGATTAGAATTGCCTGTGGAAAAAATAGATTGTTGCATAAACAACTGCATGATCTTTTGGAATGATGATGTCAAACGTACTGAATGTAAAATGTGTGATCATCCTCGATATAGGCACCGTAGTCGCATATTAAGGAAAAAGAAGAAGAACGTAGCATGGAAAGTTATGTATTACTTCCCATTGACCCCTAGACTTCAACGCTTGTATGCATATGCTGCAACAACAAGTCACATGAGGTGGCATCATGAGCATGCATGCGAAGGAGATATAATATGTTATCCTTCTGACTCCACTGCATGGAAACATCTTGATACAAAATTCCCTTTTTTTGCAATGGATCCACATAATGTCAGACTAGGACTTTCAACCAATGGATTTCAACCATTTGGTCAATCCGAACAACAATATTCATCTTGGCCTGTAATATTAACACCATATAACTTACCACCATGTATGTGCATGAAAGACGAATATATGTTTCTTACTGTGCTTATTCCATGTCCAAAAAACCCGAAAGACAAGATAGATATTTTTTTGCAACCACTTATTTTTTAGTTGAATGAGTTATGAAATGTAGGGTCAGAGACTTATGATATTGCAAGTAAAACTAATTTTATCTTGCATGCTGCTTTATTATGGATAATTAGTGATTTTCCGACATACTCAATGTTGTCAGGATGGAGCACGGCTAGTAAGTTAGCATGTCCACATTGCATGAATGAGTCTAATGCATTTACATTCGAATATGGCTCGATGCGTTGATACCACCAAATTAAAAATGTTTGGAATGAAGAGTCATGATTGTCATATGTCCATGCAAAGTCTTATTCCAATAGCCTTTCATGACCTACTTCCTATTAATATTTGGCAAGCACTTACAGAAATGAGTCTGTTTTTCAGAGATTTGACATCAAGGGTTATTACCAGAGTTGAAATGCTTCAATTAGAAAGTAATATACCTCTTATACTCTGTAAATTTGAGCGCATTTTTCCAACTAGCTTTTTTGATTCAATGGAACATCTACTTGTTCATTTAGCTTATGAGGCATTGCTAGTTGGTCCTGTGCAGTATAGATAGATGTTGTCACGCCCCGAGAGCATGCCGAGCCGAAAATTAAACGGATGACACCTCCCCTGTACATGGCAACATTTCGGGTTAATACAAGGCCCGTAGGCCCACAATAACAACAATATATATGTATGAAAACAAAACTACACAAGACACAGCGGAAACAAACCACAACAATACAACAATTCCACACATGCATACCGGTATGACTAACACACCACAACAACACGAAATCTCGACAAAAATCTGAATCTACAATGTATACATCACGAAAACTCCAAAATACAATGGACAACGGACAGCAGGCCCAAAACAAAACACGGGAGCCTCGTGAGATGAGATGACGTCGGAGCGGTGCTCCAAGTCATCCGCGAAGTCTTCTACATTACAGGCTGGCGAGAAAACCCGAGAGTCCATGGGTGGTGAGTAAAACTCAGCAGGTAATAGAAAACATGTATATATGTAATATCACATGTATTTCGACAACATAATCTAGATGTACAGCGGTATATCGGATAGTATATAAATACAAGCATATACCGTCTAACTGAAATGAATAACATAAAATGCAGACGTACCTGAAGTCCGCTACGCTACTCTGATCCCACCTGAACATATATCCAACACATATATAACAGGAAGAGTAATACCAACACATAATCTACTCATGCTACAGGCCAAGGTATCTATGGTCTATCCAACACATACCAACATCTGACACAATCGTATAACAAATGCAAGAGACATGCATGAATATGATGTCCACCCAAATGCAGCAAGCTTAGTACAAACAAATGCAACATCACAATAATCATATATATATAGACTGTATCCATATATATATTAGTCTCAACCATATATATATATATATATATACATGCATATATGTATATATATATGGTAATATGCAAAGCGCCATCAGATACGGCTATGCAGCATGCATGGTCATGTCGGCTCACCCTAAAGCTACCACGACCCTAGTGTGGCCTCGGTGGCTCGAGCATGACAACTGTCCCAACTCAACACCAACCACTACTCTCGAGTGGCCGAGTGGGCAGTATGATCGAGTAGCATATAAGCGTAAAGAGCAAGCTACACGATGGGGGTCCCTGCTGTTGGTCACTCCGACAGTCACTACCCATGAGTGGTCGAGTACCACACACGCAGGACTACGACACGCAAATCCAACTACCACCGTCTATAGTGGTAGAGTGCGGCACCACAATGCTCTGCCCTCCCACGGGTGACTCCTCCTATGAGTAACCGTGGAGGCAGGATGACTGGCGACCCTCTCAACCACAAGGGAGACCTCGTCGCCAGCGTGCATGTAAATGCATGAATGCAATGTCTCACATACAAACATCCACCATAGACTCTCTATCCTGTAGAGAGTCATACCAATCTACTCGACGCACTCTCTATCCTGTAGAGAGTCGTATACTCTCTATCCTGTAGAGAGTCATACCAATCTACTCGACGCACTCTCTATCCTGTAGAGAGTCGTACTCATCTGATTATAACAAGCTAGGACCATCGGTCCGTAGCGATACCCTAAGTATCATTCCTCTGACCATTTACACAACACATGTTCGGTGGTAACATACAACCTAAGGGTACTAGAACTAACCCTAGGTTAAAGACATTATCTACCTACGGATGACCTTTTTGCCCAATGTACAATCAGGTTGTCATCCAGACTTTACCATTTGCACTTAACTTAAACAAATTCTAAGTTACTTGCATCACCTATATGTATAACTCCTAATCATGATAAAATAAACATGATATCAGCAATAGAGTTAATAGCCAACGGTAAAGGATCAAGCATACGATAAAAAGAACAGGGTCAAGGTAATATGAACACCTAACATGCTCATATCAATGACTAAATCTGAATGAAATACAACTACCCGAACCAGGTAGGAAATTACCCACCTGTTAGATAGCTCATGCTAGATATCCACGCATGAAAACATCTATCACCAATCAAGGTCCTGCAAAAGAACATATAGAACATAAGTAAGTTCTATTTTATATCGAATGATTGAATCGAATCTTACATCAATCATTATATCCAACTAGTTCAACATTCTCCAACCTTAATCAGCTTAAATTCACTGTATCATTTATGAGTCAATTCTAACATCAACTATAAAGATATCACATCCTACTTCATAACAATACCAAAATCAAAGCTTACCTTACAATTGTTGCAATCAACCACCATCTCTTGATCCTCATCAGATCTGAATACCATAATCAAATTAGGAAACCAATTCCAACTCTGATCTGCCAATCCTACAAAGATTCTGCTATATCACCAATCCCCTCTAAAATAGCTATTTATATCCCCAATTCATAGGATAGAAATCTAAACAAGCTTACCATGAACCAACGGTGGGTTGATTCACAAACACGCTTGAACCACCAATAATTTGCATCTTGGTGTGCTTTCGATTTAATTTTGATCATCATAATAGCTCCTGACCACTCCTATTGTCTTACTAGACTCTATCCTCTTCTTCTAGAAGCTTTTCCAAGATTCACACACGAACTTAACATATGCCAATTGGAAAAATTGATCCACCATGGTGAAACTTCACCGTCGGTACTCTTCAGTGCCATTCATTTGAAATCTTGCGTAACACCGATCTGCTTGTTGCATCACATCTCGACAAATCCCTCGATGTCGCGTGTGGCGGTGAAGGAGAAGGCGACGATGGAAGATCGAGCAGGATCATTGTTTGCATCAGCGAAGAGGTGGCGGCTTGTTGCGACGGTCAGAGGCGGCGGCGAGTGGGAAGGCCAGATCCGGCGAAGATTAAGCGGGGATCGGCTGGATTGGGCGGCGACTAATCCAACTCACGGTGGTAGCTTAGCCGTGCGGCGGTCGGCGATGAAAGAAGCGAAGAAGGCAAGGACGGAACAGCGAACTTGCTTTGGTCGCCGTGATCGAAGAGCAGGAGAACCGGCGCTGGCAGGGCACCCGATCGAAAAACAGCGAGCCGGCTTAGGCTTGAGGTTTGCGTCGTCGAGGCCGGCCGCACCGACTTGGCGGTAGCTACTGCGGCGTGATCGGCAGGGCATCGACGACGATCGGCCGGCTCGCGTTGACAACGGCGTGGTCGGCGCGCGAGGGAGAAGCCGACGGCAGAGATGAAAAGAGGGATCGCGAGGAAGAATGGTTCGGGAGGAGAAGAGGAACGGCGCGGTTGGGAAATAAGGGAAACGGAAAGAATATAAAGGGTTTAAATTAAACCCATTAATTCCTTGCAGATAGTCTAAACAAGCTTTACAAAAGCCTATCCGCTTTATCCCCATAAAATGTCCATAAGACCTCCGTTTAATTCCAGAAAAATTTCTAAAAAAATTTCACAAGATGTTTTATCAATTACCGAGGAATATTTTTTTTTTCCTCCGATATTTTACAGATGTATCCATTTGAACGTTTTTTTGAAGAAATTAAAGAATAATGTGCACAACAAAGCAAGAGTAGAGGGATCAATATGTAATGTTTATTTGGTTAAAGAAGCATATTCCTTTTGTGCATATTACTTTGCTAACAACGTTAAAACCAGATATCATAAGTGTCCTCGAAATTTTGATGATACTCAACCATTAAACCCAGGGATGCTTTCTATATTTCAGTTTCCTGGTAGGCCAATTGGCGCCTTTGTTTGTAGATGGTTAGATCTAAAAGAATACCATGCAACAACCACATATATACTTCTGAACTGTGAGGAGATCAAATCTTATATAAAGTGAGTTATTTTCTATATTCAGTTATTTATCATCTTACTTTTATTGTTTATACCATCCTTAATTAAATTTAATTCCTTGGTAGTTTGTATGAACAAGAACTACACCTTCAAAATCCAATGATACAGGGAAGTGAGGTGGAGAAAAAGTTAGAAACTGAATTTGCATAGTGGTTTGCAAACTACGTAAGTTAGAAAGTTTATTTATTTTTATTTTGTATTTTATAATCGAGACATTAAATGATAACTACTTTTATCAGGTGAAGGACTGACGATCAAATGTGCATGATCAAATGATAAAGGATCTTACAACAGGACCTCTGCATAATATAAGAGTTTACTCTGGTTACTATGTTAATGGATTCAAATTTCATATGGCACACCGTGATTCAAATGCCATAACGTATAATTCAGGTGTTTGCGTAAAAGAATCTAACAATAACATTGGTTCTCAATTTGATTATTATGATATACTTGATGAAATTATTGAGATAGAATATCCTGGTTTACCCATAAAAAGATTAGTGATGTTCAAATGTTTATGGTATGATCCGACTCTAAGAACTGGAACTAGAGTACATTCCAACTATAATTTAGTTGAAGTTAATGCAACACAAAATTTCAAGAAGTTTGAACCTTTTATTTTTGCAGTACAAGCAAGTCAGGTTTTTTATACTGCATACCCGACGAAGAGAAGATCTAATGAGTGGCTAGCAGTTTGTCAAATAAAGTCTCGATCTGCCATAGAAATGCCTAACACTATACAGAGTACTCAAAATCATGAAGCATTTCAAAATGAAGAGGTGGCAAGACATTCAATTGATTCACAAATTCAATTGATACCTCAGTTACTTGTAGATGTAAATCTTACTTATGAGGAATTAGATGATGGATATATTTCCAGCAATGAGGAGCTTGAGTTTAGTGATTCTGACTTAGACACTATTAATATTATTGACTCATATGATGATGATGATTAAATTGTAAGATTTAAACCTTTAGCAAGACTATTTGTTATTCAATATAAGGAATTATTGTAGTTAATTGTTGATTATATTTGAACCTTATATAATATTTTATAGATATTTTTTATGACAGATCAGATGGCGATACAGGATGACCATAGTATGCTCAGATGTATCAGTGATAAGTAAGCATTTATATTATATTCATTTAAATGATTGATGTTGATACTAATTCTTTTATTCAGGATGAGATCTCCAAAACAGAATATTATATCTGGCTTTAGTAATTGTCCAGATGTTGTTGTAACTGTGTTAATTCTAGGTGCATGAAACTAAAGCATATCCACATTTTAACTCCTATGCAATCAAATGCTTAAGCTATCAAAAGATGATCTACAAGAGAAGAAGCAGTCACCTTGATAGTTGGAGATAGTTTTGAATTGATATAGCTATCTGTATAAGGCCATATACATCGGATAAGTTTGATGACAACATCGAAGGGCGTAAGAAATAACAGGCTTTGAAAGATTGCAATTGAAACAAGTTAGTTGCACATCAATGAATATTGAGATCTGACAATATCAGTGTGCTAGGCAAGTTTCTAAAATGGTCCAACAAACCTTCATTTATGTAGCTTCTTTTTGTTAGCTAGTCTCCTCATTTGTGTAACTTCTGTGCCTTGATTTATTTGATATTATTATAATTTTGTGATATACTTATCTTTTGTCCAGGAGAGTAAATTGAATTATAGTATTTGTTAAATTTTTAAACATTCAAATGCTCATCCTTTTTTTTGGAATATGTCATTGATTCACAATTATATATTTTTTCTTTTATATGTATTAGATTTGTCTTTGCAGGAGGTAGCTATTGTTTTTCTAAAAGAATGGTGGAAATTAGAAAAGTATCCAACATCAGTCGCCAAGAAGATTTATTTTCCATGGTTCACTAATTAGGCTTTTTAAGCAAGTAAAATTTTAGAAACATGAGTGTATTTTGTATTAGTTTGCATTGTATTTTATTTTGTATTAAGTAATTTGTATTGTGAAATCTAAAATATGAATGTAATTGTTTTTGATGTTTTAATAGTGTATTAAATTTATTGGCGTTGATATATATTATTAATTGTTTACAGGTTTATTTCATTAAAAATTTAATTGTAATTATATTTAAAAATATAATTTTTAGCGATCGAATTCTAATTCGGTCGCTAATTATTTATTTTTCGGTTGCTAAATTTAGCGACCAAAATATTGTTCGGTCGCAAACTTTACCGACCGAATTATTATTCAGTCACTAATTTGGTCGCTAACTTATATTAGCGACCGAAAATTCGGTCATTATTTTATGTGTTTTTTGTAGTGGTATAATCTCTCTATGATTTATCTTCTTTCATCATCATCAAGGGACCAATAATGAGGATTACTGAAAGCAAACATAAACATCTTTTCCCCTAAAGAGTTCAAGCAATTAGATAAACTCAGTGACAAAACAGGTGAATCCTATTGAAAGCAATGTAAGAAATTGAGAATCCATGTGAATATAATTGTTGTCACCAAATAAAATTGTACTTCTAATTTCTACTTCCAAAAGAGCACAACATCATGAGTTGTTTTGTGACTGACCTTTTTTGTAAATGGCAGGAAGAATCAAGACCCATCAAAAGGACAGGTGGTAAAAAAACAAAAAGTTTCTAGTTTTCTGTTGGAAGTAGCTTCAAGTTTTCTTATCAGTCACCTACTATTTCATCCAAAAGCGAACGATTGCAAGAGAAATCGCTGCAACCGAAATAAAAGTACCGATGCACCAGTTTATGATTTCGAATTTCACAACCGAGATTTCCTATAAACAATAATAAACAAATCAAATTATTAATGTCAAATCAAAATATTTATAGAAAACTATCTAAATATTATAATCTAAAATACTATACCGATCAAATTTCCTCGTAAATTTCATATAAATTTTCTCAATTTTCAAATCTATTTTCTCAATTTCATATTTTGTCACGCCCCGAGGGAGTCTCCGCCAGACGAAAATCCGACAGCACCTCCCCTGTACGGGTGACAATACCAATTTTATACAAGGCCTACACGGCCACTATACATCGGTCAACACGACCGGAATCCAATCAAACACACGCAGATAATAATAAGGCCTCAGGCCAACAAATCTAGGTAAACAAAAGTCTACACTAACTAGATTTACCCCTTCTGCCATCTGGGCAGGAATACCCAACTAAACAAATCAAAATAAGATCCGACCAATGGTCCACAAGAACCCCAAAAATCCACGAGTACATAAATCCATTTCCAAGCCTAAACATATCTTCTATACAAAATTCAAACTAAAACTCAAACAACTAAGAAACTGTCCCTACGAGGGGATATGGCAACGACTCTCTCGGCGACTAGATTCATTCAACGGTTGTAATCCTCTCGTCGAGGCGTCGTTTGGACGACGGTTAGTGCTCCGACAGCGGCTAACTTACCGGGGATTTGATCTCCGGTAATCCTCTGAGGTGGAGGACGAAGGATTCGTCAAACGGTTGACGAATACCTCTCCGGAGAAGCGAGTTTTGAGAACTCGTTTTGGATCTGAATTTGGATTCGGATCGTGATCATCTCTCGATCACGTCGTCTTCAACACGAGGCTAGTAACCCGTACGAAGACGAAGCTCGTGACTTAGCGAAGTCATCCCGAGGAGCTCGGCGTGGATACGGATAGAGACGATTCTTACGAGGATCGTTCCGGTTGATGCCGTTCCCGCTACACGTCATACGGAAGGTATAACGTAGTTTAATTTCCTTTTATTGCAAATTTTAATTTACGGTTATGTCTACACTTGTTGTAATAGCATGCGTGTGTTGTAATAAATATAGATTTATTAATTTTAATTGCTTCCGCTGTGCTCATGTTTATGAAACATGATCGAACACACACACGCCGTGGTCTTAGGAAACAACAAAGTGGTATCGAGCCAGGTTGTGTTTCGACATAATCGTAAAAATGGTTTTGCGATAGTCATAATATATTTCTGGAAGTTTTCTAAATTTTGGAAATTTAGAAGTATTTATGGAAATTTTTCAATTTTGGAAAGTCTAGAAGTATTTATGGAAATCTTCCACTTTTGGAAAGTTGGAAGTATTTATGGAAATTTATATTTTCCATAAATAAAATATTTGATTAGATTCTGGAAATTTGTTTCCTAATTTAATCATGATTTGCTTTGGGAAATCAAATCTTAAAATATTTAATTTCCATAAGTAGTTTTAAAGATTTAGGAAATTGGTTTCCTAAATAGATTTTCCTTAATCAAATAATTCCATGAATAAAATATGTGATTAGATTTGGAAATTTGTTTCCTAATTTAATTATGATTTGATTTGGAGAATCAAATCTTAAACATATTTTATTTCCATAAATAGTTATGACATATAAGGAAATTATACATGACATAATTGTATGCCATGTAATTGCATTAGATGCATAACATTATGCCATGCGTGTCGTGACATGTAGATGTATGCCATGTATGCCATGCCATGTAGATAATAGTTATTTGCATGCAAAGAGGATGAGACATAAAACCCTTAATCAATATTAAAGCCTACACCTTCCATTAATATGGTTAGAACCCAGTTCTGTTTCTTGTTTGGGTTGTTGGACTCTCTCAAGCCCCGGCTCGAACTGAATATGTTCAAACCATGGAATAGTTTAATACTAATATGGTAAGAGTCGAGGTCAATCGTTAGCTTTGGTTGTTGGACTCTCTCAAGCTGGGCTAATTGGTTGAATGCGCTCTAACCATATTAAAACTATGTCCCGATTAATGGGTTGGCTTTAACCGAGCATCGGTTTGTTGGACTCTCCAAGGTCGATGTAAAGGGAGGTGAAGTTGGGTGCTATGCATATGATGCATACTTGTTAATGTGTTAACAACCCGATGTATGTGTGAACATTCAATTAGTTGATAGCACATTGTGATAGTTGCATATACGGGATATGCAATCGGTATAGATGATACCTACCGTCGTCGTTATGAATGGCTTGTTGGACTCTCTCCAAGGTTGTTCATAACTATGATGGATATCAGCCCATTCGGAGATGGACCTACGATCTCCCGAAGTGATTTTGGGGTTTTTGAAATTCGAAAAATGAATGCGATTTATAAATGTATATTGATGCATTTTAAAATCATCTTTCTCATATATGCTCGTTTTGTATTTCTAAGTTAATATATTGATCATGATGTGTTTGAATTTGCGTTCCATTTTGGATTCAAATAAATTGATTGGGCCGAACTTCTTGGACTGGCTTAGAAACTTGAGAATTGTTCTCAAGGTGAAAAGCTTGTGTATGTCCTCGAAGCGCCTCTTCCCGCCCGTCCTAGTGACGATGCAACTTTGGACCAATTGTTGGCCTATCAGAAACATGTGAGTGATTCTGAACAAATGAGTTGCATCATGCTAGCCGCGATGGAACCCAAGCTACGAAAGCAGCATGAGCATATGGATGCTCATATCGTAGTCCTTCATCTCTGTGAGTTGGTTGATGAGCAAGTGAGATTCGAAAGGTTCGAAGTCTCCAAGCTCCTCTTCACCTCTGAGATGCAAGGAGGTTCATCTGTGGTACTGCTCAACATGCTGAAGACTGTGGAGCCTTCTGAGAAGCATGAGTAGGGGACAGTGTTGTTAGTTGATTCCTCGAAGAAAGGTTCTAAGAGGGAGTCAAAGGAACAACAGAAGGGGAAGAAGAAAAAGGCTAAAAGGAGGGCACTTGCCATCATTATGGCAAGGAGGGTCATGAAGAAATTGCAAGGTTTATCAAGAGTCCGTGAAGAAGGATAAGGCATCGGATGCCCCATCTTCTTCAGAAATCTTCTTTATTGATTGTCATTCTATTTCCTTAGACACTTGGGTATTGGATACTGGGTGTGGCTCACATATATGTAATGACATACATGGGATAAGGAATAGAAGAAGACTCGTCAAGGGAGAGTCAAATTTACGTGTTGGGAATGAAGCAAAGGTTGCTGCACTCGCCATCGGAACGTATTTGTTGAAACTCCCTGCAAGACTTGTCTTAGAACTGGACAATTGCTTTTATATTCCTTTGTTGATAAAGAACATCATTTCTATTTCTTGTTTAAATAGAAATGGTTTCCATTTGACGTTTAGTAACAATTGTTGTTACATAACTTTGAATGGGGTTCTTTATGGGACTGGAACTTTAAGCAATGGTGTTTATACGTTGGACGTATCCAGTGACATTTGCAATATCGAAGCGAGCAACAAGAGTGCTCGAAAGGATAATCAAATAGACTCCTACATGTGGCATTGTCGTCTTGGCCATGTAAGCAAGAAACGCATATCCGAATTACACCGATGTGGAATTCTGGAATCGTTTGAATTGGATTCATACGATACATGCGAATCATGCTTAAAAGGCAAGATGACTAAGTTACCTTTTACGGGAAAAGGTGAACGAGTGGGAGAGTTACTAGGTCTAATACATACTGATGTATGTGGACCTATGTCAACTCAAGCTTTAGGAGGCTATAGCTACTTCATTACCTTCACCGATGATCACTCACGGTTTGGGTATGTGTTCTTGATGAAACACAAGTCTGAAGCCTTTGAAAGGTTCAAAGAATTCAGAAATGAAGTAGAGAAACAACATGACAAAAGTATTAAAATACTTCGATCGGATCGAGGTGGTGAATACTTAAGTCAAGAGTTTCTTGATTATCTAAGAGACAATGGCATATTGTCTCAATGGACTCCGCCATATACACCACAGCATAATGGTGTATCTGAGAGGCGTAACCGGACCTTGTTGGACATGGTCAGGTCAATAATGAATCATGCGACTCTTCCCAAGTCCTTTTGGGGCTATGCACTTCAGACAGCTGTTTACTTGTTAAACAGAATGCCTACCAAGGTAGTATCAACTACTCCATATGAGATATGGAATGGTAAGAAACCTCATGTATCTTACTTGAAGATATGGGGTTGTCCTGCTTATGTGAAGCGGACTGTATCAGACAAACTAGATGCTAAGTCTGATAAATGTCTATTTATTGGATACCCTAAGGAAACAAGGGGTTACCAATTCTATCATCCTGTGGAACAAAAGGTGTTTGTTTCAAGGCATGCTGTGTTTCTAGAGAAAGAGTTTCTCTTACAAGAAAACAGTGGGAGTGTCGTCGAGCTTGAGGAGGCTCAAGAGACCTGGTGAAGCACAACAGCCGACAACTCATAGTGATGAGCAATCGGCTGGACCTATTGTAACACCACATCTTCGTAGATCTGGTAGAACACGCAATATTCCTGAGAGATATGGATTTCTCGTAAGCGAATCGAACGACGTGTTACTCATTGATGATGAGGAGCCTACCAGTTATGAAGAAGTGCTGACAAGTTCAGAAAGGGATAAGTGGCTTGGTGCCATGAAGTCGGAAATGGATTCCATGTATGAAAACCAAGTTTGGAACTTGGTTGACCCACCTGAAGGGATAAAGCCTATAGGGTGCAAGTGGGTTTTCAAGAAGAAAATCGACATGGATGGTAATGTGATTACCTATAAGGCTAGATTGGTGGCGAAAGGATATCGTCAAAAGCAAGGTGTTGATTATGACGAAACCTATTCGCCTGTAGCTATGCTTAAATCCATTCGGATGCTCCTGGCCATAACAGCTCATTATGATTATGAGATATGGCAGATGGATGTGAAAATAGCTTTCCTTAATGGAAACTTGCTCAAGGACGTGTATATGATACAGCCTGAGGGTTTCACATCGGTTGATAAAACCAAGGTATGCAAATTGCGACGGTCCATTTATGGATTGAAGCAAGCATCCAGGAGCTGGAATATCCGTTTTGATGAGACGATCAAAAAGTTTGATTTCTCGCAAAAATCCAGACGAACCTTGTGTGTACAATAAGGTTAGTGGGAGTGCAGTCATGTTCCTAGTATTGTATGTCGATGACATATTACTTATAGGAAACGATGTGTCAATCTTACAGTCAGTTAAGGTTTGGTTATCCAAGACATTCTCCATGAAAGACCTGGGAGAAGCAACCTACATCCTTGGGATTAAGTTCTATAGAGATAGATCGAAACGGTTGCTTGGTCTTTCGCAGTCTACATATATAGACCGAGTGCTAAAGAGGTTTAGCATGTCGGAATCCAAGAAAGGTTATCTGCCCATCAGGCATGGGGTACACCTTTCGAAGTCTATGTGTCCGCGCCGAAGGCGAGAGGATTTGCATGAGTAAGATTCCCTATGCATCCGCATAGGATCTATCATGTATGTTATGTTATGTCACGAGGCCCGATGTATCGTATGCTCGAGTGTCACGGCGGATACCGATCCGATCGAGAATGGATCATTGGGCGGCTGTTAAGACGATCCTTAAATACTTGAGAAGAACTAAGGATGTGTTCCTAATATATGGAGAAGGGTACATGGTGATACGTGGGTATACGGATGCCAGATCCAGACAGACAAGGATGATTCCATGTCTTAGTCTGGGTATGTATTCACCTAGAATGGAGGCGCAATAAGTTGGAAAGGTTCCAAGCTTGACACTATAGCGGATTCTGCCACTAAGGCAGAATACGTTGCGACTTTAGGCGAAAAAGGAAGTTGTTTGTATCAAATAGTTCATCTATGAACTTGATGTGGTCTCATCAATGATCCAAACATGTGCTTTGCCGCTATCATCTTATCAGAGAGATCATCAGTAGGAACGAAATACAAATCGAGAAAATTCCCACTGAAAGGAACTTAGTGGATCCTTTGACTAAAGCATTACCTCAAAGTAAGTTTGAGGGTCATGTTGGTGCTTATGGTATTGGATACCGTAGCGATTGGCATTAGGCCAAGTGGGAGTCTGTTAGTAATATATGAGAGATGTCCTAAGGCAATCGCCTTATGTATGAACCATTTATATGATAAATGAAGATTCACTATTTGAGTATACATGTTTTATGTATTTGATTGGATCTTAAACTCATTTCTTGAATGTCCACGATACGATTCACGGCATGAGAGAATTTGTGATTGGATCACAACTAGTGAGTATCTCTACATGTGTAATTGTGATGTATCGGAATTATCCTAGTCGATGAATTGATGGATCCGGACACCATCAATTACGAGACTAGCACGCAGGTATACTCCTTGGTGTATCCAAGCGGTGATTCTCCGGGAGACATAGTGATGTCCGGAGTTAATCGTGGATGCTAGTTATGGTAATTAGTTCATTGGAGTGACCAGCCGTAAGACTTCATATGGTTCTCTGCATATATAGATATGTCAATGAAGTTCTTACTGTGGCTTAAGTGCGATGTTCCTTTGACTTGCATGTATTCAAGTCATCTTGATCATGGAGACTTATGCTTTGACATCTTAAGCAAACATCTCTAAGGAGATGTGGACCCGGGATGATTGGGTATAAGTTGAAGTGATCGAAGGTGTTTGAATAGCCTATAAAGGATTCACCACTCCTTGCGAGGAGATGTATACTCATGGCCTCTCGTCGGATTGTTACTAAAGTCTTTGGCATTACATGTTTAGAGTAAGGTACTCTTGATACATGTGGAGTAACTAGAATCCGTGGGGCGAGGAAATGATACTTGGGCTAGGTGTGGCGTAGTCGACTAGTGGGGTGACACAATAGACCATGTCTGAACCAAGTGGGTATAAGATGAGTGAAGGGAATGGGGCACGATTCATTCGAAGCCTTGAAGGGTTTTGAAATAGTTACGGATCAACCGTTGATCTTTTCGGTTAATTGGGGATCATGATGTACTACTAGGTGCCACTCATGATCATTCTATAATTAATGGTTAATTATAGGCGGCCAACATAAACCGAGAACCTATTTGGTCACACGCACAACGAGCGTAATCCAAAAGATTTAAAGCGAGCTTGAGAATGGGATTCTCGCCGAGAAACTATGTTTGGTTGGACCAAACATAAAGCGAGCATGAAATTGTTTCAGTCGCAGAGGAAGCGTGGATGGGCCGTGTCTTATGAAGACATAATGGATGGACCAAAATGGTTTGGTTCTAATCCAATGGATGAGAATAAACCAAAGGGTTTGGTTTATATTAAACGAATGAACCAAAGGTTGGTTCGGTTCGTTTTAACTTAAAATAAACCATCATGGTTTGGTTTATTTTAACTTATCTTAATGGAGCGGGTTAACGGGCTTTATGGATATGATCCATTAACCATTAAGAGAATTAGTTCTCTATAAAATAGGGCTTAAACCCTAATCCAAACCCTAATCTATTTTGGCCGCCCAACATAGTTGCCGCCCACCTCCTTGGTGATTTCGGCGCCCAACTACAAGCTGCCGCCGCCCAGCTTTGTGCCGCCGTCCAAGACCCTTGCCGGCGTCCAAGCTCCAGCCGGTGAACCTCCGGCGACCCTCCGGTGATCTCCTATAGGTTCGGCATCAAGGTGAGCTTTTTCTCTCCTTGTTTTGGCCGGCGCCTACTCCTCCACCAAGCTGTCCAGTTTTCTGGACAGCTTCTCCTCCTCTCGTCGGAGCGTCGTTTGGACGACGGTTAGTGCTCCGACAGCGGCTAACTTACCGGGGATTTGATCTCTGGTAATCCTCTGAGGTGGAGGGCGAAGGATTCATCAAACGGTTGACGAATACCTCTCCGGAGAAGCGAGTTTTGAGAACTCGTTTTGGATCCGAATTTGGATTCGGATCGTGATCATCTCTCGATCACGTCGTCTTCAACACGAGGCTAGTAACCCGTACGAAGACGAAGCTCGTGACTTAGCGAAGTCATCCCGAGGAGCTCGGCGTGGATACGGATAGAGACGATTCTTACGAGGATCGTTCCGGTTGATGCCGTTCCCGCTACACGTCATACGGAAGGTATAACGTAGTTTAATTTCCTTTTATTGCAAATTTTAATTTACGGTTATGTCTACACTTGTTGTAATAGCATGCGTGTGTTGTGTGTGTTGTAATAAATATAGATTTATTAATTTTAATTGCTTCCGCTGTGCTCATGTTTACGAAACATGATCGAACACACACGCCTTGTGTGCAGGAAACCCAACAGATCGCTCTGAGTATCGTGCACTCTGCCATCATCGCTTCCCTGGTGGTGAGTGGACGAGGATCTTTGTCGGAGTACACCTATCCTCCTGCCCCAAACAGAGTGGGGGAGCTAAGCTCTCATCTCCCGGTGTCATAGACCAGAGGAGGGATCCCTGCCCGCTACCACGCTGCCTCGTCGCTACCCATGAGCGGTCCAGCGGAGCCTGACAGAGCAACTGCACACACCCTCCTGATGTACCACTAACCCATGAGTGGCAGTGTGTGCAGGTCATGTAACTGGCTGCGGGCTCAACAATAATGGAACCCCGTCCAGCCAGCATGCAATCATGCAAGATGGTGCATGATACTAAAGCATGTCAATCCTACTCAAAATACCTATCCGAATAATATGTACAATCGATATGTACATATCCATAATCCAAGTAACTATGATCCAAATAAAAACAGGGAAGGTATAATCATAACCTATCATATGCATGTATCAAGTAGGCACCAAAACATACTAGGCATATAAACATGAAAATTATTGCAAGCTATCCTAACTAGCATATCAACTTGACTATATCTAAAAGATAAGTCAAAGTACCCGCCTGCTATAATGATCGTGAAAACAACGAAACCGTCACGACCGTGGACCTGCCTCGTGACCGAAACCTGCAGGCAACATAACTATAGTTAAGCACAAAATATACAATTCAACGACAAATCGAATAATTAATCGATTTCCTTTATATCTCAATTAACCCAAACGATTTCCAATTTTTCCTTGTCCACAAATAATCCATACAATTTAATTTAGCCCAAATCCCATATCCTCCGAGTAACACATTTTTGAACCATTCCTCGCTCACTAACATACCAATCAAACGAATAACACCGTAATCAACCCAATCGCAGCCAACCAAAACCCCAAGTTCAGCCCCAAATTGACCACAACTCCGACTCAACCCTTGTTTTCACAGCCGACACATCCACCCACAGCCCACTACCATCCGACCTTGCACGACCACTCTCAGCCGACCCAAATTCCTCGCTGCCCTAATGAATAACACCATCCATACTCACCGATCGACCAAAAATAGAAAAGACCCTTACCTACTCCGGCGACCAACGGCCAGAAATCACGGCGAAGGGGAAAAATCAGTGGCTCCGTCGGCGACGGTTCTGTGGCAGAGGAAATCGGCGAGCACGGCAGCGGTCCGGCGGCAGAGGGACCGACGGCCTGGGCACCGGGAAGGCGGCGCCGGCTGCTGCGAAGAAACCGACGATCGCTCGGAAAGAAGGGCGTCGGTCGTCGCCTAGGGCAGAGGAAGTCGGCTGCGGACGGCAAGGAAGAGAGCTCGGCGGCGACGGTGCTCACGGCGAGGAGGACGACACCGTCGTCTAGGGCAGAGGTGGCCGGCGAGGCGCTGGGCTGCGGCGGTTTCGCCCGGGGGGGAAGAAGGCTCGGCCTCGTGCTCAGAAGAAGGCGTCGCCGGCGTCGGGCTGCTGGCGGTAGACGCAAAGAGAAGGCCGTCGCCGGCGAAGAAGAGGCGCCGGCGGAAGTTGGGCTCGCGCGAGAGGAGAAACCGCCGAAGGAGGAATAGGGGTTGCGGCGGGGAAAGGAAAAAGGGAAATAGAAAATATAAATTAGGTTTTCCATATATTTATCCCCTTTAAATAGACCCCTCTAAAGCCTATTTATTTTATCCCCGTAAAAATCTGTCACGAGTCCGCTTTAAATCCGAGAAAAATTCGAAAATTCCTAAAAATCCCGAAAAATTTCCAAGATTATTTCTCAAAATATTTGACCATTAAATTTTGGTATTTTAAATTTCAGTATTTAACATTCTCCCCCACTAATAAAAATTTGGTCCCCAAATTTCCTACTCAAGTACTAACAAGCAATGTCACACTGCTCAACTCAAGTACTTGGGGAAAACCACACATTAAGTACTAAGTGGGGTACTGAGCTTGAATCTTTTCCTCAAGCTCCCAAATAGCCTCCTCATCGGTGTGGTGACTCCACTCGACCTTGACAAGTCGCACAACCTTGTTCCGCAACTGTCGTTCCTTGAAATCCAAAATCCGTACCGGAACCTCTACGTAAGTAGCATCAGGTTGAATGGAACCTGATACATCTGATAGAATGTGTAGAGTCTGACATATACTTCCTCAGCATGAACACTTGAAACACATCCTGGACGCCAGCCAAAAACGGTGGTAGCCCTAGACGGTAAGCGACTGCTCCGATGCTCTCCAAAACCTCAAACCAATGTATCTAGGAGCTAGCTTACTATGAAGGTCAAATCTCTTCACCCCTTTCGTGGGTGAGACTCGCAGGAATACATGATCACCAACAGAGAACTCCAAAGGTCTCCGTCTACGATCTGCATAACTCTTCTGGCGATCCTGTGCCTCTGCCATCCTACGTCTGATAGTACGGACCAACCCTGTCTCCTACTGAGCTCTATGGGTCCTAGCAACTGGTCCTCCCAGTTGCCCCCGAAATCCATAACACAGGACCCCAGCAATACTCTAGTATCTAAATGGTCCGCTCAGATTGTCCATCTATCTACGGATGGAATGCAGTACTAAAACGAAGCTGCATGCCTAAGGCCTGCTGCAGACTCTGCCAAAATCGAGACGTGAACCAGGGATCTCTATCTGATGAAATGCTCAAAGGGACACCATGAAATCTGATGATCTCCCGACGATATAACTCTCCGTCAATCAATCCTAAGAGTCGGTCTTCTGAATCACTAAGAAGTGCGCTGATTTGGTTAGTTGGTCAACGACCACCCAAATCGTGTCATGGCCTTGACGTGTCCTAGGCAAACCTCCACAAAATCCATAATGAAATACTTCCACTTCCATTCCGGAATCAGAATTTCCTGAAACATCTGTTCCTTAAAATAATGCAACTCCGGAAACCATTATCCTCCTCGAAGTCAGAGATGGGGAATTATCTTTTCACAAGAGACGTCCATCTACCGTACAAAATCCACTCCACCACACACTCTACAAGTGCGTGGAAGGCTATCGCGACCAAACTTCCTTGTTACAACCATTCGTGTTCCAGCTACTCTATAGTAGCTATCCAGTAGCTAGCCAAAACTCCCTGAGCATTTCTGCTCCTCACCTCTTCTAAACAATATAATAACTGCGAAGTCCACGTCATAAATATATGACAACCCATCTCGTAGTTCCTCATTTGACGTAAACACGGGATACGTCTCGATCAACTAAATTAGAAACGCTCCATTCTCTGAAACATTGCATCCGCATACAGTACCCTTCCTTCCACCCGAGAATGATCAAACAACACGGGTGTAAAAGTCAATCATTATCTGAGCTGTGAAACTAATTTCACAAGCTTTAGACCAAATAAATTCCATCACCAGTCAGCGGTATAGTACCACTAGAACATCCTATCCATATCTATGGTAATAATCAAATCAATACCAAAAAAAAATCATCATCTACGGTGGCCGAGTGCTCAACTCCAACTACCACCATCACAAATGATCCCATCGTGTCCAGAATACACGATTTCCCAAATCCCTGGATGACTAAGTCGTCAATAAGTCTAATAAGATAATCAAAAGCTCAAACAATTCATACCAAGTATGAAATTGTCATCGCTACACACATGTATTCTCTTTACTCTAAGCTGATGATATAAAAATCATCACAACGACAATGATAATTGTAGGACACCATGTCACTACAATATCATCACACCAATCACCAATCAATCCTAGAGTATATATAGGTATCCTATAGCTGATCTAAATAGATCATATATATCCACAATGAAGGATATTCATTTCCTTCTACAGCTACCGCATTCTATCATCGATAATCGATGCATAACCTCAAAGGTTCATCTCTCTTTTAACAAAGAGTTCCGGATCTTCTCTAGAAAAATATTGAGACAGATAAACATCCCATACAACACCTTCTATAATAAGGTAAAACAATCTTTCATCGTCTTAACCAGTGTAGGCATACATGCCTTATCCATAACCAAATCACTATTAGTAGGGACTGATACTCTCTGAGGGTTTACTCCTTGACCTTCAAATGGGTGACTAGCAGGTCAAATCCCTAGCTTCCTAATTCGACATCACCAAGACCTCTAAAGAATGCACCTCTGAAATCATCATTAGATTCCTCAAGATCAATACGTTATCGACCTCGTCCCCCCGACCATGAGTAGGGACAATTTCACTAAGTCAATAGTTTTCCTAGCCACAAAAGTATCGTAACTACTAAAGACAATACTTTTCCTATAGCTCGAGAGATATCCTTGACTTGCTTGGTCTCAAAACACGAGAACTCCCAAAAATCCAAGGAAAATAAAATCCTCAAACACAAAACCCGCAAACCAAAAAATAGAACCAATAAATTGTCACGTCACGGGGGCATATCCGTCATCCAAATGACAAGGAGCCCTTAGTGACAATATCCGAATCCATGGACCAAATCTGGTAAAACCTCAAATAATTATAGAAATATAAGTATTTCAATAACGCATGCATGCACGACTAAACATATATCAATCAAAGTAAAATAGTTTTATGACCCCAAATCCAATTACATAAAAATCCAAAGTGCATAAATAAAATGCAATACCAATAAAGTAAACAAAGCGGCATCTCGACGATGCAGTGGGACAAGCACGGCAATGAACTCTCTGAGCGACTCGAAGGTAGGTCAACATGACACGTCCTCCATCAGTTAACCTAGAGGATAAATGAGGAGGGGATAAGTACAACCACTCTGTGGATGTATAGACAATAGTGCATAATCATAATGCACATAATGGAAGTCACAGGGAACAAGCTAGAGTAACCCAACCCTCAGTACCAATATCGATCGCAACTAACCTAATCAAGATAATAAATATACCGCAACATACACAACCACTGCAACAAGCGGTGCATCCGAATACCCGCGATAAAGTCTCGTGGCTCTCACACAAAAAGGAAACTATCTATGAGCTACCTCGAACGTAACCCATGGGCCGACAATCAATAGCACGGTCTACGCGCAACTATATGCTACCACGAATGAGACTCGTGGATAGACAGGCTGTATATAAATATCTAATTATCGACTGCAGGCATTAGCATACTATCACCAATAGGTCGCGTGAGCAGTCGATCATCCTAGGTTATTAAACCTCGGGTTATCCAATACATCCAGTATAAAACGACCATTGACGTCGACAAAGATCATCGATCTATAATTAAACCCATTGAGGTGGTCAAGCGAGGGTTTCAACACCTCTAATACGAAATGTTTATCAAATACGATAAAGATCATCAACTTATAAATAAATAAGTCGAGATGATTAAATCTAGCCTTCCAACCCTTCTAACATGATCGGTATCAAGGTCGATCAAAATCATAAGTCCACTAATAATCGCGTCGAGACGATTAATCATAGGGTTTCATCCCAACTAACAGGAAACGCCTATCAAAGCCAATAAAGGCCACAAATCTACTATCAAGCCCTTCAAGAGGGTTAAGCCTAAATTATATCGTCCTACCAGTTCAATCATGCATGCCCCAATCTGCTACCACGAACATATCTCGTGGGTACTTAAGACGTAAAGTAGCTATCTTGCTACAGACATCATACGAATCCGATTATCACCAACTCTGAACGAATAACGCAAGAGTATACCCTTACAGTAGATTATCTCAACCATACATGGGAGACCTATTCGACCTCAAATACACAAAAGCCCCTTTAGGGAACTCTCATCAGAACTTTCCTCAACCACGAATGGGTGATATTGTTGACAGCCGATAAATATAAACAACATTATATACCCTCTAAGGATTAATCGCATCCTAATCATATGACCTCTACTAATCCGATCACCATATCAGCTGAAATAGTAAATGTATAAACATATACTAATATGCACATCCGGGTTATTACACCTAGGGTTCCAACACCTAGGGTTCCACTAATGTTGTTTCATTCCTGAGATCCGCTCCTACAGAATAACTTCATCTAAGTTATTCTATTTCTACTAGTCTTAATCATGGTATCCACCGCAAAAACTCATAACCATAAACATATAACATGTTGTCTAATAAACGACAGCATAGTCATACCAATGGCAATCAATAGCCGAAATTAATTAGGGTATATCTAAAGGGTCATGCCAGATCAAAGTCAATGCCAGAACAAAGTCGAGGCAATATATAAATAAAGCATCAGATGCTTATATATACTCTAAACTACATAAGCTATGTAATCATGTCCTCATACCTTCTACGAATTTATCCATCTTACTCATATTATTCAACTAATCTAATAATCCTAATACTAGTCAAATCCTAAGAGGTAAACATCTACCAATATATCTTATCATTTATATCACAATGATAACAAGCTACGTATAGCAGTAATAGCAATTTATAACCAAATGCTATCTATAAACCAGCAACCTAAAAATCTAATTGTCCAACAGATATCAGGTTAAAACAATACTAGATAAAACATGATATCACCGCATAACCAATATAAATATGTACTAAATCTAGGAAATTTTCTAGAATTTATTTACCTGTTAGCTGTCTGGAGATGTCCTGTCGCCGCCAAATCCCCCATATTGACCTCGTCAATAATACCTCGGATTTCCGAAATATAAAAATCATCGGAAATCCGTACAACTCCGAAAATACCCAGTTAACCTACCAAACTTGGCGAACTCCATAAACCCAAAGACCCTAAGGAACTCGGAAACCTACGCTCTGATACCAAATAAATTGTCACGCCCCGAGGGAGTCTCCCACAGATGAAAATCCGGCACCTCCCCAATTTTATATAAGGCCTACACGGCCACTATACATCGGTCAACACGACCGGAATCCAATCAAACACACGCAGATAATAATAAGGCCTCAGGCCAACAAATCTAGGTAAACAAAAGTCTACACTAACTAGACTTACCCCTTCTGCCATCTGGGCAGGAATACCCAACCAAACAAATCAAAATAAGATCCGACCAATGGTCCACAAGAACCCCAAAAATCCACGAGTACATAAATCCATTTCCAAGCCTAAACATATCTTCTATACAAAATTCAAACCAAAACTCAAACAACTAAGAAACTGTCACTACGAGGGGGGGGGATATGGCAACTGGACTCTCCTGACAGCTTCATCCTGAAATAAAAAAATAAAACCACGGGGTAAGTTCAAAGAACTTAGCGGATACTAGTCGATATGAATAGTAAGAAATAGCTAACAATACTAATCATGCCAGTACAGTCTCATATATATGGTAAGCAAGAAATAAATGCAAAAGGACTGTACTCACCTGAGTCTCCTACCCTGATATAGGAGCATGTGCCCTACTATAAGAGATAAAGTCATCACCATATAAGAATATGAATCCTGTATGCATGACAATCATATGCAACATCCAAGGCATCAATAAAATGCAAAGAAACAATACAAATGCGATCCATGCAAAAATGCATGCCGTGCGTAAATGACATGGTCACCCCGACGCGATCCGAGCCTCACGCGATGGTGAAGTCGAGTGGGTAGGGCTATGACAATCGCATGCACTCTGCCATCACGCTCTGAGTGGATCGAGTGGATAGGATCTTGTCGAGTACACCTATCCTCCCGCCCCAAACAGGGGGAGCTAAGCTCTCATCTCCTGTCATAGACCGGAGGAGGATCTGCCCCGCTACCACGCTGCCGTCGCTACCATGAGCGGTCAATGAAGCTCGACAGAGCAACTGCACACACCCTCCTGATGTACCACTAACCCATGAGTGGCAGTGTGTGCAGGTCATGTAACTGGCTGCAGGATCAACAATAATGGAACTCGTCGCAAGATGGTGCATGATACTAAAGCATGTCAATCCTACTCAAAATACCTATCCGAATAATATGTACAATCGATATGTACATATCCATAATCCAAGTAACTATGATCCAAATAAAACAGGAAGGTATAATCATAACCTATCATATGCATGTATCAAGTAGGCACCAAAACATACTAGGCATATAAACATGAAAATTATTGCAAGCTATCCTAACTAGCATATCAACTTGACTATATCTAAAAGATAAGTCAAAGTATCCGCCTGCTATAATGATCGTGAAAACAACGAAATCGTTACGATCGCGGACACGCCGCGATCAAA
Organism: Wurfbainia villosa; assembly: GCA_025175895.1. Classification (NCBI taxonomy): domain Eukaryota; kingdom Viridiplantae; phylum Streptophyta; class Magnoliopsida; order Zingiberales; family Zingiberaceae; genus Wurfbainia; species Wurfbainia villosa. The sequence goes on along the minus strand of JAKLTH010000094.1, from coordinate 127,614 downwards.
ACTGCAGCAAGATAACTATAGTTAAGCACAAAATATACAATTCAAATCGAATAATTAATCGATTTCCTTTATATCTCAATTAACCCAAACGATTTCCAATTTTTCCTTGTCACAAATAATCCATACAATTTAATTTAGCCCAAATCCCATATCCTCCGAGTAACACATTTTTGAACCATTCCTCGCTCACTAACATACCAATCAAACGAATAACACCGTAATCAACCCAATCGCATCCAACCAAAACCCCAAGTTCAGCCCCAAATTGACCACAACTCCGACTCAACACTTGTTTTCACAGCCGACACATCCACCCACAGGCCACTACCATCCGACCTTGCACGACCACTCTCGGTACCCCAAATTCCTCACGCCTAATGAATAACACCATCCATACTCACCGATCGACCAAAAATAGAAAAGACCTTACCTACTCCGGCGACCAACCAGCGGCGTAAATCACTCGAAGGGGAAAATCGGGCTCCGTCGGTGGCGATTCCTGGCAGAGGAAATCGGCAAGCACGGCAGCGGTCCGGCGGCAGAGGGACCGGACTACCGCACCGGAAGGCGGCACGGCACGCTAAGAAACCGGCGATCGCTCGGAAGAAGGGCGGCCTTCGTCGCCTAGGGCAGAGGAAGTCGGCTGCGGACGACAAGGAAGAGAGCTCGGCGGCGACGGTGCTCACGGCGAGGAGGACGACACCGTCGTCTAGGGCAGAGGTGGCCGGCAAGGCGCTGGGCTACGGCGGTTTCGCCCGAGGGGGGAAGAAGGCTCGGCCTCGTGCGCTCGAAGGCGGCGCCCGGCCGGGCCGTGGTAGACGCAAAGAGAAGGCCGTCGCCGGCGAAGAAGAGGCGCCGGCGGAAGTTGGGCTCGCGCGAGAGGAGAAACCGCCGAAGGAGGAATAGGGGTTGCGGCGGGGAAAGGAAAAAGGGAAATAGAAAATATAAATTAGGTTTTCCATATATTTATCCCCTTTAAATAGACCCCTCTAAAGTCTATTTATTTTATCCCTGTAAAAATCTCGTACGGAGTCCGTTTAAATCCAGAAAAATTCCAGAAAAATTCCTAAAAATCCTGAAAAATTTCCAAGATTATTTCTCAAAATATTTGACCATTAAATTTTGGTATTTTAAATTTCAGTATTTAACATATTTAATCTTTTGAAAATTATTCTCCTGAAATCAAAATATAAACTTATCCATGGAATTAATAATGACAAGGCAATAAAGTTTGAATCATAAAAATAAAATTACAACATCCATAAATTGAAGGCTTTTTTTGATAAAATTTTATTCAATTTCCTAAAATAATATAGCAAAATCTATAAACAATACAAGTCACTATTACGACAAAGTTAGACATATCTAAAATTTCAAAGTCCAAATACAAACTTGGATTTGAGGTGAGACAATCCAAATCACACTTGCATTTTTTTTATTAAATCTCATCTCCAAAACTAAATTCTAATGTTCTGGACTAGGAATAAATAGTCACATACATTAAACTAAATTGTCTAAATTCGCTAAAAGAAAATTAATTGCTAAGTGTATAACATGAAGAGACTATTTGGTAAAGCAATTGTCCTTTGTGGAATTCAATAATTAGGATGAAAAAATAAATAGCAGTTATGGAGATTATATCAGAAAGTAATTATAACTCCGAATAGATACACTTTGCATGTAGATATCTTCAACACAACGTCCAATCATATTCTCCAACCACTACAACAAAAAAGGTAATACACAACACTTAAAAGACAACGCTTTTTATGAAAAGCATTGTTGTTTTCAGTTTAACAACGCTTTTATTGTAAAGCGTTGTCTTTTTTTCTCTTTACTTAGCATAGACAATACTTTTTGCAAAACCATTGTATATTAGTGTTCTTTTTTTGGATTAAAGACAACGGTTTTTATATAGCGTTGTCTTTGATTTTTTTATTAGTAAAAGACAACGCTTTAAAAGAAGCGTTGTCTATGAGCATGTTATTTTAGTATATACGACAACACTTTCTTAAAAGCGTTGTCTTAAAAAAATTTCATAAACAACACTTCTTTAAAAAATTAAAAATGTTTTGAAGAAAGTGTTTTCTTTTATTTTAAAAAACTCATTTTTTTAGAAATATTTTTATCACACAATTGCATACACAGGTGTCCTTAGAGTATACACAGGTGTCCTTTGCTGATCTAAACAGCTCATTTATCCTCAACGTAGGATATTTACTTTCAACAATCATCGCATTCCATCATCGACAATCGATGCATAATCTCAAATGTCCATCTCTCTTTCGACAAAGAATTCTGGATCTTCACAAGGAGAAATATTGGGATAGATAAATATCTTCTTCCAACATCTCCTATAATCACAACTTACGTTCTTTCAATTTCCATCGTGTTTAGTAACACTGATACCAACAAAAATATCACTCGTTATGTGATCTTCGATACCGGACTATTTTTCGCAATCATTTCGATCGCCTACTCCACTTGCCTAAGCAACGACAGGGCTAGGAGTTCATCCACAACTACATCCGTATGCTCTTGGATTATACGCACATCTGAGAGACATAATCATACTTCCAACAATTTGACCATCCGTAAGGATATATCCACAGTAAAAGTATGTCTATCAAAGTCTAAGGGTCTCCCTTGACTTCTTAATTGTTAGTCCATTTCTCACCTGATGGTAGAGATACCACCGACCTACAAGTCGATGTAAAGGGCCCTTCTAATCCAACTAAGAATGTTCTAGACAAAGATACCTGTAAACTACAAGTATCTCTCAATATATTAATCCAGAGGGTAAAACTAGAGTAATACCTTGAACGATCAAATATCTGTTGATCCGATCCAAAAGGCTCCACACAGGTCTCGGCCTTTCTCCAAAGAAAAAAGATCAGATTCAACAGTCCACGACAAAACGGTCACATTTCTGCGACGAATGCCTCGGGGATTTTTCCCTAGATCATCTGATTTATCCCTTAATCCTACAAGCTGCAACTATAGAATACTGAATAAATACGACCATCGTCGTATACTCTCTCCTCTGTACTAATCAAATCACATCCGAGGTAATCATTGTTGTCTGCTGAATCTTCTAAGATGTCTTCTGCTGATGCTGCTTCTATGCTGATCTCTGCTGAAGGGGAGTATCAAGGAACTCCAACCACGCCTGAGGTAGTAGGTTGTTGTTGTTGAGATAACCCAATCTTCTGTGCTGATCTCTGCTGTCGAGACGGTGCATCATCCTCCCGGAATACCATCGATAGTCTTCAACTGAATCTTCAAAGTACACCTCCTCCACTGTACTGGTTGCTCAACAATAGCAACAAATTAATCGCTCCAATGGATAATCTGCTTCACGTGTCCTCGTGATGATCGCGACGCACACAATCCCTTCGGAGTCTTTATTCTGATTTTTTTTTGCTGATATCCACAATAACATTCTGATGATCTGTTATTGGTCTTCTATAATCGAATAATAGCTTAAAGCCTATGACTCTGATCTTGCTCCTTTTATCCAATAGTCGGAGACTTCTGACTCTAATAAGTTGACCTGCAATATATGCTTATCGGTCTCCAACTCTTAAACACTTGTACGGAGTCATTTCTAAACTCTTGTCTCAATCCAACGTCTTCCGGCAGGATCTAGTAGAAGATCCCGGCATCCTAATCCAACTATAATCCAATAACTCTGGGTGGCTTAAATCATTCATTCATCTTCTTGAGCTATTAGATGGTCGTAACCTCCGCAAGTCTCACGACTCTGCACAGTACATTGTTACTAACCGAGCACCCTTTCTTGAAGCTCAAGAATTCCTTACAATGCGTCACTAAAAGTGACACCGGGAAATACTCTCTTTCAACATCACTAAACCATGATCAAGTGATGTTTTATTTTCCGAAGATTATTTTCTGCATTTATCACCAAATACCGGCTTGATCCCGATACTGGTATGCAAACAACTCTTCTTTCTCGGTATAACATGAGTTAAGTACTCAAAAGTACTCTCAAAGTTATATAACTCTGTACGAACAACTCAGGGATAAAATCCCTATGAAACACCGTAACCTAGCCTTCCGCTATCTGCATCACAAATAGTCTACCAGTCTGTTCATTACCCACAAGTAATGATCTGACTAGAACAGTTAGTGGTAATCTCTAAGAATGTAGTCTCTGATTTCCATAATAAATATGACGACTTGATCCCTGTTTTCCGACTCGGTATCAATCGACTCTCAAAGGTAAATCACCTTCTCGACACAGGTTCAAGACTCACTGACTCAACAGGTCATTCCCGTGGTCAACTCATACCATAGTTACGAACAATAACCAACAAACCATAGGTTATTCCCTGGTATAAGCATCTAAATGCATAGCCAACATAACAGAGAATATAAACCCTAAAGGTCACTCCGGTTGGTCACCTCGGTGGATGACCCCTACTACAAGTCTGCACAGGTGTCATAACTCTATTGTATACACCTACTGATCAAGTTTAGATAAATATCTACTAAACCATAAGTTTTTCAGGAATTCTTACCTCGTGCTGCTTGGAGCTCAGGCCGCTGTCCATCTCATCTCAGAAAACCAAAACCGAATAAATTGACTCCCGAGAATCCAAGACTCGACTCAAAAACAACATAATATGGCATCGCAGAACCTTGGGCTCTGATACGAATAAAGTTGTCACGCCCCGAGAGCATGCCGAGCCGAAAATCAAACGGACAGCACCTCCCCTGTACGTGGCAACATTTCGGGTTAATACAAGGCCCGTAGGCCCACAACAACAACAATATATATAACAAATAACAAATAACAGCAGCGGAAATAAAGAGCGCATACCCACAACATACATAACAAAAATATACAGGTGTACACCACCTGACAAGTCCACAGTCAAAACCGTAAATAAAACATTGACGTCACGACAAGTCCATAACAAAAAGAGGGTCCATGACATAGGACCAAAATCAATAACCATAAGAGAGAAACAAAATAAACTCCTCGGGAGACATCGGAAAAATAGAGATGGGATGGATCGATCACGACTCAAGTCGTCACAAAGGCGTCTACCTGTTACCTGGGCGACAGAAAAACCCAGGGTCGGAGGTGGTGAGTAAAACTCAGCAGGTAATTAGAGAAAACATGTAAATATATGTATCAATATTACATGTCATTCAATAGTTTAATCTACTCGTACAACAAGTATACATCAGCATAACAATAGATATGCATGCATATACTAAATAAATTGAACATCAACGATGCTGACATACCTGATAGTCAGCTATTCTATCTTGATCCAACCTGGGCATATAATCACATCATAGGGTATAAAAGTATATTACTAACACAATATCCTAACCTGAGTCAAGGGTATCACTGTGAATATCTAACAGGTATAAAAGTATATTACTAACACAATATCCTAACCTGAGTCAAGGGTATCACTGTGAATATCTAACAGGTATAAAAGTACCAGCCTACTACCATACAGGAAATGCAGTATCATGTATGAATATGTACAAACAAATGCAACAAGCATAGTACATACAAATGCATCATCAAAGTGAGTATACATATAGACTGTATCTGTATGTATACTAATCATCATCATCCATATATATATATATACAAGCAGGTATGTATATATATAATCATATGCAAAACACCGTATGATACGACAATGCAGCATGCATGGTCATGCCTGATCACCCCTACTCGCTACCACGACCCCAGTGTGGCCTAGGTGGCACGACATGACAACTGTCCCGACTCCAGCCGCCACCACTCTCGAGTGACCGAGTTGGGTAGTATGATCAAGTAGCATATGAGCGTAAAGAGCTCGCTACGCAACGGGGGTCCCTGCTGCTGGCCACTCCGACTGACACTGCCAATGAGCGGTCGAGTGCCACGCACCCATGACAACTGCATGCAACTCCAACAACCATCGTCAATAATGGTAGAGTGCGGCACAATAAATACTATGCCCTCACACCAGTTACTCCTCTGGAAGTAACCTGGGAGGCAGGATGACTAACGACTCTCTCTCAACCCCAAGGGGAGACGATGTCGTTAGTATGCATGCAATGACATGAGGGTACTGTCTCACATACAGAACATCTACCCTAGACTCTCTGTTCAACAAAGAGTCACACCCAATTGATCAGTACACTCTCTACCCTGTAGAGAGTCACTCATCTGATTATGACAAGCTAGGACCATCGGTCCGTAGCGACACATTGTTCACGACTCACATGACCATTCACACAACCGGTGGTTAGTGAATAAATGTGCAACATATAGGTATAGAATAAGTCCTACATCTAGGGCCATACTTATCCACAGAGGACCTTTTTGCCAAATTTACAACTTAGGTCATCCTCCATACTCTAACATCTACACCCTACTAAACAGTTAGACCTACTTACATCACATCTGTAACTTCTAGATTATGCTAGGGAATATGTGTTATCAATAATAGAGCACACATATATATCAACGGTAAGTTCAAACATACGATAAACAGAGCATGATCAAGGTAATATGAACATCTAACATGTTCATATCTATGTCTAAATCTGGAAATCATTACATCTACCCGACCGGTAGAAAATTACCTACCTGCTGTAAGTGCTCGTAGTAATAAAATCCTCACGGTCGTGGACCTGTCTCGTATCCACGTCCAAGAATTTATCTCGATTCCACATCCTGCACACAACATGTATGATCCGATTATGTGTTGTCAATTCTAATGTTAGGATCAAATCCTAATCCTACTTCAACTTTATATTTCGATTAACTAACTAAATATCTTCCTCTATTAATTCATAATCAGCAACCAATAATGGCTTAGCTATAGATCTAGCATCTCATCTACAACAATTCAAATCAGAACTTACCAAGCTTATCCACGCTTGCATAGCTTCTCCATTCCCTTCGATGAGTCCGATTTGCTCAATCCAGATGAATCGAAGATGAACTCTACATCCTAGCAGTTGTAACCTATAGTATACAGGTTTTCCATCCACTGATCAAATTCAAGAATCCTCAATCGATTAACAAGAATATTTCTAAAGTACACACACAAAACATTCACACCTTTACCTCTTAATCCAATTATATAGTATCATCAATCCCATTCCAACCTCGCTTAGTATCAATCGAACTTCTGGATCCAGTATCTTGGCCCTGTACAATACATCACCCAAACTCATAAACCCAACTAATTTAACTCAAAATCGATTCCATAGCCTTACCTCCCTTCTCCCACGGCAGTGCAGCTACACCCCTACAATTCACAATCAATTCGGGGAAACACGGCAAATCTGGATATGGAAGATCTTCCTCTTAGCCCCAAGGTCAGCTCGTGGCGGTCTTTGCTCGGATCAATACTCTTCATCAAGCAGAAAACGACAAGGAGGAACAGGGGTTGCTCAAGACGGTGGCACACCGTATCATGTCATCGTTGAGGATACTAGGTCGCTAGCTCCTCTCCGATGTTAGGTTGTCCCGAGCCAGCGTTTAGGAGCAGTGCTCACTCGAAGTGGTCATGCAACGACTGAAGACCAACCTACACAGATCGACAATAGAGAAGAGAGAACGCAAGAATGGGGGAAGAGTTCGAGATCGAGATCTGGTGAGGAAAACTCACAGCAGTCAATCTGGAGGCTCGTGATCCGTTGAAGCAACCGGTGATCAACTCGCCAATCAAGATAGGCGGCGATCGAACGCTGCGACAATGCCAACCAGGGCTCAGGGAAAAAGAATGGCTCTGCCAGCTGCACGATCGGACAGATGGTGGTGGCGACAATGGATCGCTCTTGCGATGGCAGCGGCGGCGAGATCGGGAAGAAAAGAGGCGAACGTCACGGCTGCTGGCTGACGTGCAAGGGCAGTGGCGCGTGTGCGATGGCTGCCAAGCAGAGGCCATCGGCGGTTGGGCGTGGTCGGGCACACGCGAGGGAGAAGGTGGCGGTGACGAGGCAGCACGGCGTGGAGGCGGAGTGATGGCTATGAACCGGCGACAGGGCGAGCTCGCTCAGCAACCACAGTGGAGAGGGGAAAATCGCGCAGGGGGAGCACCATCGGGCGGAGGAGGAGAAACGACAGCAGAGATCGAACTAGATCGGCACCGGTTGGTAACAGATTGCTCCGACAGCTCGATGCAGGGAAGGGAAGCACCGACGTTGGGGCTCTTGGGAGAGGATGAGCTACGACGCTGTGGCATCGTCAGCTGCCTCCCGATTCGACAGTCGGCAGCGCGAGGAAACGGAGGACCACGCACGATTGGGAGAAGGAGAGAAATGTTGCAGTGAGGAAACATCCGACGTGATCGGGGAAAGAAGAAGAAGAGTCGGGAAAAAGAATCGACGGGAAAAACGGAAAGCATCGGTTACTTAACCCATTTAATTCCCGTCTAAACAGGCTTTAGAAAAGCCAATCCGCTTTATCCCCATGAAGTATCTATATAACTTCCGTTTAAATCCATAAAAAATTCTAAAAATTCCTGAAAAATTTCCCAACGTAATTCTTTAATTAACACGGGGTATTTTCTATATATATATATATATATATATATATATATTTCGGTATTTTATAGCTAAGCCTTAATTTCCTTCGGCTCTTCCTTCTCCCGAGCGTTTCTCCATCACGTCCGTTATTTCCCAGTCGCGACTCCTATTCTTGCGATCTCTCTGCCTCCCGCCACTCCCTCCTCTTCTCTGCAAGCGAAGGCCGACCACGGCTGGCTCCCCTCTGCAAACGACGGGCAACCACCCTTACGGTGCCCACGGACGTGCCGGCGACGGGCGAGCCCGCATGGAGGGAAGCTCAGAATCAGCGGCGTCCGGTTGGATTCTGCCCTAGCGATCTCTACCGGAGCAAGCTCAGGAGCGGGCGGTGCTAGGGCAGCTCGATCCCTCTTCTCCAAGCTCTTGTTGATCCCTTTCGTGTGAGCCGATTGGCGGCGTGATAGCCGCGACAAAGATTGGCTTCCATGGGTTGCTGTCGATTATCGCCGGAGCAAGGAAGGGAGCGATTTCTCGATGGTTTCAGTCGACCTTTTCAGCAAAGCTTGCTATTTCTCACGCGAGCAGCAAGAGGAAGGCGTGCGATTGGGCATTCCAACCGGAAGTGGAGCTATTGCGGCAGATGGAGCAATTGGGGGAGGAGAGGTGTCGGTGGAGTTGAAATCGCTGGTAAATCTCACGATTTCCTTTTTCCTTTTTGTCTATTGTGGTTGTTCCCTCACTGAGAATGATTCATGATTAGGGCAACAATGGTTTTCTTCCAGCGAACAAGGCAATTAGGGGAGAAACACCGCCGGTGGATCCTAAGTGATGGTAAATATCCTGATTACTCTTTCGTTTGGGTTATTGCGATTCTGTGTGATTTTGTGATGTATTTTAGACGATGAAGACGAGGTAGATTTGTTTTTCCTATTCAAATGGGTTGTGCAGATTCGTTACACTAAGTTGGATTAAGAAGATGGCAGAAGGAGGTTGGGCTTGTGATGTCGAATCAATTCGGATTAAATTGAGGGTGAAATCCTTTTTGCAGATCAAGAAGAAGAGGATGTTGAACCAGTATTAGGTAAGCTTAGATTTGGATAAATGAATGGTTAAATTGTGTAGTGGAGATTGTCAAGCTTAGAGAAGTTATGGTTTCTACATTTACAGATTTTGAGGAGCCTTGTGAATCCAATTGGGCTATGGAAATTGATCGTTTGAGGTAAGTTCATATTTGAATAGTTGTAGATGCTTATCGTTTGATAGGTTGTTAATTAATCAGGGGTTGAGATTGGTTTAGATTCTTATTCCCCAAAAATTTGATTGTGTTAGCATGTGATTATGTTGGATTCTACCATTTCAGATATTTGATTCGAGGTAGAGATCTTGGGATGCGAAGACCATCAACACGAGCTTCTCAGAGGAGTCTTCGAAATAGGTGGGTAATTTCCTACCTGGTCCGGGTAGATGTATTGCATTCAGATTTAGTCATAGATATGAGCATGTTAGGTGTTCATATTATCTTGACCCTACTCTTATTTTCGTATGCTTGATCTTTTACCGTGGCTATTAACTCCATTGTTGATATCATGTTTATTTTATCATGATTAGGAGTTATACATATAGGTGATGTAAGTAACTTAGAATTTGTTTAAGTTAAGTGCAAATAGTAAAGTCCGGATGACAACCTGATTGTACATTGGACAAAAAGGTCATTCGTAGGTAGATAATGTCTTTAACCTAGGGTTAGTTCTAGTACCCTTAGGTTGTATGTTACCACCGAACATGTATTGTGTAAATGGTCAGAGGAATGATACTTAGGGTATTGCTATGGATCGATGGTCCTAGCTTGTTATAATCATATGAGTACGACTCTCTACAGGATAGAGAGTTCAAACCTAATACCCTTAAGTGGAGCAGGAAACTGTGCAAGGAAAGTTAAGTGTGGTAAGTTCAAACCTAGATGTTTATGGATGCATATTGTTATTGCAATTGATCTGGTGGTTATGAATATTGGATTGTATCTATTATATAGATTGTGGTGAAATTTCAAGAACTGGGATCAAGAAGCTAGTGCCATGGATTCGGAGCTGGGTAAGTCTTGATTTATATATGATAGCTATGTAATAAGTTGATACAATAGTGTTAATTGGAGAGTTGATTTAGTAATAATGAATGGTATGAGATTGTACAACTATGGGAATTTGTTGATTGATCAGGGATTAGGATTGTATTAGACTCATATTCCTATAGATTGATTATGTTAGTGTTGAGTTATGTTGTATGTTAATTGCAGGACCTGGGTTCAGGATGGTCCTGTGGACGTGGAGATGCTCAGATAAGTCTTCATAGCAGGTAGGTAATTTCCTACTGGTCGGGTAAATGTAATGATTTCCAGATTTAGATATAGATATGAACGTGTTAGGTGTTCATATTACCTTGATCATGCTTTGATACCACTAAAGTTGTCACGCCCCGAGAGCATGCCGAGCCGAAAATCAAACGGACGACATCTCCCCTGTACGTGGCAACATTTCGGGTTAATACAAGGCCCGTAGGCCCACAACAACAACATAATAAATAGCTAAATAGATATCAAACACACAACGGAACAGAAAGCACATACCCACAACCACATATACAAAAAAAACATATAGGTGTACTCCACCTGACAAGACCACAGCACTAAAACCGTACATAAAACGACTACACAAATAGAGTCCACGACATCACGACAAAATCCATAACAACAACAAGTCCATACATAACCAAAAACAAACTCCTCGGGAGACTCGGAAAACGGAGATGGGATGGATCGGTCGGCGCAGCTCCAAGTCGTCACGAAGACCTTTCACACACGGCGACGAAAAACCTGTCGGAGGTGGTGAGTAAAACTCAGCAGGTAATCAGAGAAAACATATAAATATATGTATCAATATTACATGTTATTCAACAGTCTAATCTACTCGTACAACAAGTATACATCAGCATAACAATAGATATGCATGCATATACTAAATAACTGAACATCAACGATGCTGACATACCTGACAGTCAGCTATTCTATCTTGATCCAACCTGGGCATATAATCACATCATAGGGTATAAAAGTATATTACTAACACAATATCCTAACCTGAGTCAAGGGTATCACTGTGAATATCCGATAGGTATACAAATATCAACCTACTACCATACAGGAAATGCAGTATCATGTATGAATATGTACAAACAAATGCATCATCAAAGTGAGTATACATATAGATTGTATCTGTATGTATACTAATCACCATCATCCATATATATATATATATACAAGCAGGTATGTATATATATATATAATCATATGCAAAACACCGTATGATATGACAATGCAACATGCATGGTCATGCTTGCTCACCCCTACTCGCTACCACGACCCCAATGTGGTCTAGGTGGCACGACATGACAACTATCCCGACTCCAGCTGCCACCACTCTCGAGTGACCGAGTTGGGTAGTATGATCAAGTAGCATATGAGCGTAAAGAGATCGCTACATAGCGGGGGTCCTCGTTGCCGCCACTCCGATCGACATCGCTAATGAGCGGTCGAGTGCCACGCACCCAGGACAACTGTACGCAACTCCAACAACCATCGTCAATAATGGTAGAGTGCGGCACAACAAATGCTATGCCCTCACGCCAGTTACTCCTCTGGAAGTAATCTGGGAGGCAGGATGACTGACGACTCTCTCTCAACCCCAAGGGGAGACGATGTCGTCAGTATGCATGCAATGACATGAGGGTACTGTCTCACATACAGAACATCTACCCTAGACTCTCTGTTCAACAAAGAGTCACACCCAATTGATCAGTACACTCTCTACCCTGTAGAGAGTCACTCATCTGATCATGACAAGCTAGGACCATCGGTCCATAGCGACACACTGTCCACGACTCACATGACCATTCACACAACCTGTGATTGGTGAATAAATGTGCAACATACCCTTAGGTTGTATGTTACCACCGAACATGTATTGTGTAAATGGTCAGAGGAATGATACTTAGGGTATCGCTACGGACCAGTGGTCCTAGCTTGTTATAATCAGATGAGTACGACTCTCTACAGGATAGAGAGTGTGTTCATCAGTTGAGTACGACTCTCTACAGGATAGAGAGTGCGTCGATTAGATTGGTATGACTCTCTACAGGATAGAGAGTATTATGATCAGTTGAGTATGACTCTCTGCAGGATAGAGAGTGCGTTGATCTGGTTAGTATGATTCTCTGTAGAATAGAGAGTCTATGGTGGATGTCAGTATGTGAGACATTGCATTCATGCATTTGCATGCACGCTGGCGACGAGGTCTCCCTTGTGGTTGAGAGTGTCGCCAATCATCCTGCCTCCACGGTTACTCATAGGAGGAGTCACCCGTGTGAGGGCAGAGCATTGTGGTACCGCACTCTACCACTATAGACGGTGGTAGTTGGATTTGTGTGCCGTAGTCCTGCGTGTGTGGCACTCGACCACTCATGGGTAGTGACTATCGGAGTGGCCAACAACAGGGACCCCCATCGTGTAGCTTGCTCTTTACGCTTATATGCTACTCGATCATACTGCCCACTCGGCCACTCGAGAGTAGTGGTTGGTGTTGAGTTGGGACAGTTGTCATGCTCGAGCCACCGAGGCCACACTGGGGTCGTGGTAGCTTTAGGGTGAGCCGACATGACCATGCATGCTGCATTGCCGACTTATGACATTTTTGCATATTGTCATATATATACATATATGCATGTATATATATATATGGATGATTGTGATTAGTATACGTATATAGATGCAGTATATATATATATGCTTATTGTGATGTTGCATTTGATTGTATTATGTTTGCTGCATTTGGGTGTACATCATATTCATGCATGTTTCTTGCATTGACTATACGATTGTGTCGGATACTGGTATGGGTTGGACAGACCATTAGATACCTTGACCTGTAGCTAGAGTATATTGTGAGTTGATCTACTCTTCCTGTTATATATATATATATATATATATATATATATATATATATATATATATATATATATATATATGTTTGATATATGTTCATGTTGGATCAGAGTAGCGTAGCAGACTTCAGGTATGTCTGCATTTTTATATTGTTTATTTGGTTAGACGGTATATGCTTGTATTTATATACTATGTTGATATACCTATTGTGCATCTAGATTATGTTGTCAAAATACATGTGATATTACATATATACATGTTTTCTATTACCTGCTGAGTTTTACTCACCACCCCATGACTGGTTTTCTATCGCCTGCAATGTAGAAGACTTCGTGATGACTTGGAGCACCGCCGGCTGACATCATCTCATCTCACCTGCGAGGCTCCCGTGTCTGTTTTGGATTTTCCGTATGTCTTGTTTTGCATTCGGAGTTTTCGTGATGTTATGTATTATGTGATGTACGCACATGTTGGTGCGGGTTTTGTCGAGGTTTTCTTTATGTTATGGTGTTAGTCATACCGGTATGCATGTGTGACATTGTATTATTGTTGTATTGTTTCCGCTGTGTATTTGTCGTAGTAGTTTAGTTATGTTGTTGTGGTTTGATTATATTGTTATATATATTGTTGTTATTGTGGGCCTACGGGCCTTGTATTAACCCGAAATGTTGCCACGTACAGGGGAGGTGCCGTCCGTTTGATTTTCGGCTCGGTATGCTCTCGGGGCATGACAATATTGATAATGTCATGTGGAGATGCAATAAAATACTAAATAAAATAAAAATATACAAAAATCAATTAAGAGGACAAAGATTAAGAATAGCAATTTAGGACACCTTTGAATGGAACATGATAAGACTATTAGGTAGTTAATTCAAGTGAACAAACTGATTTACTAAAAAATTGAAATCATATATAAACATATTAAGCATATGATACCTTCGAAGAATGTTGACAATACAAAATGTCAAAAAATTATTAATACTCCAACACATTTCAATATTTACTTGATTCGTATAAGTTAAAACTTTTTAATACACGATACACTCTATAAAAATCTTTTTCGAATGACTAAATATAATCATTAAGAATCAAACAAATAAAAATTTGATCATTATTTATAACATAGTAGTTTTTAAAATGAACAAGATTATTTGTCAATTAGCTAAACACAACATGAGATATATTTATCATGATAAAACATTCAGAAAAATCTATAAAACATTCGAAAAAATGTTACAAACCTTTTCCAATCCAGACTTTGACGCAAATGACAATGTCATATGTTTTAAATTATTATTTGTAACCTCAGTAATATTTTTTGTGATGGCCTCCGCCTGATAAATTTTATTTTCATCAGTCTTCTCGTTTTGCGAAGAAGAAGAGGAGTACCACAGCAGAGAGTCACAGAGGTGAGATCGCGACCGCTTCATTGATCAAACCCTTCCGGAAAGGCGGGACAGAGGTGGCATCGTTGGTAAACGATCCACGGGGCACGAGAAACTCTGACACGACAACGGGAGAAACCCTAACGAGAGTAGCGCGAGAAACCCTGAACGTGGCCGACGTGTGAAACCTATGGAGAGCAACGCGAGAAACACAAATGAGAGTAGCATGAGAAATCCTGGATGTGACCGGTGGGGAAGACCAAAGGAGAGCAGCGTGAGAATCCCTAGATGATGAGGGTGGCGAAATGGGATCTGGAAGAAAGGAAATTTAATTAATAAATGATCCAGGGTGTCGATTTTATCCCATGGGCCTTGATTTAATTAAAAAATTAAATCCAACTAAAATGGTGACTCAAATGCTAAGTATATTAAATTATAATTCAATTCTATCGAGTTGCATAAAATTGAATTGAAAATTAATTAAAATCAATTATGCTTTTGACAATTATAGTTAGTTTTTATTATTAATCAAATATCTATAAAATTAAAGGTATAAGTGATGACAATTAATGTAGGGAATAGATAAATAATGATATAAGTAATTAAGAGAGTTAAAATTGTATAAAATTACAACTATCAATTTGTGATTTCGATGATACGCATCAAAAGAGTTTAATACGTGACGATTCCATGATAAAATCATATCAATAAATTCTGCTTTAATCGAGAAAGAATAGAAAAGGATTTGTAATAGAATCTATAAAAAAACCGTTGTTAGCGTACTATATAACTCATGAATTGGAATGAATTAGAAAAAACTTATGAAATTATACCTCACAATGGGTAAGAGAGTTGTACCGAACGTAAAACTGAAGACATCTCAAATTCGTTTCCACAGAGATGACATGGTGATTAAGACACGACGGTACTTGCTTTTCTCAGTATCTTTATCATTAATTAATTTTGCAACAATATCGTGATCCATGAAGCATTAAATCAAAACAAAAAGATGAACAATTGAAGAATGAGTCGAGATGAGAATCAGAAAGAATGCAAGGACAAGGAGGTGTTTCCTTTCCATTCAAATTTAATTTTGGAGGGTGCAAATCTTAATTAAAAATCTTCCTCGCAACGACCTAAACAATAAACTTCCAACCTATGGTTGTTAGCCACTTTAACTTCCAAACCATCAAAATACCTAATTTACACTATTTGTTGTTAATCACTTTATTGTTGGCACAAATGAACAACTTGTTAGATTATTTAATAATAATCTAGTGTGACCCATATAACTTATAGGATTGACTTTAATATAATAGAGCCTAATGTGATGGGTGTTTGGCTTAATGGAAATTAATGTCAAGGGTTTTATTTATTAATTAAATAAATCCCTCTCCTTTCTCTTTTATAAAAGATAAATCAAAGGTTAAACATGATGGCTAAGTGGGTGGTTGCTAAAAGAGGTTATTAAAACTTCTCTATATATACATTCTAGTGATCATGAAAAAGGGTGTGAGAAGAGAGTTGTGAAGGTGAAAGAAAGGTTAGTATTCTTAATCATCAAAGGATACAATTAAAGAAAAAGTTAGAGAGGAGATAATTCTTATATACATACTTTCATTATGGATCCAGGTATGTTTTATTTATCTCACATTATAGATTTTAGATTTTGATATGGATGTGAAGATCACAATATTCAAGATCTTCTTCGTAATTATAAATTGATGAATCGTAAGAAAATTTTACATGTGGTATCAGAGCCAGGTTATAGATATTGTGATTTCCCATTTATAAAACACCATGCATGAAATTGCATTATGTGTTATTACATTATATCAATTTTTGTTCTTTTATTTAATTATGAAAAAATATTAAATTAAAGAAAAAAAGTGACTGTGCATTTTTTTTAATTATATGCAATTCCTTTTTCAACTAGATTCTATTATTTGATATTAAATTGAATTGCATAATAAAAATTAAATTTAATAGATATGTGTGTTTTTTTAAATCAGATTCTATAATTAAAAAAAACTGATTGTACGTTTGTTCCAAACAATTTTTTTTAATTAATTTAATTTAATTAGATTCAATTAATTGACATTAAATTGGATGAAAAGTAGCATGAAATTGAAAATATTAAATTGCATGAGAATTATTCATTTATGACTGTTTGATAATTGATAATTATTTGCGATTGGTTTATATTAATTGTTATATTTATTATTTATGTGATGCATTATAACAATTAATATACAGTTATTTAATTTTATTTGGAATTATATATTATAGATTTGGAGTTTGTTAATCACCAAAGTGATCAACTCTAAGAAATTTATGATTCCAAATAATAAAAATAATTGTATATGAATATGAACAATAAATGAAAAATTCTGTTGATACATATAATGTTAAATACGGGGATTTAAAAAACCCTAAATTAAATGACCCAATAATTAAGGAAATAATTCTGGAAATTTTTCGAGATTTTTAGGGAATTTTAGGAATTTTTATGGAATTAAACGGACTTCGTACGAGATTTTTACGGGGATAAAGTAAACGGGCTTTAGAGGGGTCTATTTAAAGGGGATAAAATACGCACAGTGGAAAACTTAATCTCTATTTTATTTTTCTATTTACTTTCTTTTCCTACACGCGAATTCCCTCTAGCTTCTTTCTTCCTTCTCGAGCCCTCTCCATCACGGCGACGCCGCTCCGCTCGACGATCACACAAGGCTTCTTCTTCACGGCCTTCGCCTAGACGACGGTGTGTTATCCTCCTCGCTGCGGAGCACCGCCGATCACCGCGTTATTGCCGCCGAGCCGCTCGCGACGCATCAGTCGCCGCGCTTCTGACTAACCGGCTTGGCTTCTACTACCAGTGATCGCCGACGCTCTTCCTCGCAAGACTGGCTGGCCCACACCAAGACGCTGCCGACTCTCCGGCCGACCGCTGCCGTGCTCGCCGATTTCCTCTGCCACAGAACCGTCGCCGACGGAGCCACTAATTTTTCCCCTTCGCCGTGATTTCTGGCCGTTGGTCGCCGGAGTAGGTAAGGGTCTTTTCTATTTTTGGTCGATCGGTGAGTATGGATGGTGTTATTCATTAGGGCAGCGAGGAATTTGGGTCGGCTGAGAGGGGCTGTGAGGGTTTATTGGGGGTGTTGTGCGGTTAGGGTTGGAGGTGGTCGTGCAAGGATTTACATGTTTTAGTATCATGCACCATTTTTGCATGATTGCATGCTAGCTGGACGGGGTTCCATTATTGTTGAGCCCGCAGCTAGTTACATGGCCTGCACACACTGCCACTCATGGGTTAGTGGTACATCAGGAGGGTGTGTGCAGTTGCTCTGTCAGGCTCCGCTGGTCCGCTCATGGGTAGCGATGAGGCAGCGTGGTAGCGGGCAGGGATCCCTCCTCTGGCCTATGACACCAGGAGATGAGAGCTTAGCTCCCCCACTATGTTTGGGGCAGGAGGATAGGTGTACTCCGACAGCATCCTGTCCACTCGGTCACTCAGGAGCAGTGATGGCAGAGTGCACAGTTGTCATAGCCCTACCCACTCGGCTTCACCATTGTGTGTGAGGCGGCTGACTGGCGTCAGGGGTGACCATGTCATTGGCACGACATGCATTTTGCACGGATTGCATTTTGTATTGTGTTTGCTGCATTATTGTATTGATGCCTTGGATGTGCATATGATTGTCATGCATACAGGATACATGTTTATATATGGTCAGGACTCTATTACTTCTAGTCAGGCACATGCTCCTATATCAGTAGGAGATTGTGTAATCTGATCATTTTGTATTTCTTGTTTGCATACCCTATTTATGTGAGACTGTACTGGCATGATATTTTTATTGTTAGCTATACCTTACTTTGCATATCTACTATACCCGCAGAGTTCTTTGAACTCACCCCGTTGATTTATATCTATTTCGTGATGAAGTCGTGAGAGTGCAATGGGACCCCACTCATCGTGAATGTTTTATTTTGG
This sequence comes from Wurfbainia villosa, assembly GCA_025175895.1. NCBI lineage: Eukaryota > Viridiplantae > Streptophyta > Magnoliopsida > Zingiberales > Zingiberaceae > Wurfbainia > Wurfbainia villosa. The sequence continues at coordinate 108,722 of JAKLTH010000094.1, read as the reverse complement.
ATATTTGCTTTATGGTTTGGATATTTTGGTTAGAGGACATGTATAGGTTTGGAGATTGATTTTGTATTTGGATTTTTGGTGTCCGTATGGACCTTATTCGGATTTTGGTTTGATTGGATTTTGGTGAGTATTCTTGCCCAGATGGCAGAAGGGGTAAGTTGATTTATGGTAGACTGTTTATCAGTTATTTTGGTTGATGGCCTGAGGCCAAATTATATAACTGCGTGTGAGTTTGGATTCCGGTCGTGTTGACCGATGTATAGTGGCCTTGTAGGCCTTGTATGTAAATTGGGATTGTCACTCGTACAGGGGAGATGTTGCCGGATTTTCGTCAGGCTGTAAGTCTTGAACCTGTATCGAAAAGATGAATTGTCTTTGAGAGATGACTGATATCGAGTCAGAAAGCAGGGGTCAAGTCGTCATATTGGTTGTGGAAATCAAGGACTACAGTGTTAGGGATTTTCACTGATTATGCTAAGCAGATAATTACCCTGTGGGGTATTGGACAAAGACTGTATACTATTGTTGATGCAGACATTGGAGGTTTAAGTTACGAAGTTCCATAGGGATTTTGATTCTTGAGCGGCTTGAGCCTTAGAGTAATAACATTGAGGGTACTGTTAAGTACCTAATTAGTATTTATATAGGAGTGGAGATAGTTTCTTACTATTGTAATGATCAAGTTGTTACTTGGTGGAATATGTAGAAGAAATTTATTTGAGGAAATAACCCACGGGATCATGGGTTCAGGATGTTTTTGAGAGACAGTATTTCTCCAGGTTATTTTGTATGACTCATTGTTGGGAAATTCTTGAGTCTTAAGTTGAGTGATCAATTGTTAATGGAGTTCACTATAGAGTTTAATAGACTCGCGGAGTTTACCCCCTCCACTTAATGGTTTAAGATAGTGATTGAGTTGCCTTCGATCACCCCCAATTTATTTGCTTACATTTGGATTAGGATAGTTGGATTTTTCCATCAGATCCTATCGGGAGGCATTAGGGTGAGTCATATTTATAAAATGACTGCAACAAGTGTCTCAAGAGAATAGTGTAGTCAATCTAGTGATAATAACCTACACTTCGGATAAGGTAACGGTAGGAGACGTGAACGTGCTTTTCTAGCTGAATTCACGTGACATTATTGCGTTCCCATGTTGATGTTCGATATTGATCAAGGCTCTGTCTCAGGAATAAAAGATTGATGAAACAACTCATTTCCTAGTGGAAAACAGGAATATGGATTTAAGTTTTCTCCTCAGATATATGTCGCTATCAGAAGTGGTTTGTACACTTGTGGAGATATGAGGCTGGTTGTATGGTTCTTGAAGAAAAGGAGAGGAAGAGGTGTATACACCTAGATTCATACAGTTATCGAATTCTTTTTCTAGATCACTGTGAAATAGGGAATCCATTAAGAGCAGAAGTTGGATGAGTTTACATCTTTACTCGAAAGGAGTTGTAGATGGTTGAAGGATTGGTCATTGAGGTATTACTATAGTTTACCTTACTTGATGATATATTGAGAGATACATGTGTTTACAGATATCTGTGGTTAAAACATGCACTGATAGGATTAAAAGGATTTTCATATTTGGATCATGTGGATTAATAGTGTTTCCACTGATAGGTGAGATGTTGAGATGATTACTGTGATGATTATCACAGGGGTATGAAAATGATTTTGGATGTTTATAGGTTGATTAATGGAAATGTTATATTATGGTGAGAGAGTTGACTTAGTTGTTTTATAGTTGACTTGGTTGATATGATGTGGATATTTGGATATTAACTTGGAGGTTATGCTTGTGACATGATGGTATAAGAAGGTCTCTCGGATGCCTGTATAATTCGAGAGTAATCAGATGTAGTGTTAGAGGAACTTCTAAGCTTGCCGCTGTATAGCCAAGTAGAGTAGGCGATCGGAGGGATTTCGAAAATAGTTTCGATATCGAAGATCCCCTACTGTGAGATAATTTATTTGGTACTGAGGTAATGTTATTTTTACGAGCCTAATATTTTTACTTATGGTGCGTTGGCTGAGGGCTAGTGTAAAGCGCACAAGGTTGTTAAAGCTCGTGATGTACTCAAGGCAATGTCATTCAATTGGCTGTAATCCAATCGAGTTGCTTAGATACCGTCATCGATCGGTCTTTCAGAATTGGCAAGGTTGATGATGCCAAGAGGTATTTGTTAGAATGACGATTTTTCAGGGGATAATTTAGTTGGTATCAGTGTTGCTTAACACTATGGGAATTGGAAGAATCTAAGTTCCAATTAAAGGAGGTATTGGATGGGATATTTTTGTCCCAAAGATTTTATTTCTTGAGAAGCTCTGGAACTTGTTGTTCAAAGAGATATGAACCTTTGAGGTTATACATCAATTATTGATGATGGAATGCGGTAGTGGTAGAAGGAAATGAATATCCTTCATGGTGGATTGAGGATCTAATTAGATCAGCTTTAGGACACCTGTGTATACTCTAGGATTGATTTATGATAGGTGTGTTGATATTGTAGTGACAGAGTGTCATACAATTATCAAAGTCGTAGGGATGATTGATATATCATCAGCCTAGAGTAAAGAGGATGCAGGTGTATAGTGGTGACAATTTTATACTTGGTATGAATTGTACGAGGTTTGTTTATCTTGTTTGACTTATGACGACTTAGTCGTCCAGGGATTTAGGAAATCGTGTATTCTGGACACGATTGGATCATTTATGATGGTGGCAGTTGGAGTTGAGCACTCGGCCACCGTAGATGATGGTTTTCTGGTATTGATTTGATCATTACCATAGATATGGATAGGATGCTCTAGCGGTATTACATCGATGACTGGTTGGATCAGGAAGGTGTTGGAATTTATTTGGTCTGAAGCTTGTGAACATAGTTTCAGGGCTCAGACGATGGTTGACTTTTTCACCAGTGTTGTGCGATCATTCTCGGGTGAAAGGAAAGTTAATTTATATGCGGATGCGATGTTTCAGAGAATGGAGCGTTTCTGATTTAGTTGATTGAGACGTATCCCATGGTTACGTCAAATGAGGAACTACGAGATGGGTTGTCATATATATATATGACGTGGACCTAGCAGGAGTTGTTATGTTGTTTTGTAGAGGTGAGGAGCAGAAATGCTCATGGGGTTTTGGCTAGCTACTGAGTAGTTGCGAGAAGATAAATAGTGGAAAATGAAAGCAAGTTCTATTACAAATAGATCTTAGTAAACAGGTAGATTGCCCTTGTGAGGAAATATTTCTTCGTCTCCGAGAAGATGGTGGATTATATAGTTGCATTTGAATTTAGGAAGAGTTACTATTGATTCGGGAACAACAGATAGATTCCTGTTGTGATGATAGAGAGCATCTACAATAGAGTTGTACTTTTGCTCTACTGGTTCGGAATTAATGATATTGGAATTTGTATGTAGTAGGTGGCTAGATAGCTACATGCTATGAGTACCTCGTGGTGGTAGCATGTCGCTGTCTGTAAGTAGTGCCTTTTGCATTACTCCGAGAGCCACGAGACTTGGTCACGATATTTTGATAGGTATTGCTGAAGATTGCAATAGGTTCTGTATGTTGCAGATGTATAGGATTGTATTCGGAAAATAGTAAGTATTAAAAACGTTCTTCGTGGTGGAACGACATGCGGAATATAGTTGATTTGGAAGTTTGGTAAAGGTGGTATATAAATAATTAGTAAGGTTATGTACCAATAGGAAAGTGGGAGCCTAGTATGATGGACGGTGTTGGGAGATTATTTGGAATTCGGAAAGGACTTAGTATGATTAGCTAATTCCGCTCATTTTCGTTCGATCCATACGATGAGTTTGTTGGATCGCTGGATAGGTTATACTATGGCAATTTCCAGTTCATGGAGTATCTTTGAGTATCGTATGCGATAGCGATTCAGGATTTACCTTCGGATTATGGATAGTCATTAACAGGTCACGGATATAGAGATCCACTCAGGTACAGTTAGGTACTTGTTATAGGTGGACGAAATGAAGATACTATTCATATTTTGGAAGGGCTGCTAGAGGCAAGTGTGATTTGATGTTAAGGGATATCAGTAACCCCACTTAGTCACTTGAGGTGTGACTTGTCTCCAGATGCTTGAGATGGTTGTTGGGACATCTCGTACTAATATACGAGTAGGAAATTTGGGGACCAAATTTTTATTAGTGGGGGAGAATGTTAAATACGGGGATTTAAAAAACCCTAAATTAAATGGCCCAATAATTAAGGAAATAATTCTGGAAATTTTTCGAGATTTTTAGGGAATTTTAGGAATTTTTCTGGAATTAAACGGACTTCGTACGAGATTTTTACGGGGATAAAGTAAACGGGCTTTAGAGGGGTCTATTTAAAGGGGATAAAATCATACGATGGAAAACCTAATCTCTATTTTATTTTTCTTCTCCATCGCGCCTCTTCTTCGCCCGGCCTCTCGCTAGACGACGGTGCCATCCTCCTGAGCACCGTCGACCGTGTCGGCCGAGCCGCCCTCGCGACGACAGTCAGCCGCTCTCTACGACGAACCGCCGACTCTCTACCACAGATCGCCGACGCCTCTTCCTCGCAGGCCGCGCCCACACCAGACGCTGCGACTCCTCGGCCACGATCGTGCCGCGTTTCACCGATTTCTCGCACTGTAACTGCCGCCGACGATGAGCCACCGATTTTTCCCTTCGCTGTGATTTCGCCGCTACGAGTAAGAGTCTTTTCTGTTTTTGGTCGATCGGTGAGTATGGATGGTGTTATTCATTAGGGCAGCGAGGAATTTGGGTCGGCTGAGAGGGGCTGTGAGGGTTTATTGGGGGTGTTGTGCGGTTAGGGTTGGAGGTGGTTGTGCAAGGATTGGTCAGAACAATCTCGAGCCATTTGTAAATTGAGTTGGGGATCTAATTTGGGAAAGGATTGGCCGTCGGTGGAATTCCTAGGGCGGGTGAGCTTGATTGGTCGATTTGGGTTGATTCCGGTGTTATTCGGTTGATCGGTACAGTATTCGGAGGATATGGGATTTTGGTGATATTGTTTGATCTTGAGGATATTTTTATAGGTGATGAATTAGGTAAATTGATTTGGAATTAATTGGGCTAAATTAATTGTATGGATATTTGTGGACAAGGAAAATTGGAAATAGTTTGGGTTAATTGGGATATAAAGGAAATCGATTAATTGTTCAATTTGTCGGTGAATTGTATTTTTGTGCTTGACTATAGTCATGCTTTATGTAGGTTTCGGTCACGAGGCAGGTCTCCGATCGTGACGATCTGGTTCTTTTGCGGATATATTATCAGGCGGGTATTTTGACTTAACTTTTAGATTAAGTCAAATTGATATGCTAGTAGGATAGCTTACAATAACTTTTTCATGTTTATATGCCTGGTATACTTTTGGTGCCTACTAGATACATGCATATGATAGGATATGATTATATTTTCCTGTTCGATTTGGATCATAGTATATGGATTAGGAATATGTACATATTGATTGTACATATTATTCGGATAGGTATTTTGAGTAGGATTTACATGTTTTAGTATCATGCACCATTTTTGCATGATTGCATGCTAGCTGGACGGGGTTCCATTATTGTTGAGCCCGCAGCTAGTTACATGGCCTGCACACACTGCCACTCATGGGTTAGTGGTACATCAGGAGGGTGTGTGCAGTTGCTCTGTCAGGCTCCGCTGGTCCGCTCATGGGTAGCGATGAGGCAGCGTGGTAGCGGGTAGGATCCTCCTCCGCCTATGACACCAGGAGATGAGAGCTTAGCTCCCCCACTATGTTTGGGGCAGGAGGATAGGTGTACTCCGACAGCATCCTGTCCACTCGGTCACTCAGGAGCAGTGATGGCAGAGTGCACAGTTGTCATAGCCCTACCCACTCGGCTTCACCATTGTGTGTGAGGCGGCTGACTGGCGTCAGGGGTGACCATGTCATTGGCACGACATGCATTTTGCACGGATTGCATTTTGTATTGTGTTTGTTGCATTATTGTATTGATGCCTTGGATGTGCATATGATTATCATGCATACAGGATACATGTTTATATATGGTCAGGACTCTATTACTTCTAGTCAGGCACATGCTCCTATATCAGGGTAGGAGATTCAGGTAAGTACAGTCATTTTGTATTTCTTGCTTACATACCCTATTTATGTGAGACTGTACTGGCATGATATTTTTATTGTTAGCTATACCTTACTTTGCATATCTACTATACCCGCAGAGTTCTTTGAACTCACCCTGTTGATTTATATCTATTTCAGGATGAAGCTGTCAGGAGAGTGCAGCTGCCGGACCCCCACTCGTCGTGAATGTTTTATTTTGGATATTTGCTTTATGGTTTGGATATTTTGGTTAGAGGACATGTATAGGTTTGGAGATTGATTTTGTATTTGGATTTTTGGTGTCCGTATGGACCTTATTCGGATTTTGGTTTGATTGGATTTTGGTGAGTATTCCTGCCCAGATGGCAGAAGGGGTAAGTTGATTTATGGTAGACTGTTTATCAGTTATTTTGGTTAATGGCCTGAGGCCAAATTATATAACTGCGTGTGAGTTTGGATTCCGGTCGTGTTGACCGATATATAGTGGCCGTGTAGGCCTTGTATGTAAATTGGGATTGTCACCCGTACAGGGGAGATGTTGCCGGATTTTCGTCTGGCAGGGTCTCCTTCGGGGCGTGACATATAATTTTAATTTGGAATTATATATTATTAAATGATTTGTTAATCACCAAAGTGATCAAATCAATAAAATTTATAATTCCAAATATTGATCATGATGCTATATGAATGATGTATTTTGGGTTGTTTGAAATTCATTGTTATAAGACATATAAGTATCACCCAAAGGTGGATCATGACTTATAATTAATGATATTAAAGATTTATTAACATACTTGATAAATGCTTGAATATCCAAAGATATCATGCATGTTATCTTATGTATAGTTGGTTACCCATTAAAGTAATGTTGATTTAGCATCATTATCATTACACAATTAAGTATCACCCAAAGGTGAACTTAGGTACATTATTAAAGTTGATTATAGTTTGAATCTATTAAATTAATTTACTCAAAGCATTAATATATGAGTTTGTATAAATGTTTGCAGCTTCCAATAATGTGTTTACTTTGGGCAATGGAATGATTAAGTTCAATGGACTAAATTATGTTAATTGGTCTGAACAAATTATGTTTCAATTGGGTATTATGAATCTTGATATGGCATTGGTAATGGAACAAAAACCTACATCCATTACTGAAACTAGTACGGAAGCGAACAAGACTCTTTACGAGGCTGGGAAGCGGTCTAATAGACTGAGTTTGAACTTAATGAAGATGATGATGGCTGAAAATGTTAAACCATCTATGCCCAAAACTAACTGTGCAAGGGAATTTATGAAAATGATTAAGGAATACTCACAATCAGAGATTGCAGATAAATCCATTATTGGAACTTTAATGAGTGAGTTGACGACTAAGAAATTTGATTGGTCTCAGCCCATTCATGATCATGTGACAAGTATGGCAAATCTAGCAGCAAAGTTAAAATTGATGGGAATGGATGTGAATGAGTCATTTCTAGTACAATTCATTATTAACTCACTTCCTTCTGAGTTTGGGCAGTTCCAAGTTAATTATAACACTATTAAAGAGAAATGAAACTTTCAAGAAATTAAGGCTATGTTGGTTCAAGAGGAAGAGAGGTTAAATAAAATGAAGGATAATTCCATCCATTTATCGATAGAGCCAGTGGCAGTAAGTCTAAACTAGGTAATAAAGGTAAAAATAATGGTAAAGCTCTCTTAAAAGTTAGAGAGAGTGGTGGAATCCATAAAGAGAAGAAGTGTTATTTTTGTAATAAAAGTGGTCACTTCAAGAAGGACTGTCTGAAAAGAAAGAGTTGGTTCGAAAAGAAAGGTAAATATTATGTTTCAATAAATTTCGAATCAAATCTTATTGAAGTACCAAATAATACTTGGTGGTTAGATTCTGGTGCAACTACTCATGTGTCACATATTATGCAGGGATTCCTTTCGATCTGAACCATAAACGGAACTGAAAATTTTCTATATATGGGGAACAGAATGAAGGCACAAATAGAAGGAATTGGGATGTACAGATTGATCTTGGACACTGGTTGTTCTTTAGATCTAGAAAATTGCCTATATGTTCCTGTATGTGCTAGAAATTTAATTTCTGTTGGAAAGTTGGATGCTATAGGATTTAACTTTAAGATTGGAGACGGTGTAGTTTCTTTATATGAACATAAGTACTATTATGGTTCTAGTACTTTAATAGATGGTTTATACCGTTTAAATCTTGATGTTAATTTTTCTAAATCTCTGTTTCATGTCGAACATGTTCTTGGTAATAAACGTAGTGCACATAATGAGAGTTTTGCTTATTTGTGGCATCAAAGATTAGGTCACATATCCAAAGAAAGGATAATGAGATTAATGAAAAGTGAAATATTACCTCAATTGGATTTTGATGACTGGAATACATGTTTGAGTTGCATTAAAGGAAAGCAAACTAAACATATATCAAGAAAATCAGCCATAAGAAGCAGTCAACTACTTGAATTGATACACACTGATATATGTGGTCCTTTTGATGTTTTATCTTGGAACGGTGAAAAGTATTTTATCACCTTTATTGATGACTTTTCATGTTATTGTTATTTATACTTACTGCATGAAAAATCTCAAGCAGTGAACATCCTTGAGGTGTTTGTTAATAAGGTTGAAAGACAGTTAGATAAAAAAGTGAAAGTTGTAAGGTCTGATAGGGGTGGTGAATATTACGGAAAATTTAATGAGAGTGGACAATGTCCAGGTCCATTTGCAAAATTTCTTCAAAGTCGAGGCATATGTGCACAGTATACTATGCCCGGTACACCGCAACAGAATGGTGTAGCTGAACGGAAAAATCATACTCTTATGGACATGGTTAGAAGTATGTTAAGTTATAGTACTGTACCTTTATCATTGTGGATGCATGCATTAAAGGCTGCTGAATATATGATTAATAGAGTTCCTAGTAAGGCAGTTCCTAAGACGCCTTATGAACTATGGACGGGAAGGAAACCTAGTTTAAGGCACATTCATATATGGGGATGCCTAGCAGAAATAAAAGTATATAATCCACATGAAGAGACTATTTTATGTGTTTTTTGTAGTGGTATAATCTCTCCATGATTTATTTTCTTTCATCATCATCGAGAGACCAATAATGAGGAATACTGAAGGTGTCACGCCCCGAGAGCATGCCGAGCGGAAAATCAAACGGACGGCACCTCCCCTGTACGTGGCAACATTATAGGTTAATACAAGGCCCGTAGGCCCACAACAACAACAATATATATAACAAATAACAAATAACAACAGCGGAAATAAAGAGCGCACACCCACCACATACATAACAAAAATATACAGATGTACACCACCTGACAAGTCCACAGTCAAAACCGTAAATAAAAAATCGACATCATGACAAGTCCATAACAAAACAAGGGTCCATGACATAGGACCAAAATCCATAACCATAAGAGAGAAACAAAAATAAACTCCTCGGGAGACATCGGAAAAATGGAGATGGGATGGATCGATCGACGCAGCTCCAAGTCGTCACAAAGGCGTCTACCTGTTACCTGGGCGACAGAAAAATCCAGGGTCGGAGGTGGTGAGTAAAACTCAGCAGGTAATCAGAGAAAACATGTAAATATATGTATCAATATTACATGTTATTCAACAGTCTAATCTACTCGTACAACAAGTATACATCAGCATAACAATAGATATGCATGCATATACTAAATAACTGAACATCAACGATGCTGACATACCTGGCAGTCAGCTACTCTATCCTGATCCAACCTGGGCATATAATCACATCATAGGGTATAACAGTATAGTTACACAATATCCTAACCTGAGTCAAGGGTATCACTGTGAATATCCGATAGGTATACAAATATCAACCTACTACCATACAGGAAATGCAGTATCATGTATGAATATGTACAAACAAATGCAACAAGCATAGTACATACAAATGCATCATCAAAGTGAGTATACATATAGACTGTATCTGTATGTATACTAATCACCATCATCCATATATATATATATACAAGCAGGTATGTATATATATATAATCATGATACGACAATGCGGCATGCATGGTCATGCTGCTCACCCCTACTACGCTACCACGACCCGGTGTGGCCTAGGTGGACGACATGACAACTATCCCGACTCGGCCACCACTCTCTCGGTGACCGGGTTGGATAGTATGATCAAGTAGCATATGAGTAAAGAGCTCGCTACATAGCGGGGGTCCTGGCCGCCACTCCGACCGCTGCCATGAGCGGTCGAGTGCCACGCACCGGGACAATCCGCACGCGACTCCAACAACCATCGTCCAATAATGGTAGAGTGCGCACAACAAATGCTATGCCCTCACACGATTCTCCTCGAAGTAACTGGGAGGCGGGATGATTGACCGACTCTCTCTCAACCCCAAGGGAGACGATGTCGTCGATGCATGCAATGACATGAGTCTTGTCTCACATACGTAACATCTACCCTAGACTCTCTCCAAAGAGTCACACCCAATTGATCAAGACACTCTACCCTGTAGAGAGTCACTCATCTGATCATGACAAGCTAGGACCATCGATCCGTAGCGACACACTGTCCACGACTCACATGACCATTCACACAACCCGTGATTGGTGAATAAATATGCAACATACAGGTATGGAATAAGTCCTACATCTAGGGTCATACTTATCCACAGAGGACCTTTTTGCCAAATTTACGATTTAGGTCAACCTCCGTACTCTAACATCTACACCCTACTAAACAGTTAGACCTACTTACATCACATCTGTAACTTCTAGATCATGCTAGGGAATATGTGTTATCAATAATCGAGCACACATATATATCAACGGTAAGTTCAAGCATACGATAAACAGAGCATGATCAAGGTAATATGAACACCTAACATGTTCATATCTATATCTAAATCTGGAAATCATTACATCTACCCGACCGGTAGAAAATTACCTACCTATTATGAAGCTCGTGATAATAATCTTCATGCCCGTGGACCTGCCTCGTAACCAAGTCCTGCACACAACATAAACTATCATTAAATCCCAACACATGACAACAATTTAAATCAAACCCTTCATCCTTTCGTATTCACTCAATCTACCGAATACGAAATAAAATCTTGATCATTATTTACAAATCAATTGTCTCGATACTAATTAAAGTCTCGATCACACCTCCAACATCACTTCGGCTATATCACCGTAAGTATACCACTAGATCCCATTAACAATTTACAATGATCCAAATCAACCCTGTAAATATGAACAACTCATCCATAATTATTAATCATCGAGTCAATACTTGCTCAACTATAACGTAGTATACATCAATATAAGAAATCTTCTATTACCAACAAATCCATCACAAGATTAGTTTAATCACATACACAACAATTGATAGATGGAAAGCAAGGGTTAGATCAAGCTTACCGAGATTGGATCCTCAGCACAGTTTCATCCACTCATCACAACCGACACAACTTCACAACCCCTCCATTCACGCACAACCAAACTCCGTCCAGTTTACTCCACTGCTCAACTATAGCCACTGCCCTTAACTCACACATCGACAACCCTATAACATCATAGATCCAAAGAGACAACACTGGACAGAAAAGAAAATGGAAAGGAAGATGAGAGGTTTACCAGAGTTTGGAGCTTCCCCGTCAGCACTTCTCCCCCAAAGGCTCTATTCGCTGGAAAAATCCAACGTCAGTAGCACTGCCCTAACACTCGCAGAGATCGAGCAGAGATAACTTCCAATCGAGCAGCCACAAAGTCGCTGTCGATTTCCTGCCCATACACCCAAAATTCCCTTCAACCAACGAAAATCACCGCAAGTATCTTGATCTCATCCAAGGTATGGGGAAGGTCGGCCATTACCTAGCTACTGTGATGGTCGATAGTGGAAATCCCTACTCGACGGCTCTGCTCGCTATCGCCCTCTTGCTGCTGCTAGTCACCACTTGCTCCGGCCAGAATTGCAACCCCAGATCAGCACGAGGTGCCGACGCCGCCGACCTACTCCTGATCACTCCCATGCTCACCGCCGGCGCATCCGCATGCACCATTGAGATCAGTCTGCCACCATTTGCAGAAAAGAGGGAGAGAGCGACGAGAGGCAGAGAGAGGCCATAGGGGTGCCATCCACGAGAGGGAAAGGAGGGAGCTTCGACTGCGAGTTTCTTCGGGAAGAGGAGAAGGTGATCGCGAGAGCGGCGAGGGCAGAGAGGAGGAAAGAAACGCTCTGCCTCCACGCGTTTCGGAAGGGGAAATGTCGCGTATGCAGAAAAACATCCGGCGTTAACTTTCTAATGGGTCAGGTTGGGTTTAATCCCATAACCAATTAACCCAATAACCCTTGGTTTAATTTAAACCTAGATTCATATAATTAACACCAATAGGTTTAAACCATAGTTAGGTTTAATTCCTAACCATGCATTACTAATTTAATTTATCCAATAATAATTTTTTTTTTCTGTGGTATTTTACATTCTCCCCCACTTAATAAAATTTGGTCTCCAAATTTCGTACTAACATGCAAAAACTATTTCAAGCAAGTTTCCGAAAGGACCACATACATTCTTCATGTGAACAGATAAGGGTACCGAGCTCGGATAGTATCTTCTAGCTCCCATACAGCCTCCTCATCGGTATGATGTTGTCATCCAACCTTTACGAGTCGGATGGTTTTCGTCTCACTATTGTCGCTCCTTGCGACCAAAAATTCACACCGAAATCTCCTCATAGGTCGCCTTAGACTGAGGTAGAATCGGAACCCCTAATAACTCTCATCCGACGACATGCACCAACTCTGCATCATGTTGGATACTCTGTGGCCTCCAACAGCTGTCGTTCCCCGACATCCTCCCACAACACGGGAGATCTACAGGGTCTACCGTATTGGACCTCAGTAGAAATCATCTGAATGGATTAGGGATAACTATTTTTATAGTCAAATTCCACTAAAGGAATGTGGTTCTCCCAACTACCTCCATAATCCATGACACAGGATCTTAATAGATCCTCTAATGTCTGAATGTTATTCTCGCATGTCTCAAATTTCTTGATGAAAATGTTAGCAATACGTAACCGAACGAAGCACCGCGGTGACTAAAATCGCGAGGTAAATCGCGAATCTCTATCCGATATGATACTTAAAAGTACCTCACGCAATCTGATAATCTTTCGATAATACAACTCTACCGAATGATCCAACAAATACGACCCACGAATAGAAAGGAAATGAGCTGATTTGATTAGTCGATCCGCAATCACCCAAATCGCATCATATCCTTTACGGGTCCTAGGCAATCTCGTAACGCAATCAATCGTGATATGCTCCCGCTTCCATTCCGAAATCGAAATTTTCTAGAGCAATCCAGCGAGTTTCTAATGTTCAGCCTTCACCTACTGGCATACTAAACATCGAGCAGCAAAATCTGTTATAACTCTCTTTATACCGTTCTAACCAGTATAAACATTTCAACTCTCGATACATCCGAGTACCATCAGGATGAATAGCAATTCCTAATGATGTGTTTCCAGTAGCAACTCTTCCTTAACTAGATGTGTGTCCGGAACACGCTATCCCTACCAGAGATGGGGAATTGTCTTCTCAAAAGAGAAGTTCATCTGTCGTCCAAAAATTCCAACATGCACTCGGTAAGTGCATGGGAGACTATAGCGACCAATCTTACCTGTTGCAACCATTCACGTTCCAGCAACTCTATAGTAGCTACCCGGTAGCTAGTCAAAATCCCATGAGCACTTCAGCTCCATACAACTACAAATCCAGACAATAACTACTAAAGTCACGTCATGAATATGACAGACTATCTCGTAGTTCCTTAACTGACGTAGGCATAAGATATGCCTCATTCAACTGCATCGGAATCGTTCCAATCCCTGAAACGATGCATCCACGTACAACCTTCTTTTTATCCACTCCGGAAGGATTAACTAATACTTGCGTAAAAGTTAACCGCCATTTAGGTCCTGTAAACTGGTTTCACCAGCTTCCAACTAAATATTTTCCATCATCACCTTTGTCAAACAAATCTGTGGTATAGTAATGCTAAGACATTCTATCCACATCTACCGTACCAACCAAAACCTACAAGGCAAACCACCATCTATGGTGGTCGAGTGCGCAACTCCATCTACCACAATCAACCGTGGCCAGATTACGCAACTCCAACAACTACAAAAGGATCCAATCGTGTTCAGGATACACGATTCTTCAATCCAGTGATGACTAAATCATTAATTAGTCTAGCAATCTTAATCACAACTCATAACAATTCATACCAAGTATGAAATTGTCGTCTTTACACACCTGCATTCTCTTTACTCTACACTGATGATATATATTTTAATCATCACGACACTGATAATTGTATGACACCATATCATTACAATGTCAATGCTCCAGTCGCAAATCAACCTTAGAGTATACACAGGTGTCCTTAGCTGATCTAAATACATCATTTATCCATAATGAAGGATATTCATCACAATAACTACTGTATTCCATCATCGATAATCGATGCATACTTTCAAAGGTTCATCCCTCTTTTATCAAAGAGTTCGATCCTTCTCAAGGAGAAATAATGAGATAGATAAATATCCCTCCAACATCTCCTATAATCACAACTCACGTTCTTCAATTCTTTTATAGTGTTTAGCAAAACTGATACAACAAAATTATCACTCGATATGCGATCTTCGATACCGAACTATTTTCGCAATCATTTCGATCGCCTACTTCACTTGCCTAAGCAACGGCAAGCCTTGGAGTTCATCCGAAACTACCTCCGAATACTCTCAGATTATACGCACATCCGAGGGCATATCATACCATAATCTCAACAATTTGACCATCCGTAAGGATATGTCTACAAGAAAGAGTATGTCTATCAAAGTCTAAGGGCATCCCTTGACTTCTTAATTGTTGGTCCACATCTCACCCGATGGTAGAGATACCATCGACCCACAAGTCGACATAGGAACCCTTCTAATCCAACTAATAATATTCTAGATAAGATACCTGTAAACTACAAGTATCTCTCAATATATTAACCCAGAGGGTAAAACTAGAGTAATACCCTGAATGATCAAATATCTGTTGATCCGATCCAAAGGCTCCACGCATGTCTCGGCCTTTCTCAGAAGAGAAAAGATCGATTCACATGACAAAGCGGTCGCATTTCGCGATGAATGCCTCTGGATTTTTCCTAGATCATCTGATCCATCCCTTAATCCTACGAGCCAAGAATCAGAGAATACATCGATACGACCATCATATACTTCTCCTCTCGCATAAGTCAAATCACATCCGAGGTAATCGTTGTCTGTCTGCAATCTTCTAAGATGTCTTCTACGATGCGCTTCGTGGCCGATCTCTGCCAAGGGAAGTATCAACTTCAACCACGCCGAGGTAGTAGGTTGCTATTGAGATAACTCAATCTTCATTTCTCGATCTGCCGAGACGATACATCATCCTCCGGAACACCATTGGTAGTCTTCAATCGAGTCTTCAAAGTACACCCTCCACTGTATTGGTTGCTCACTATAGCAACAAATGAAACGCGATCCAACGGATAATCGACTTCACGCGTGTCTTCGTGATCCGTGACCGCACGCATAATCCCTTCAGTCTTTGTTCGATTTTGCCGATATCCATCAGAAGAACCTTACGATGATATGCGATTGATCTTCTATAATCGAAAAGTAGCTCAAGGCCGCGACTCGATCTTGCTCCTTTTATCCAACATTCGGAGACTTCTAACTCCAATGTTGACCGCAATATTTGCTTATCGATCTCAACTCTTAAACACTCTATACGGAGTCATTTCTAAACTCCTGCTCAATCCAACGCCTTCTGCGGGATCCTGGTAGAAGATCCCGACATCCTAATCCAACTATAAGCCAATAACTCTGGCTTAAATCATCCATTCATCTTCTTGAGCTATTAGGTGGTAGTAACCTCCGCAAGTCTCACGACTACGCAAGATACTATTACTAACCGATCACCTTTCTTAAGCTCAAGAATTCCTTACAATGTGTCACTAAAAGTGACATGGGAAATACACTCTTTCAACATCACTAATCCATGATCAAGTGATATTTTATTTCAAGATTATTTTCTGATTTATCACCAAATACCGCTTGACCCGATAATGGTATGCAAATAACTCTACTTTCTCGGTATAACATGAGTTAAGTACTTAAAAGTACTCTCAAAGTTATACAACTCAGGGATAAAATCCCTATGAAACTCCATAACCTAGCCTTCCGCTATCTGCATCACAATAGTCTACAAGTCCGCTCATTACCCATGTAATGATCCGACTAGAGTTAGTGAAATCTCTAAGACAGTCTCGATTTCCATAATAAATGTGATGACTTGGCCCCTATTTCCGACTCGTATCACCGGCTCTCAAGGTAAATCACCTTCGACACAGTTCAAGACTCACAAACTCAACAGTCTTCCGTGGTCAACTCATACCACGGTTACGAATAATAACCAACACACTACAGGTTATTCCCTGGTATAAGTATCTAAATGCATATCCAACATAACCGGGAGTATAAACCCTAAGGGTCACTCCGGTTTGTCGCCTCGGTGGACGACCCCTACTACAAGTCTACACAGGTGTCAAAACTCTATGGTATACACCCACTGATCAAGTTTAGATAAATATCTACTAAACCATAATTTATCATAAATTCTTACCTCGTGCTGCTTGGAGCTCAGGCCATTGTCCATCTCATCTCAAAAACCAAAACCGAATAAATCGACTCCCGAGAATCCAAGACTCGACACAAAAACAATATTGTATGGCATCGCAGAACCTTGGGCTCTGATACCACTAAAGTTGTCACGCCCCGAGAGCATGCCGAGCCGAAAATCAAATGGACGGCACCTCCCCTGTACGTGGCAATATTTCGGGTTAATACAAGGCCCGTAGGCCCACAACAACAATAATATATATAACAAATAACAGATAATAGCAGCTGAAATAAAGAGCGCATACCCACAACATACATAACAAAAATATACAGGTGTACACCACCTGACAAGTCCACAGTCAAAACCGTAAATAAAACATCGACATCACGACAAGTCCATAACAAAACAAGGGTCCATAACATAGGACCAAAATCCATAACCATAAGAGAGAAACAAAAATAAACTCCTCGGGAGACATCGGAAAAATGGAGATGGGATGGATCGATCGGCGCAGCTCCAAGTCATCAAGCGTCTACTGCTACTGGGCGATGTAAAAACCCAGTGGTGAGGTGGTGGTGAGTAAAACTCAGCAGGTAATCAGAGAAAACATGTAAATATATGTATCAATATTACATGTTATTCAATAGTCTAATCTACTCGTACAACAAGTATACATCAACATAACAATAGATATGCATGCATATACTAAATAACTGAACATCAACGATGACATACACGCGGCTACTACTCTATCCCGATCCAACTGGGCATATAATCACATCATAGGGTATAAAAGATAGTACTTAACACAATATCCTAACCCGAGTCAAGGGTATCATGTGAATATCCGATAGGTATACAAATATCAACCTACTACCATACAGAAATGCATCATGTATGAATATGTACAAACAAATGCAACAAGCATAGTACATACAAATGCATCATCAAAGTGAGTATACATATAGATATCGTATGTATACTAATCACCATCATCCATATATATATATATATATACAAGGTATGTATATATATATAATCATATGCAAAACACCGATGATACCAAGAATGCAACATGCATGGTCATGCTCGCCACACCTACTCGCTACCACGACCCCAAGTGTGGCCTAGGTGGCACGACATGACAACTATCCCGACTCACGCCACCACTCGAGTGACCGAGTTGGGTAGTATGATCAAGTAGCATATGAGTAAAGAGCTCGCTACGCAACGGGTCCCCGTCGGCCGCCACTCGACGACACTACTAATGAGTGGTCGAGTACCACGCACCCAGATAATCGTGACGCAACTCCAACAACCATCATCAATAATGGTAGAGTGCGGCACAACAAATGCTATGCCTCTCACACCGCCATTCCTCCGAAGTAACTGAGGAGGTGGATGACTGACGACTCTCTCTCAACCCCAAGGGGAGACGATGTCGTCAGTATGCATGTAATGACATGAGGGTACTGTCTCACATACAGAACATCTACCCTAGACTCTCTGTTCAACAAAGAGTCGCACCCAATTGATTAGTACACTCTCTACCCTGTAGAGAGTCACTCATCTGATCATGACAAGCTAGGACCATCGATCCGTAGCGACACACTGTCCACGACTCACATGACCATTCACACAACCCGTGATTTGTGAATAAATGTGCAACAAATAAATATGGAATAAGTCCTACATCTAGGGTCATACTTATCCACAGAGGACCTTTTTTCCAAATTTACGATTTAGGTCAACCTCCGTACTCTAACATCTACACCCTACTAAACAGTTAGACCTACTTACATCACATCTATAACTTCTAGATCATGCTAGGGAATATGTGTTATCAATAATCGAGCACACATATATATCAACGGTAAGTTCAAGCATACGATAAACAGAGCATGATCAAGGTAATATGAACACCTAACATGTTCATATCTATATCTAAATCTGGAAATCATTACATCTACCCGACCGGTAGAAAATTACCTACCTATTATGAAGCTCGTGATAATAATCTTCATGCCCGTGGACCTGCCTCGTAACCAAGTCCTGCACACAACATAAACTATCATTAAATCCCAACACATGACAACAATTTAAATCAAACCCTTCATCCTTTCGTATTCACTCAATCTACCGAATACGAAATAAAACCTTGATCATTATTTACAAATCAATTGTCTCGATACTAATTAAAGTCTCGATCACACCTCCAACATCACTTCGGCTATATCACCGTAAGTATACCACTAGATCCCATTAACAATTTACAATGATCCAAATCAACCCTGTAAATATGAACAACTCATCCATAATTATTAATCATCGAGTCAATACTAGCTCAACTATAACGAGTATACATCAATATAAGAAATCTTCTATTACAAGGCCTACACGACCACTATACATCGGTCAACAAGAGCTGAACAAAAACATCTGCACACGTAGATCATAAGGCCTCAAGCCAACCATTATAGTAAATAAATGAAGTCTATCACATCTAGACTTACCTCTTCTGCCATCTGAGCAGGAACATACAACCAAACTAATTGAATAGTCCATAAGGACACCACAATTATTCCCAAACTTTCATAAGTACATAACCAAAACATCAGAACCTAAATATATCTTCTATAAAAAATCCAAAACCATAAGACCAATAAAACCTATCCATTTCGACGAGGATTGGCAAATTTGGACTCTCCTCGACAAAGATCATCCAAATAAATATAAAACCACGTGTTAAGTTCAAAGAACTTAGCGGATACTAGTCGATATGAATAGTAAGAAATAGCTAACAATACTAATCATGCCAGTACAGTCTCATATATATGTAAGCAAGAAATAAATGCAAAAGGATCAGACACCGAGTCTCCTACCCGATATAGGAGCATGTGCCCCACTATAAGAGATAAAGTCAACATCATATATGAATCTGAATCCTGTATGCATGGCAATCATATGCAACATCCAAGTCATCAATACAATAATGCAGCAAACACAATACAAATGCAATCCGTGCAAAGTGCATGTCGTGCAAATGACATGGTCACCCCTGACGCCAGTCAGCCGCCTCACATGCGATGGTGAAGCCGAGTGGGTAGGGCTATGACAACTGTGCACTCTGCCATCACTGCTCCTGAGTGACCGAGTGGACAGGATGCTGTCGGAGTACACCTATCCTCCTGCCCCAAACATAGTGGGGGAGCTAAGCTCTCATCTCCCGGTGTCATAGACCAGAGGAGGGATCCCTGCCCGCTACCACGCTGCCTCGTCGCTACCCATGAGTGGTCCAGCGGAGCCTAACAGAGCAACTGCACACACCCTCCTGATGTACTACTAACCCATGAGTGGCGGCAGGTGTAGCCATGTATCCGTCATGGCTCAACAATAATGGAACTCGTCTGGCCAAAGATGCAATCATGCAAGATGGTGCATGATACTAAAGCATGTAAATCCTACTCAAAATATCTATCCGAATAATATGTACAATCAGTATGTACATATCCCTAATCCAAGTACTATGATCCAAATAAAACAGGGAGATATAATCATATCCTATCCAATGCATGTATCAATAGGCACAAAAACATACTAGGCATATAAACATGAATATTATTGCATGCTATCCTAACTAACATATCAACTTGACTATATCTAAAAGATAAGTCAAAGTACCCGCCTTATATAATGCTCGTGATAACTATCTTCACGTCCGGGGTCCTGTCTCGTGACCGAAACCTGCATACCATATAACTATTGTTAAACACTAAAATACGATCCACAGTCAAATCGAATCCTAAGCCGATTTCGGATTTAAACCAATTAACCCAACTGCTTAATAAAATCCCGGTCAACTAGATTGATCTAGTTATCCCATTTAACCTAATTCATCACCTACAACAATCCTCAAAATTCAACCAATAGAAATTTAACAAAATCAACAACCGAGATATACCGCTTAGAAACACCTTCCCGATCGCTTACCACCCCTAATCCTCTCACGATCACCCCTCACCGGCCACGCTTCTTCCTACCGCCTGAAATTAGAAGTTTCCCTTAGCGAGATTTCCTCGATGCGGTCGATCCCGGGAGGTGGGCGGCCGGAGGATGGTCGCTAGAGAAGGGCACACTGGTGTGCAGGTGAGAGGTCGATCACCGTGGGCGAACACCGTGGCTCGCGATCAATGACGATTTAAAAGTGGCACCACCACGGTTGTTGGTCGCAAAGATACCCATGTCCGCCGCCGTCATGTCTAGGGCTCAGACGGCTATGGCGGTGCGTGAGGAGAAACGAAGGTGACGCAGGCGAGCGCTGTCGGTGAACAACGACGACGGCACACCCTCGGCGTCGGACGACGCTGTGGGTGGCCGCGACCTTCTCGTCGGCGGTGAAGAGCTCGTAAGAGCCTATCGACGACGGAGAGAGCATGCGCGAGAGGAGAGAGCGTCGGGCGGCGAAGGAAAAAGGGCTCGCCGGCGAAGACGAAACCACCGTGGAGAAGAGGTTGGCGTCGGGCAGCGGAGGGGAGCACGCGAGGAAGAAGGGAGTCGCCGGCGGAAGTGGCTCGCGCGAGGAGGGAACTGCCGAAGGAATAGTTGCGGCGCGGCGGGGAAAAAGGGAATAGAAAAATAATTAGAGATTAGGTTTTCCACTGTGCGTATTTTATCCCCTTTAAATAGACCCCTCTAAAGCCCGTTTACTTTATCCCCGTAAAAATCTCGTACGAAATCAGTTTAATTCCAGAAAAATCCCTAAAAATCTCGAAAAATTTCCAGAATTATTTCCTTAATTATTGGGCCTTTTAATTTAGGGTTTTTTAAATCCCCGTATTTAACATTCTCCCCCACTAAAAAAAATTTGGTCCCCAAATTTCCTACTCAGATGCATAATGAGTAAGAGATGTCACAACAACCGTCTCAGATATCTGGAGACAAGTCACCCACCTCAAGTGACTAAGTGGGGTACTGAGCTTGAATCTTTTCCTCAAGCTCCCAAATAGCCTCCTCATCGGTGTGGTGACTCCACTCGACCTTGACAAGTCGCACAACCTTGTTCCGCAACTGTCGTTCCTTGAAATCCAAAATCCGCATCGAACCTCGTAAGTAGCATCGTTGAATGGAACCCGATACATCCGATAGAATGTGTAGAGTCCGACATATACTTCCTCAAAGATGAACACTTGAAACACATCACGGATGCCAACCAAAACGATGGTAGCCCTAGACGGTAGAAGCCCCGCTCGATGCTCTCCAAAACCTCAAACCAATGTATCTAGGAGCTAGCTTACTACGAGGTCAAATCTCTTCACCCTTTCGTGGGTGAGACTGAGAATACATGATCACCAATAGAGAACTCCAAAGGTCTCCGCTCACGATCCGCATAACTCTTCCGATGATCCTGCATCTCCATCCTACGTCCCGATAGATGCGGACCAACCCTGTCTCTCATGCTGAGCTCTATGGGTCCTAGCAACTGGTCTTCCCAGTTGCCCCCAAAATCCATAACACAGGACCCCAGCAAATCCTCTAGTATCTAAATGGTCCGCTCAGACTGTCCATCTATCTGCAGATGGAATGCAGTACTAAAACGAAGCTGCATGCCTAAGGCCTGCTGCAGACTCTGCCAAAATCGAGACGTGAACCAGGGATCTCTATCTGATGAAATGCTCAAAGGGACACCATGAAATCTGATGATCTCCCGACGATATAACTCTCCGTCAATCGATCCTAAGAGTCGGTCTTCTGAATCGCTAAGAAGTGCGCTGATTTGGTTAGTTGGTCAACGACCACCCAAATCGTGTCATGGCCTTGACGTGTCCTAGGCAAACCTCCACAAAATCCATAATGAAATACTTCCACTTCCATTCCGGAATCGGAATTTCCTGAAACATCTGTTCCTTAAAATAATGCAACTCCGGAAACCATTATCCTCCTCGAAGTCAGAGACGGGGAATTATCTTTTCACAAGAGACGTCCATCTACCGTACAAAATCCACTCCACCACACTCTACAAGTGCGTGGAAGGCTATCATGACCAAACTTCCTTGTTACAACCATTCGTGTTCCAGCTACTCTATAGTAGCTATCCAGTAGCTAGCCAAAACTCCATGAGCATTTCTGCTCCTCACCTCTTCTAAACAATATAATAACTGCGAAGTCCACGTCATAAATATATGACAACCCATCTCGTAGTTCCTCATTTGACGTAAACACGGGATACGTCTCGATCAACTAAATCAGAAACACTCCATTCTCTGAAACATTGCATCCGCATACAATACCCTTCCTTCCACCCGAGAATGATCAAACAACACGGGTGTAAAAGTCAACCATCGTCTGAGCCCTGAACTAGTTTCACAAGCTGCAGACCAAGTAAATTCCATCACCTTCCTGGTCCAACCAGTCAGCGATGTAGTACCGCTAGAGCATCCTATCCATATCTATGGTAATAATCAAATCAATACCAGAAAAACCACCATCTACGGTGGCCGAGTGCGCAACTCCTACTATCACCATCAACAGTGGCCAAGTTACGCAACTCCAACGACCATAACTAATCCAATCGTGTCCAGAATACACGACTTCCCAAATCCCTAGACGACTAAGTCGTCATTAAGTCTAATAAGAAAATCAAAAGCTCAAACAATTCATACCAAGTATGAAATTGTCATCGCTACACACATGTATTCTCTTTACTCTAAGCTGATGATATAAAAATCATCACAACGACAATGATAATTGTAGGACACCATGTCACTACAATATCATCACACCAGTCACCAATCAATCCTAGAGTATATATAGGTATCCTATAGCTGATCTAAATAGATCATATATATCCACAATGAAGGATATTCCTTTCCTTCCACAACTACCACATTCTATCATCGATAATCGATGCATAACCTCAAAGGTCCATCTCTCTTTTAACAAAGAGTTCCGAATCTTTTCTGGAAGAAATTCTGGGACAGATAAATGTCCGCTCCAATACCTCCTATAATAAGGTAAAACGATCTTTCATCGTCTTAACCAGTGTACGCATACACGTCTTATCCATAACCAAATCACTAATAGTAGGGACTGATATTTTCTGAGGGTTTACTCCTTGACCTTCAAATTGGTGGCTAGCAGGCCAAATCCCTAGCTTCCTAATTCGACATCAGTCGGCACCTCTAGAGAATCCGTACCTCTGAAATCATCATTAGATTCCTCAAGATCAATACGTTATCGACCTCGTCCCCGACCATGAGTAGGGACAATTTCACTAAGTCAATAGTTTTCCTAGCCACAAAAGTACCGTAACTACTAAAGACAATACTTTTCCTATAGCTCAGAGATATCCTTCAGCTTGCTTGGTCTCAAAACACGAGAACTCCCAAAAATCCAAGGAAAATAAAATCCTCGAAACACAAAACCCACAAACCAAAACCATAAACCAATAAAATTGTCACGTCCTGGGGGCATAGTCGTCATCCAAATGACAAAAGAGCCCCTTAGTGACAATATTCCGAAATCCATGGACCAAATCTGGTAAAAACCTCGAAATAATTATAGAAATATAAGTATTTCAATAACTACATGCATGCACGACTAAACATATATCAAACAAAGTAAAATAGTTTTGTGACACCAAATCAAATTGTGACAAAAAATTCAAAGTGCATAATCAAAATGCAACACCGATAAAGTAAACAAAGCGGCATCCCGACGATGCCGGGAGACAAGCACGGCAACGAACTCTCTGAGCGACACCAAGGTAGGTCAACAGAACACATCCTCCATCAGTTAACCTAGAGGATAAGTGAGGAGGGGGGTGAGTACAACGACTCTGTGGATGTATAGACAATAGTGCATAATCATAATGCACATAATGGAAGTCACAGGGAACAAGCTAGAGTAACCTAACCCTCAGAGTACCAATATCAGTCTGCAACTAATCTAATCAGCAGTATAATAAATATACCTGCAACATACACAACCACTGCAACAAGCAGTGCACATCCAGATACCACGATAAAGTCTCATGGCTCTCACACAAAAAGGAAACTATCTATGAGCTACCTCGAACGTAACCCATGGACCGACAATCAATAGCACGGTCTACGCGCAACTATATGCTACCACGAATGAGACTCGTGAATAGACAGGTTGTATATAAATATCTAATTATCGACTGCACGCACTAGCGTACTACCACTAATAGGTTGCATGAGCAGTCGATTATCCTAGGTTGTTAAGCCTAGAGTTATCCAAAACATCTAGCATAAAACGACCATCAATGTCGACCAAGATCATCGATCTACCATTAAACCCCTTGAGGCGGTCAAGCGAGGCTTTCAACACCTCTAATACAAAAGTTCTACCAAAGCCGGTAAAGATCATCGACTTATAAATAAATAAGTCGAGATGGTTAAATCTAGCGTTCCAACCCTTCTAACATGATCGGTTATCAAAGTCGATCAAAATCATAAGTCCTCCAATAACCACGTCGAGACGATTACTCATAGGGTTTCGTCCCAATTAACAGGAAACGCCTATCAAGGCCAATAAAGATAATAAACCTGCTAACAAGCCCGGCAAGAGGGTTAAGCCTCAATTATACCATCCTACCAGTTCAATCATGCATGCCCCAATCTGCTACCACGAACATATCTCGTGGGTACTTAAGACGTAAAGTAGCTATCTTGCTACAGACATCATACGAATCCGATTATCACCAACTCTGAATGAATAACGCAAGAGTATATCTTGCAGTAGGTCATCTCAACCATGCATGAGAGACCACATGTATACAAAGCACCTACCTATAGAGAGACTCTACTGCAAACTCTCTCTCTCAACCAAGAATGGGAGATATAGTAAGGATTAATCGCATCCTAATCATTCGACCTCCGATCACCATATCACAGAAACAGTAAATGGGTAATCACATACCAATATGCACATCCGGTTATTACGCCTAGGGTTCCAACACCTAGGGTTCTACTAATATTGTTTCATTCCTGAGATCCGCTCCTACCGAATAACCTCATCTAAGTTATTCTATCTCTACCAGTCTTAATTATGGTATCCACCACAAAACACATAACCATATAAACATATAACATGTAACACGCCTAATAAACGACAAAGATAGTCATACCAATGGCAATCAATAGCAAATTAATTTAGGTATAGCTAAAGGGTCATGCGCATCAAGGTCAAGGCAATACTAAATAAAGCATCAGATGCTTATATATACTCTAAACTACATAAGCTGTAATCATGTCATCATGCCTTCTACGAATTTATCCATCTTATTCATATTATTCAACTAGTCTAATAATCCTAATACTAGTCAAATCCTAAGTGGTAAACATCTACCAATAATATCTAATCATTTATATCACAATGATAACAAGCTACGATAGCAAGAATAGCAATTTATAACCAAATGCTATCTATAAACCAAAGAACCTAAAAATCTAATTGATCCAATAGATATCAAAGTTAAAACAATACTAGATAAAACATGATATCACCGCATAACCAAAATATAACCAATATAAATATGTACTTAATCTAGAAAATTTTCTAGAATTTATTTACTCGTAGTCGTCTGAGATGTCCTGCACGCTAAATCCCCATATTGACCTCAATAATACCTTGAATTTCAAACATAAAAATCGAAAATCCGCATAACCCTAAAATACCCAGTTAACCTACCAAACTCGCGAACTCCATAAACCCAAAGACCCTAAGGAACTCGAAACCTACGCTCGATACCAAATAAATTGTCACGCCCGAGGGAGACCCCGCTGCATTTAAAAATCCAACAAAGATCTCCTGCACGGTGATAATATAAATTTTTATACAAGGCCTACACGGCCACTATACCTCGGTCTACACGACCGGAACAAAAACATCTACACACGCAGATCATAAGGCCTAAGGCCAACCATTATAGTAAATAAATGAAGTCTATAACATCTAGACTTACCCTTTCTCCATCCGAGCAGAACATACAACCAAACTAATTGAATAGTCCATAAGGACACCACAATTATTCCCAAACTTCCATAAGTACATAACCACAACATCAGACCTATACATATCCTCTATACAAAATCCAAAACCAATAGACCAATAAAACCTATTCATTTCGACGGGGATTGGCAAATTGGACTCTCCGACAAAGATCATCCTCAAAAATAAATATAAAACCACGGGGTAAGTTCAAAGAACTTAGCGGATACTAGTCGATATGAATAGTAAGAAATAGCTAACAATACTAATCATGCCAAGATACCTCATATATATGGTAAGCAAGAAATAAATGCAAAAGGATTGTACTCACTGAGTCTCCTACTCGATATAGGAGCATGTGCCCTACTATAAGAGATAAAGTCATCACCATATAAGAATATGAATCAGATGCATGACAATCATATGCAACATCTAAGGCATCAATACAATAATGCAGCAAACACAATACAAATGCAATCCGTGCAAAAATGCATGTTGTGCATATGACATGGTCACCTCGACGCTAGCCTTCACACGCAATGGTGAAGCCGAGTGGGTAGGGCTATGACAACTATGCACTCTGCCATCACTGCTCCTGAGTGACCGAGTGGACAGGATGCTGTCGGAGTACACCTATCCTCCTGCCCCAAACAGAGTGGGGGAGCTAAGCTCTCATCTCCTGTCATAGACAGGAGGGATCCTCGCTACCACGCCGCCTCATCGCTACCCATGAGCGGTCCAATGAGTTCGACAGAGCAATCGACACCCTCCTGATGTACCACTAACCCATGAGTGGCAGTGTGTGCAGGCCATGTAACTGGCTACGGGCTCAACAATAATGGAACCCCGTCCAGCCAGCATGCAATCATGCAAGATGGTGCATGATACTAAAGCATGTAAATCCTACTCAAAATATCTATCCGAATAATATGTACAATCAGTATGTACATATCCCTAATCCAAGTACTATGATCCAAATAAAACAGGGAGATATAATCATATCCTATCCAATGCATGTATCAATAGGCACAAAAACATACTAGGCATATAAACATGAATATTATTGCATGCTATCCTAACTAACATATCAACTTGACTATATCTAAAAGATAAGTCAAAGTACCCGCCTTATATAATGCTCGTGATAACTATCTTCACGTCCCGGTCCCGTCGTGACCAAACCGCATACCATATAACTATTGTTAAACACTAAAATCCACAAATCAATCCTAAGCCGATTTTCGATTTAAACCAATTAACCCAACTGCTTAATAAAATCCCGGTCAACTAGATTGATCTAGTTATCCCATTTAACCTAATTCATCACCTACAACAATCCTCAAAATTCAACCAATAGAAATTTAACAAAATCAACAACCGAGATATACCTGCGCTAGGAAACACCTTCCCGACTGCTTACCACCCCTAATCCTCTGTCGATCAGCCCCTCTCAGCCGGCCACAGTTTCCTTTCCTACTGCCCGGAAATTAGAAGTTTCCCCCTTAGCAGTATTTCCTCGATGCGGGTCGATCCCGGCTGTGGAGGCTGGCCGGAGGATGGTCGGCGCTGGCAGAGAAGGGCACACTGTGTGTGCAGGTGAGAGGCTGATCGGCTGTGGCGAACACTGTGGCTCAGACGATCAGCGACGAAAAGTGGCACCCACGGCGGTTGTTGGCTGCAGCACAGCCCATGTCCTGGCCGTCGTGTCTAGGGCTCAGACGGCTATGGCGGTGCGTGAGGAGAAATGAAGGTGACCGCAGGCGAGCGCTGTCGGTGAACAACGACGACGGCACACCCTCGGCGTCGGACGACGCTGTGGGTGGCCGCGGCCTTCTCGTCGGCGGTGAAGAGCTCGTAGGAGCCTATCGACGACGGAGAGAGCACGCGCGAGAGGAGAGAGCGTCGGGCGGCGAAGGAAAAAGGGCTCGCCGGCGAAGACGAAACCACCGTGGAGAAGAGGCTGGCGTCGGGCAGCGGAGGGGAGCACGCGAGGAAGAAGGGAGTCGCCGGCGGAAGTGGCTCGCGCGAGGAGGGAACTGCCGAAGGAATAGTTGCGGCGCGGCGGGGAAAAAGGGAATAGAAAAATAATTAGAGATTAGGTTTTCCGCTGTGCGTATTTTATCCCCTTTAAATAGACCCCTCTAAAGCCCGTTTACTTTATCCCCGTAAAAATCTCGTACGAAATCAGTTTAATTCCAGAAAAATCCCTAAAAATCTCGAAAAATTTCCAGAATTATTTCCTTAATTATTGGGCCTTTTAATTTAGGGTTTTTTAAATCCCCGTATTTAACAGGAGGGAGCTTCGACTGCGAGTTTCTTCGGGAAGAGGAGAAGGCGATCGCGAGAGCGGCGAGGGCAGAGAGGAGGAAAGAAACGCTCTGCCGCCACGCGTTTCGGAAGGGGAAATGTCGCGTATGCAGAAAAACATCCGGCGTTAACTTTCTAATGGGTCAGGTTGGGTTTAATCCCATAACCAATTAACCCAATAACCCTTGGTTTAATTTAAACCTAGATTCATATAATTAACACCTATAGGTTTAAACCATAGTTAGGTTTAATTCCTAACCATGCATTACTAATTTAATTTATCCAATAATAATTTTTTTTCTGTGGTATTTTACATTCTCCCCCACTTAATAAAATTTGGTCTCCAAATTTCGTACTAACATGCAAAAACTATTTCAAGCAAGTTTCCGAAAGGACCACATACATTCTTCATGTGAACAGATAAGGGTACCGAGCTCGGATAGTATCTTCCAGCTCCCATACAGCCTCCTCATCGGTATGATGTTGTCATCCAACCTTTACGAGTCGGATGGTTTTCGTCTCACTATTGTCGCCTCATACCAAAAAATTCACACCAAATCTCCTCATAGGTCGCCTTAGACCGAGGTAGAATCGAACCCTAATAACTCTCATCCGACGACATGCACCAACTCGTGATCATGTTGGATACTCATGGCCTCCAACAAAGCCGCTCTCGACATCCTCCCACAACACGGGAGATCTACAGGGTCTACCGTATTGGACCTCAGTAGAAATCATCTGAATGGATTAGGGATAACTATTTTTATAGTCAAATTCCACTAAAGGAATGTGGTTCTCCCAACTACCTCCATAATCCATGACACAGGATCTTAATAGATCCTCTAATGTCTGAATGTTATTCTCAGACAGTCCATCAGTCCGCGGATGAAATGTTGCACTAAGCCGAAGCTCTGTGCCCATAGTCTGGTGCAGACTCTGCCAAAATCGCGAGGTAAATCGCGAATCTCTATCCGATATGATACTTAAAAGTACCTCACGCAATCTGATAATCTTTCGATAATACAACTCTACCGAATGATCCAACAAATACGACCCACGAATAGAAAGGAAATGAGCTGATTTGATTAGTCGATCCGCAATCACCCAAATCGCATCATATCCTTTACGGGTCCTAGGCAATCCCGTAACGCAATCAATCGTGATATGCTCCCGCTTCCATTCCGAAATCGAAATTTTCTAGAGCAATCCAGCGAGTTTCTAATGTTCAGCCTTCACCTACTGGCATACTAAACATCGAGCAGCAAAATCTGTTATAACTCTCTTATACCGTTCTAACCAGTATAAACATTTCAACTCTCGATACATCCGAGTACCATCAGGATGAATAGCAATTCCTAATGATGTGTTTCCAGTAGCAACTCTTCCTTAACTAGATGTGTGTCCGGAACACGCTATCCCTACCAGAGATGGGGAATTGTCTTCTCAAAAGAGAAGTTCATCTGTCGTCCAAAAATTCCAACATGCACTCGGTAAGTGCATGGGAGACTATAGCGACCAATCTTACCTGTTGCAACCATTCACGTTCTAGCAACTCTATAGTAGCTACCCGGTAGCTAGTTAAAATCTCATGAGCACTTCAGCTCCATACAACTACAAATCCAGACAATAACTACTAAAGTCACGTCATGAATATGACAGACTATCTCGTAGTTCCTTAACTGACGTAGGCATAAGATATGCCTCATTCAATCAGATCCGGAATCGTTCCAATCCCTGAAACGATGCATCCGCGTACAACCTTCTTTTTATCCACTCCGGAAGGATTAACTAATACTTGCGTAAAAGTTAACCGCCATTTAGGTCCTGTAAACTGGTTTCACCAGCTTCCAACTAAATGTTTTCCATCATCACCTTTGTCAAACAAATCTGTGGTATAGTAATGCTAAGACATTCTATCCACATCTACCGTACCAACCAAAACCTACAAGGCAAACCACCATCTACAGTGGTCGAGTGCGCAACTCCATCTACCACAATCAACCGTGGCCAGATTACGCAACTCCAACAACTACAAAAGGATCCAATCGTGTTCAGGATACACGATTCTCCAATCCAGTGATGACTAAATCATTAATTAGTCTAGCAATCTTAATCACAACTCATAACAATTCATACCAAGTATGAAATTGTCGTCTTTACACACCTGCATTCTCTTTACTCTACACTGATGATATATATTTTAATCATCACGACACTGATAATTGTATGACACCATATCATTACAATGTCAATGCTCCAGTCGCAAATCAACCTTAGAGTATACACAGGTGTCCTTAGCTGATCTAAATACATCATTTATCCATAATGAAGGATATTCATCACAATAACTACTGTATTCCATCATCGATAATCGATGCATACTTTCAAAGGTTCATCCCTCTTTTATCAAAGAGTTCTGGATCCTTCTCAAGGAGAAATATTGAGATAGATAAATATCTCTTCCAACATCTCCTATAATCACAACTTACGTTCTTCCAATTCTTTTATAGTGTTTAGCAACACTGATACAACAAAATTATCACTCGATATGCGATCTTCGATACCGAACTATTTTCGCAATCATTTCGATCGCCTACTTCACTTGCCTAAGCAACGGCAAGCCTTGGAGTTCATCCGAAACTACCTCCGAATACTCTCAGATTATACGCACATCCAAGGGCATATCGTACCATACTTCCAACAATTTGACCATCCGTAAGGATATGTCTACAGTAAAAGTATGTCTATCAAAGTCTAAGGGTCTCCCTTGACTTCTTAATTGTTGGTCCACATCTCACCCGATGGTAGAGATACCATCGACCCACAAGTCGAAGCATAGGAACCCTTCTAATCCGAACTAATAATGTTCTAGGCACAGATACCTATAAACTACAAGTATCTCTCAATATATTAATCCAGAGGGTAAAACTAAAGTAATACCCTAAACGATCAAATATCTGTTGATCCGATCCAAAAGGCTCCACACAGGTCTCGGCCTTTCTCCGAAGAGAAAAGATCAGATTCAACAGTCCGCGACAAAGCGATCGCATTTCTGCGATGAATGCCTCGGGGATTTTTCCCTAGATCATCTGATCCATCCCTTAATCCTACGAGCTGCAACTGAAGATTACTGAGTAGATACGACCATCATCGTATACTCTATCCTCTGTACAAAGTCAATCCACATCTGGAGGTAACTGTTGTTGTCTGCTGAATCTTCTAAGATGTCTTCTGCTGATGCTGCTTCTGTGCTGATATCTGCTGTAGGGAAGTATCAAGAAACTTCAACCGCACCTGAGGTAGTAGGTTGCTGCTATTGAGATAACTCAATCTTCTGTACTGATCTCTGCTGTCGAGCTGATACATCATCCTCCCGGAACACCATTGGTAGTCTTCAACTGAGTCTTCAAAGTACACCACCTCCACTGTACTGGTTGCTCACTATAGCAACAGATGAAACGATCCAACGGATAATCTGACTTCACGTGTCTTCGTGATCCGCACTGTACGCCCATAATCCCTTCGGAGTCTTTGTTCTGATTTTGCTGATATCCAGAAGAACCTTCTGATGATATGCGATTGATCTTCTATAATCGAAAAGTAGCTCAAGGCCTGTGACCCTGATATTGCTCCTTTTATCCAACATTCGGAAACTTCTAACTCTGTTAAGTTGACCTGTAATATTTGCTTATCGGTCTCCAACTCTTAAACTCTTGTACAGAGTCATTTCTAAACTCCTGTCTCAATCCAATGTCTTCCGGCAGGATCTGGTAGAAGATCCCAACATCCTAATCCAACTATAAGTCAATAACTCTGAGTGGCTTAAATCATTCACTCATCTTCTTGAGCTATTAGGTGGTAGTAACCTCTGCAAGTCTCACGACTCTGCACAGTACACTAATTACTAACCGATTACCCTTTCTTAAGCTCAAGAATTCCTTACAATGTGTCACTAAAAGTGACACGGGAAAATACACTCTTTCAACATCACTAATCCATGATCAAGTGATATTTTATTTCCCGAAGATTATTTTCTGCATTTATCACCAAATACCGGCTTGACCTCGATAATGGTATGCAAATAACTCTATTTTCTCGGTATAACATGAGTTAAGTACTTAAAAGTACTCTCAAAGTTATACAACTCAGTACGAACAACTCAGGGATAAAAATCCCTATGAAACTCCATAACTACAAGTATGTGTAATGATCAAAGATGCTTAGTGGAAATCTCTAAGACTGTAGTCTCTGATTTCCATAATAAATGTGATGACTTGGCCCCTGTTTTCTGACTCGGTATCAGTCGGCTCTCAGAGGTAACTCACCTCCTCGACACAGGTTAAGACTCACAAACTCAACAGGTCGTTCCCGTGGTCAACTCATACCACGGTTACGAATAATAACCAACACACTACAGGTTATTCCCTGGTATAAGCATCTAAATGCATATCCAACATAACCGGGAGTATAAACCCTAAGGGTCACTCCGGTTTGTCGCCTCGGTGGACGACCCCTACTACAAGTCTACACAGGTGTCAAAACTCTATGGTATACACCCACTGATCAAGTTTAGATAAATATCTACTAAACCATAATTTATCATAAATTCTTACCTCGTGCTGCTTGGAGCTCAGGCCATTGTCCATCTCATCTCAAAAACCAAACCAATAAATCGACTCGAGAATCCAAGACTCGACAAAAACAATATTGTATGGCATCGCAGTAACCTTGGGCTCGATACCACTAAAGTTGTCACGCCCGAGAGCATGCCGAAAAATCAAACGGACGGCACTCTCAGACGTGGCAACATTTCGAGTTAATACAAGGCCCGTAGGCCCACAACAACAACAATATATATAATAAATAACAAATAACAAAGAAGGAAATAAAGAGCGATACCCACAACATACATAATAAAAATATACAGTGTACACCACCGACAAGTCCATACAAAGCCGTAAATAAAACATCAACATCACGACAAGTCCATAACAAAACAAGGGTCCATGACATAGGACCAAAATCCATAACCATAAGAGAGAAACAAAAATAAACTCCTCGGGAGACATCGGAAAAATGGAGATGGGATGGATCGATCGGCGCAGCTCCAAGTCATCACAAAGGCGTCTACTTGTTACCTGGGCGATAGAAAAACCCAGGGTCGGAGGTGGTGAGTAAAACTCAGCAGGTAATCAGAGAAAACATGTAAATATATGTATCAATATTACATGTTATTCAACAATTTAATCTACTGCATAAACAAGTATACATCAACATAACAATAGATATGCATGCATATACTAAATAAACTGAACATCAACGATGCTGACATACCTGGCAGTCAGCTACTCTATCCTGATCCAACCTGGGCATATAATCACATCATAGGGTATAACAGTATAGTACTTACACAATATCCTAACCTGAGTCAAGGGTATCACTGTGAATATCCGATAGGTATACAAATATCAACCTACTACCATACAAGAAATGCAGTATCATGTATGAATATGTACAAACAAATGCAACAAGCATAGTACATACAAATGCATCATCAAAGTGAGTATACATATAGATCAGATTCAGATGTATACTAATCACCATCATCCATATATATATATATATATATATATACAAGGTGTATGTATATATATATAATCATATGCAAAACACCATATGATACCAAGAATGCAAAGATGCATGGTCATGCTCGCCACCCCTACTACTACTACCACCCTGGGTGGCCTAGGTGGCACGACATGACAACTATCCCGACTCATGCCACCACTCTCGAGTGACCGAAGGTAGATGATCAAGTAGCATATGAGCGCAAAGAGCTCGCTACGCAACGGGGTCCCCGCCGCCGCCACGACGACACCGCCAATGAGCGGTCGAGTGCCACGCACCTGTGACAATCGTGACGCAACTCCAACAACCATCACAATAATGGTAGAGTGCGCACAACAAATGCTATGCCCTCACACCGCTTACTCCGAAGTAATGTGAGGCGGATGACCGACGACTCTCTCTCAACCCCAAGGGGAGACGATGTCACAAGATGCATGCAATGACATGAGGGTACTGTCTCACATACAGAACATCTACCCTAGACTCTCTGTTCAACAAAGAGTCACACCCAATTGATCAGTACACTCTCTACCCTGTAGAGAGTCACTCATCTGATCATGACAAGCTAGGACCATCGATCCGTAGCAACACACTGTCCACGACTCACATGACCATTCACACAACCCGTGATTTGTGAATAAATGTGCAACATACAAGTATGGAATAAGTCCTACATCTAGGGTCATACTTATCCACAAAGGACCTTTTTGCCAAATTTACGATTTAGGTCAACCTCCGTACTCTAACATCTACACCCTACTAAACAGTTAGACCTACTTACATCACATCTATAACTTCTAGATCATGCTAGGGAATATGTGTTATCAATAATCGAGCACACATATATATCAACGGTAAGTTCAAGCATACGATAAACAGAGCATGATCAAGGTAATATGAACACCTAACATGTTCATATCTATATCTAAATATGGAAATCATTACATCTACCCGACCAGTAGAAAATTACCTACCTGTTATGAAGCTCGTGATAATAATCTTCATGCCCGTGGACCTGCCTCGTAACCAAGTCCTGTACACAACATAAACTATCATTAAATCCCAACACATGACAACAATTTAAATCAAACCCTTCATCCTTTCGTATTCACTCAATCTACCGAATACGAAATAAAATCTTGATCGTTATTTACAAATCAATTGTCTCGATACTAATTAAAGTCTCGATCACACCTCCAACATCACTTCGGCTATATCACCGTAAGTATACCACTAGATCCCATTAACAATTTACAATGATCCAAATCAACCCTGTAAATATGAACAACTCATCCATAATTATTAATCATCGAGTCAATACTTGCTCAACTATAACGTAGTATACATCAATATAAGAAATCTTCTATTACCAACAAATCCATCACAAGATTAGTTTAATCACATACACAACAATTGATAGATGGAAAGCAAGGGTTAGATCAAGCTTACCGAGATTGGATCCTCAGCACAGTTTCATCCACTCATCACAACCGACACAACTTCACAACCCCTCCATTCACGCACAACCAAACTCCGTCCAGTTTACTCCACCGCTCAACTATAGCCACTGCCCTTAACTCACACATCGACAACCCTATAACATCATAGATCCAAGACAGAAAAGAAAATGGAAAGGAAGATGAGAGGTTTACCAGAGTTTGGAGTTTCCCCGTCAGCACTTCTCCCCCAAAGGCTCTATTCGCTGGAAAAATCCAACGTCAGTAGCACTGCCCTAACACTCGCAGAGATCGAGCAGAGATAACTTCCAATCGAGCAGCCACAAAGCCGCTGTCGATTTCCTGCCCATACACCCAAAATTCCCTTCAACCAACGAAAATCACCACAAGTATCTTGATCTCATCCAAGGTATGGAGAAGGTCGGCCATTACCTAGCTACTGTGATGGTCGATAGTGTAAATCCCTACTCGATGGCTCTGCTCACTATCGCCCTCTTGCTGCTGCTAGTCACCACTTGCTTTGGCCAGAATTGCAACCCCAGATCAGCACGAGGTGCCGACACCACCGACCTACTCCCGATCACTCCCATGCTCACCGCCGGCGCATCCGCATGCACCATTGAGATCAGTCTGCCGCCGTTTGCAGAAAAGAGGGAGGGAGCGGCGAGAGGCAGAGAGAGGCCATAGGGGTGCCATCCACGAGAGGGAAAGGAGGGAGCTTCGACTGCGAGTTTCTTCGGGAAGAGGAGAAGGCGATCGCGAGAGCGGCGAGGGCAGAGAGGAGGAAAGAAACGCTCTACCGCCGCGCATTTCAGAAGGGGAAATGTCGCGTATGCAGAAAAACATCCGGCGTTAACTTTCTAATGGGTCAGGTTGGGTTTAATCCCATAACCAATTAACCCAATAACCCTTGGTTTAATTTAAACCTAGATTCATATAATTAACACCAATAGGTTTAAACCATAGTTAGGTTTAATTCCTAACCATGCATTACTAATTTAATTTATCCAATAATAATTTTTTTTTTCTGTGGTATTTTACATAAGGCGACCATAAACATCTTTTCCCCTAAAGAGTTCAAGCAATTAGATAAACTCAGTGACAAAACAGGTGAATCTTATTGAAAGCAATGTAAGAAATTGAGAATCCATGTGAATATAATTGTTGTCACCAAATAAAATTGCATTTCTAATTTCTACTTCCAAAAGAGGACAACAACATGAGTTGTTTTGTGACTGACCTTTTTTGTAAATGGCAGGAAGAATCAAGACCCATTAAAAGGACAGTTGATAAAAAAACAAAAAGTTTCTAGTTTTCTGTTGGAAGTAGCTTCAAGTTTTCTTATCAGTCACCTACTATTTCATCCAAAAGCGAACGATTGCAAGAGAAATCGCTGCAACCGAAATAAAAGTACCGATGCACCAGTTTATGATTTCGAATTTCGCAGCCGAGATTTCCTATAAACAATAATAAAAAAATCAAATTATTAATGTCAAATCAAAACATTTATAGAAAACTATCAAAATATTATAATCTAAAATACTATACTGATCAAATTTCCTCGTAAACTTCATATCAATTTTCAAATCTATTTTCTCAATTTCATATTTAATCTTTTGAAAATTATTCTCCTGAAATCAAAATATAAACTTGTCCATGGAATTAATAATGATAAGGCAATAAAGTTTGAATCATAAAAATAAAATTACAACATCCATAAATTGAAGGCTTTTTTGATAAAATTTTATTCAATTTTTTAAAATAATATAGCAAAATCTATAAACAATGCAAGTCACTATTACAACAAAGTTAGACATATCTAAAATTTCAAAGCCCAAATACAAACTTGGATTTGAGGTGAGACAATCCAAATCACACTTGCATTTTTTTTATTAAATCTCATCTCCAAAACTAAATTCTAATGTTCTGGACTAGGAATAAATGGTCACATACATTAAACTAAATTGGCTGAATTCGCTAAAAGAAATTTAATTTCTAAGTGTATAACATGAAGAGACTATTTGGTAAAGCAATTGTCCTTTGTGGAATTCAATAATTAGGATGAAAAAATAAATAGCAGTTATGGAGATTATATCAGAAAGTAAGTATAACTCCGAATAGATACACTTTGCATGTAGATATCTTCAACACAACGTCCAATCATATTCTCTAACATAAGGAACTCTCTTATTTGAGGTGAGACAACATGATAATGACGATGATTTTATCGTTGTCATATTGCTTTCGTCGATTTATCGTCGCTTCGCTCCTGTCGTTACTCATTCTCGAAGTGCTTCAGATTCACTTAGACTTCGCTATAAAGTTTACACTCGCAACCGCGATCCAGATCACTTTACCGTGATTCATAAACTTTAGTACTTAGCCCGGAGGTCTAGAGTTCAACTCGGGAAGGCAAAACCCACTTCCAGGTGAAGTCCAGTGAGTAACGACGCCCAGGCGACGGTCGACCAATAGGGGTCACCGAATTCCGCTAACAGGCGAGCCGGACCAATAGGGGTCATCGAATTCCGCCAACAGGCCCTGGCTGTTACAATAAAAAGGCGGGATCACTTGGTTACCAGGATTCATAAACTTTAGTACTTAGCCTGGAGGTCTAGAGTTCAACTCGAAGGCAAAAACCCACTTCCAGGTGAAGTCCGTGAGTAACGCGGGCTATCAGGGCGACTGACCAATAGGGGTCACCGAATTCCGCCAACAGGGGTGACGGTCATTGACCAATAGGGGTCATCACCCCGCCAACAGGCCCGGCCGTTAATAGTCATCGAATGTCGCCGATAACCAAATAAATTGTCACGCCTAAAGAGACCCCCTGCATTTAAAATCCGACAAAGATCTCTTGACGCGACAATCCCACTTACATACAAGGCTCACGGATATACACGGCCAACAAAATAAGCACATGTAACTGAACGAAACGCAGTTATATAATTTGGCCTCAGGCCATCAACCAAAATAACTGATAAACAGTCTACCATAAATCAACTTACCCCTTCTGCCATCTGGGCAGGAATACTCACCAAAATCCAATCAAACCAAAATCCGAATAAGGTCCATACGGACACCAAACATCCAAATACAAAATCAATCTCCAAACTTATACATGCCCTCTAACCAAAATATCCAAACCATAAAGCAAATATCCAAAATAAAACATTCACGACGAGTGGGGGTCCGACAGCTGCACTCTCCTGACAGCTTCATCCTGAAATAGATATAAATCAACGGGGTGAGTTCAAAGAACTCTGCGGGTATAGTAGATATGCAAAGTAAGGTATAGCTAACAATAAAAATATCATGCCAGTACAGTCTCACATAAATAGGGTATGCAAGCAAGAAATACAGATCACTCCTGATATAGGAGCATGTGCCTGACTAGAAGTAATAGAGTCCTGACCATATATAAACATGTATCCTGTATGCATGACAATCATATGCACATCCAAGGCATCAATACAATAATGCAGCAAACACAATACAAAATGCAATCCGTGCAAAATGCATGCCGTGCCAATGACATGGTCACCCCTGACGCCAGTCAGCCGCCTCACACGCAATGGTGAAGCCGAGTGGGTAGGGCTATGACAACTGTGCACTCTGCCATCATCGCTCTGGTGACCGAGTGGAGGATGTTGCCTGAGTACACCTATCCTCCCCCCTAAACATAGTGGGGAGCTAAGCTCTCATCTCCTGTTATAGGCCGGAGGAGAGGGATCCTCGCTACCACATGCCTCATCGCTACCCATGAGCGGACCAGCGGAGCCTGACAGAGCAACTGCACACACCCTCCTGATGTACCACTAACCCATGAGTGGCAGTGTGTGCAGGCCATGTAACTAACTGCGGGCTCAACAATAATGGAACCCCGTCCAGCTAGTATGCAATCATGCAAAAATGGTGCATGATACTAAAACATGTAAATCCTACTCAAAATACCTATCCGAATAATATGTACAATCAATATATACATATCCCTAATCCATGTACTATGATCCAAATCAAACAGGGAAATATAATCATATCCTATCACATGCATGTATCTAGTAGGCACCAAAAGTATACCAGACATAAAAACATGAAAAAGTTATTGTAAGCTATCCTACTAGCATATCAATTTGACTTAATCTAAAAGTTAAGTCAAAATACCCGCCTGAATATATATCCGCAAGAATGAAACCAAATCGTCACGACTGGGGACCTGCCTCATGACCGAAACCTGCATAAAGCATGACTATAGTCAAGCACAAAAATACAATTCAACGACAAATCGAATAATTAATCGATTTCCTTTATATCTCAATTAACCCAAACTATTTCCAATTTTCCTTGTCTACAAATATCCATACAATTAATTTAGCCCAATTAATTCCAAATCAATTAACCTAATTCATCACCCACAAAAATATCCTCAAGATCAAACAATATCACCCAAATCCCATATCCTCCGAATACCGTACCGATCAACCGAATAACACCGGAATCAACCCAAATCGACCAATCAAGCTCACCCGCCCTAGAAATTCCACCGACAACCGATACCCCCAACTCAATTTCTCAAATTCACAATCGACACCTCCAAATCAAACCCTCACAGCCATTTACAATCCTCCACAGCCCTCTCAGCCAGCAACCCCCTCAAATTCACAGTCGTTCCTCTTCACCTAAACAACAACCACTGGAACAGACGAAGTAAACAGAGAAACAATATATACCGGAAATTTGGGAAACTCCTCGATGGTATCTCCTCAAATCGTCTGGCAAACCACCGGCGGCAGAGAGCGATGCCTCAATATGCGAGAGAGATCGGCGTCGCGCGACGGCAAGCGCGTAAAAGGGGAAAGAAATCGGCGGCCTCTCGTCGGCTGCTGCGGTCGGAGATGGAGGTTGCAGCGTCGGGCGGAAGCGGCTCGCGGCGATCCTTTGGTCGCGGCGGCCCGCGCGCGTCGTCTAGGGCAGAGGAGTTCGGCGAGTGCGCGAGGAAGGAGCGGGCTCGGCTGAGGGTGGCGGTGGTTCGGACGGCGAAGTGCGACGACCGCAAATCGCTGCTGCTGCTTGCGGTGGCTACGGCGCGAGGAAGGGGAACGACTCGGCGAAGAAGGGATTGGCCTGGTCCTCGGCGAAGAAGAGACCGGCGGCGGAAAAATAGGGCGCCGACGAAGGAGGGATGGCGTCGGGCGCGGCGGGGGAAGAGGAGGCTTGGTCTCGGGGAAGAAGGGACCGTCGACGGAGAAGAGGCGTCGACGGAGGTGGCTCGAGAAAAGAAACTGCCGAAGGGAATAGTCGCGGCACGGTGGGGAATAAAAGAAATAGAAAAAGAAATTAGGTTTTCTGTGTATTTATCCCCTTTAAATAGACCCCTCTAAAGCCCGTTTACTTTATCCCCGTAAAAATCTCGTACAGAGTCCGTTTAATTCCAGAAAAATTCTGGAAAAATTCCTAAAATTCCCTAAAAATCTTGAAAATAATCCCTAGGATTATTTCCCCGAAATTTTGGCCATTTAATTTCGTATTTTAAATTTCAGTATTTTACAAATGATGCATAATTTAAGGTCATATCTAAATCCTTATAAGAGTTGGCACACTAATCAATCAAACTACATTAGTACATCCATCTTTACTAGTTAGAATATAAAATAACTTAAAACATCCTATTAAGGAGGATAAATTACGAAGTGTATTCAAACAAATTAAGTAAAAAGAGAACAGAATGAAAACATAATGTAGTATTGCATTTATCCAATAGGTATTGGCAAAACAAATTTTGATAATAGGGTTAATACTAATGATGCATAAAACTAGGATGATTGGAATAGACAATTGTAGCCTAGTTAGTAGCAATGATAGTAGACAATAAACAAGTGGCATTTGGTGACACATCAATTTTAGTGGTTGTAACGTTCGATGGTGATGATATTAATAATGTCATGTGGAGATGCAATAAAATACTAAATAAAATAAAAATATAGAAAAATCAATTAAGAGGACAAAGATTAAGAATAGCAATTTAGGACACCTTTGAATGGAACATGATAAGACTATTAGGTAGTTAATTCAAGTGAACAAACTGATTTACTAAAAAATTGAAATCATATATAAACATATTAAGCATATGATACCTTCGAAGAATGTTGACAATACAAAATGTCAAAAAATTATTAATACTCCAACACATTTCAATATTTACTTGATTCGTATAAGTTAAAACTTTTTAATACACGATACACTCTATAAAAATCTTGTTCGAATGACTAAATATAATCATTAAGAATCAAACAAATAAAAATTTGATCATTATTTATAACATAGTAGTTTTTAAAATGAACAAGATTATTTGTCAATTAGCTAAACACAACATGAGATATATTTACACTTCATAATACCTGCATTTTCTTCATTTCAGACATGAATTGTGTGAGAGTTGAACTTTGAAAAACCTCAACCTGTACAAACACTAAATAAATTATCAACTTCCAGAAACAAAGGCAAAGTAAATCTATAAAACATTCGAAAAAATGTTACAAACCTTTTCCAATCCAGACTTTGACGCAAATGACAATGTCATATGTTTTAAATTATTATTTGTAACATCAGTAATATTTTTTGTGATGGCCTCCGCCTGATAAATTTTATTTTCATCAGTCTTCTCGTTTTGCGAAGAAGAAGAGTACCACAGTAGAGAGGCACAGAGGTGAGATCGCGACCGCATCATTGATCAAACCCTTCCGGAAGGGCGGGACAGAGGTGGCATCATTGGTAAACGATCCACGGGGCACGAGAAACTCTGACACGACAGCGGGAGAAACCCTAACAAGAGTAGCGCGAGAAACCCTGAACGTGGCCGACGTGTGAAACCTATGGAGAGCAGCGCGAGAAACACAAATGAGAGTAGCGTGAGAAATCCTGGATGTGACCGGCGGGGAAGACCAAAGGAGAGCAGCGTGAGAATCCCTAGATGATGAGGGTGGCGAGATGGGATCTGGAAGAAAGGAAATTTAATTAATAAATGATCCAGGGTGTCGATTTTATCCCATGGGCTTTGATTTAATTAAAAAATTAAATCCAACTAAAATGGCGACTCAAATGCTAAGTATATTAAATTATAATTCAATTCTATCGAGCTGCATAAAATTGAATTGAAAATTAATTAAAATCAATTATGCTTTTGACAATTAT
Organism: Wurfbainia villosa; assembly: GCA_025175895.1. NCBI lineage: Eukaryota > Viridiplantae > Streptophyta > Magnoliopsida > Zingiberales > Zingiberaceae > Wurfbainia > Wurfbainia villosa. Next base: position 65,249 of record JAKLTH010000094.1, on the reverse strand, counting down.
AGTTAGTTTTTATTATTAATCAAATATCTATAAAATTAAAGGTATAAGTCATGACAATTAATGTAGGGAATAGATAAATAATAATATAAGTAATTAAGAGAGTTAAAATTGTATAAAATTACAACTATCAATTTGTAATTTCGATGATACGCATCAAAAGAGTTTAATACGTGACGATTCCATGATAAAATTGTATCAATAAATTCTTCTTTAATCGAGAAAGAATAGAAAAGGATTTGTAATAGAATCTATAAAAAAAACCGTTGTTAGCGTACTATATAACTCATGGATTGGAATGAATTAGAAAAAACTTATGAAATTATACCTCACAATGGGTAAGAGAGTTGTACCGAACGTAAAACTAAAGACATCTCAAATTCGTTTCCACAGAGATGACATGGTGATTAAGACACGACGGTACTTGCTTTTCTCAGTATCTTTATCATTAATTAATTTTGCAACAGTATCGTGATCCATGAAGCATTAAATCAAAACAAAAAGATGAAGAATTGAAGAATGAGTCGAGATGAGAATCAGAAAGAATGCAAGGACAAGGATGTGTTTCCTTTCCATTCAAATTTAATTTTGGAGGGTGCAAATCCTAATTAAAAATCTTCCCCGCAACAACCTAAACAATAAACTTCCAACCTATGGTTGTTAGCCACTTTAACTTCCAAAACATCAAAATACCTAATTTACACTATTTGTTGTTAATCACTTTATTGTTGGCACAAATGAATAACTTGTTAGATTATTTAATAATAATCTAGTGTGACCCATGTAACTTATAGGATTGACTTTAATATAATAGAGCCTAATGTGATGGTTGTTTGGCTTAATGGAAATTAATGTCAAGGGTTTTATTTATTAATTAAATAAATCCCTCTCCTTTCTCTTTTATAAAAGATAAATCAAAGGTTAAACATGATGGCTAAGTGGGTGGTTGCTAGAAGAGGTTACTAAAACTTCTCTATATATACATTCTATGCTAAAAAGTTGGGAATCGCCTAACTAGCGACCACCACTCGTCCCGAGTGCACGAGAGGAGAGGTAAATCACGGGAGACATGAAAAGGGTGTGAGAAGAGAGTTGTGAAGGTGAAAGAAAGGTTAGTATTCTTAATCATCAAAGGATACAATTAAAGAAAAAGTTAGAGAGGAGAGAATTCTTATATACATATTTCGCTGTATTATGGATCCAGGTATGTTTTATTTGTCTCACATTATAGATTTTAGATTTTGATATGGATGTGAAGATCACAATATTCAAGATCTTATTCGTAATTATAAATTGATGAATCGTAAGAAAATTTTACATATGGTATTAGAGCCAGGTTATAGATATTGTGATTTTCCATTTATAAAACACCATGCATGAAATTGCATTATGTGTTATTACATTATATCAATTTTGTTCTTTTATTTAAGTATGAAAAAATATTAAATTAAAGAAAAAAGTGACTACATTTTTTTAATTATATGCAATTCCTTTTTCAACTGGATTCTATTATTTGATATTAAATTGAATTGCATAATAAAAATTAAATTTAATAGATATGTGTTTTTTTAAATCAGATTCTGTAATTTAAAAAAAACTGATTGTATGTTTGTTGCAAATGCTTTTTTAATTAATTTAATTTAATTAGATTCAATTAATTGACATTAAATTGGATGAAAAGTAGTATGAAATTGAAAATATTAAATTGCATGAGAATTATTCATTATGACTGTTTGATAATTGATAATTATTTGCGATTGGTTTATATTAATTGTTATATTTATTATTTATGTGATGCATTATAACAATTAATATACAATTATTTAATTTTATTTGGAATTATATATTATAGATTTGGAGTTTGTTAATCACCAAAGTGATCAACTCTAAGAAATTTATGATTCCAAATAATAAAAATAATTGTATATGAATATGAACAATAAATGAAAAATTCTGTTGATACATATAATTTTAATTTGGAATTATATATTATTAAATGATTTGTTAATCACCAAAGTGATCAAATCAATAAAATTTATAATTCCAAATATTGATGCTATATGAATGATGTATTTTGGGTTGTTTGAAATTCATTGTTATAAGACATATAAGTATCACCCAAAGGTGGATCATGACTTATAATTAATGATATTAAAGATTTATTAACATACTTGATAAATGCTTGAATATCCAAAGATATCATGCATGTTATCTTATGTATAGTTGGTTACCCATTAAAGTAATGTTGATTTAGCATCATTATCATTACACAATTAAGTATCACCCAAAGGTTAACTTAGGTACATTATTAAAGTTGATTATAGTTTGAATCTATTAAATTTACTCAAAGCATTAATATATGAGTTTGTATAAATGTTTGCAGCTTCCAATAATGTGTTTACTTTGGGCAATGGAATGATTAAGTTCAATGGACTAAATTATGTTAATTGGTCTGAACAAATTCAGTTTCAACTGGCTGTTATGAATCTTGATATGACATTGGTAATGGAACAAAAACCTACATCCATTACTGAAACTAGTACGGAAGCTGACAAGACTCTTTACGAGGCTTGGGAGTGATCTAATAGACTGAGTTTGAACTTAATGAAGATGACGATGGCTGAAAATGTTAAATCATCTATGCCCAAAACTAACTATGCAAGGGAATTTATGAAAATTATTAAGGAATACTCACAATCAGAGATTGCAGATAAATCCATTGTTGGAACTTTAATGAGTGAGTTGATGACTAAGAAATTTGATTGGTCTCAGCCCATTCATGATCATGTGACAAGTATGGCAAATCTAGCAGCAAAGTTAAAATTGATGGGAATGGATGTGAATGAGTCATTTCTAGTACAATTCATTATTAACTCACTTCCTTCTGAGTTTGGACAGTTCCAAGTTAATTATAACACTATTAAAGAGAAATTGAACTTTCAAGAAATTAAGGCTATGTTGGTTCAAGAGGAAGAGAGGTTAAAGAAAATGAAGGATAATTCCATCCATTTATCGACTTATGATAGAGCCAGTGGCAGTAAGTCTAAACCAGGTAATAAAGGTAAAAATAATGGTAAAGCTCTCTTAAAAGTTAAAGAGGGTGGTGGAGTCCATAAAGAGAAGAAGTGCTATTTTTGTAATAAAAGTGACCACTTCAAGAAGGACTGTTTGAAAAGAAAGAGTTGGTTCGAAAAAAAAGGTAAATATTATGTTTTAATAAATTTCGAATCAAATCTTATTAAAGTACCAAATAATACTTGGTGGTTAGATTCTGGTGCAACTACTCATGTGTCACATATTATACAGGGATTCCTTTCGATCCGAACCATAAACGGAACTGAAAATTTTCTGTATATGGGGAACAGAATGAAGGCACAAATAGAAGGAATTGGGACGTACAGATTGATCTTGGACACTGGTTGTTCTTTAGATCTAGAAAATTGCCTATATGTTCCTGTATGTGCTAGAAATTTAATTTCTGTTGGAAAGTTGAACGTTATAGGATTTAACTTTAAGATTGGAGATGGTGTAGTTTCTTTATATGAACATAAGTACTATTATGGTTCTGGTACTTTAATAGATGGTTTATACCATTTAAATCTTGATGTTAATTTTTCTAAATCTCTTCATTTCATCGAACATGTTCTTGGTAATAAATGTAGTGCACATAATGAGAGTTTTGCTTATCTGTGGCATCAAAGATTAGGTCACATATCCAAAGAAAGGATAATGAGATTAATGAAAAGTGAAATATTACCTCAATTGAATTTTGATGACTGGGATACATGTTTGAGTTGCATTAAAGGAAAGCAAACTAAACATATATCAAGAAAGTCAGCCACAAGAAGCAGTCAACTACTTGAATTGATACACACTGATATATGTGATTTTTTTGATGTTTCATCTTGGAATAGTGAAAAGTATTTTATCACCTTTATTGATGCCTTTTCACGTTATTGTTATTTATACTTACTGTATGAAAAATCTCAAGCAGTGAACATCCTTGAGGTGTTTGTTAATGAGGTTGAAAGACAGTTAGATAGAAAAGTGAAAGTTGTAAGATCTGATAGAGGTGGTGAATATTACGGAAAATTTAATGAGAGTGGACAATGTCCAAGTCCATTTGCAAAATTTCTTCAAAGTCGAGGCATATGTGCACAGTATACTATGCCCGGTACACTGCAACAGAATGGTAGATGAACGGAGAAATCGTACTCTTATGGACATGGTTAGAAGTATGTTAAGTTATAGTACTATACCTTTATCATTGTGGATGCATGCATTAAAGACTGCTGAATATCTGCTTAATAGAGTTCCTAGTAAGGCAGTTCCTAAGACTCCTTATGAACTATGGACAGGAAGGAAACCTAGTTTAAGGCACATTCATATATGGGGATGTCCAACAAAAATAAAAGTATATAATTCACATGAAGAGACTATTTTATGTGTTTTTTGTAGTGGTATAATCTCTCCATGATTTATCTTCTTTCATCATCATCGAGGGACCAATAATGAGGAATACTAAAGGCGAACATAAACATCTTTTCCCCTAAAGAGTTCAAGCAATTAGATAAACTTAGTGACAAAATAGGTGAATCCTATTGAAAGCAATGTAAGAAATTGAGAATCCATGTGAATATAATTGTTGTCACCAAATAAAATTGTACTTCTAATTTCTACTTCCAAAAGAGCACAACAGCATGAGTTGTTTTGTGACTGACATTTTTTGTAAATGGCAGGAAGAATCAAGACCCATCAAAAGGACAATTGATAAAAAAAACAAAAAGTTTCTAGTTTTCTGTTGGAAGTAGCTTCAAGTTTTCTTATCAGTCACCTACTATTTCATCCAAAAGCGAATGATTGCAAGAGAAATCGCTGCAACCGAAATAAAAGTACTGATGCACCAGTTTATGATTTCAAATTTCGCAGCAGAGATTTCCTATAAAAAATAATAAACAAATCAAATTATTAATGTCACGCCCCGAGAGCATGCCGAATCGAAAATCAAACGGACAGCACCTCCCCTGTACGTGGCAACATTTCGGGTTAATACAAGGCCCGTAGGCCACAACAATAACAACATATACATATAAGAACATAACAACATAACGAAAAACACAGCGGAAACAACGGGACCACAATACAATCCACAAAGTGCATACCGGTATGACTAACACCAGAACATAAAGAAACCTCGTCAAAACCCGCACCAACATGTGCGTACATCACATAACTCAGAATACATAACCAAAACATACGGAAGACTCAAAAACTCGGACTCTCGGAGTTGAGATGAGACGATGCCAGCCAGCGGTGCTCCAAGTCCATCACGGTCACACTGCTACTCGGGCGGCATGAAAACCTGTGGTCCGCGAGGGGTGGTGAGTAAAACTCAGCAGGTAATAGAAAACATGTATATATGTCATATCACATGTATTTCGACAACATAATCTAGAAATACAACAGGTATATCAGCATAGTATATAAATACAAGCCTATACCGTCTAACTGAATGAACAACATAAAACATGCAGACATACCTGAAGTCTGCCACGCTACTCTGATCCAACCTGAACATATATCCAACATATATATATATACAACAGGAAGAGTAGATCAACTCAAAAATAAACTCTAGCTACAGGTCAAGGTATCTAGTGGTCTATCCAACACATACCAGTATCCGACACAACTGTATAACATATGTAAGAAACATGCATGAATATGATGTCCACCCAAATGCAACAAGCATAGTACAAACAAATGCAACATCACAATAATCAGATATATATATATATATAGACTGTATCCATATATATATATTAATCTCAACCATCCATATATATATATATACATGCATATATGTATATATATATGGTAATATGCAAAACGCCATCAGATACGACAATGCAGCATGCATGGTCATGTCGGCTCACCCTAAAGCTACCACGACCCCAGTGTGGCCTCGGTGGCTCGAGCATGACAACTGTCCCAACTCAACACCAACCACTACTCTCGAGTGGCCGAGTGGGCAGTATGATCGAGTAGCATATAAGCGTAAAGAGCAAGCTACACGATGGGGGTCCCTGCTGTTGGTCACTCCGACAGTCACTACCCATGAGTGGTCGAGTACCACACACGCAGGACTACGGCACGCAAATCCAACTACCACCGTCTATAGTGATAGAGTGCGGCACCTCAATGCTCTGCTCTCACACGGGTAACTCCTCCTATGAGTAATGCGGAGGCAGGATGACTGGCGACACTCTCAACCACAAGGGAGACCTCGTCGCCAGCGTGCATGTAAATGCATGAATGCAATGTCTCACATACCGACATCCACCATAGACTCTCTGTTCTACAGAGAATCATACTAACCAGATCTACGCACTCTCTATCCTGTAGAGAGTCGTACTCAATCGATCATAATACTCTCTATCCTGTAGAGAGTCATATCAATCTAAGCGACACACTCTCTATCCTGTAGAGAGTCGTACTCAACTAATGGACACACTCTCTATCCTGTAGAGAGTCGTACTTATCTGATTATAACAAGTTAGGACCATCGGTCCGTAGCGATACCCTAAGTATCCTTCCTTTGACCATTTACTCAATACATGTTCCGTGGTAACATACAACCTAAAGGTACTAGAACTAATCCTAGGTTAAAGACATTATCTATCTACGGATGACCTTTTTACCCAATGTACCATCAGGTTGTCATCCGGACTTTACTACTTGCACGTAACTTAAATTAATTCTAAGTTACTTACATCACCTATATATATACTCCTAATCATGATAAAATAAACATGATATCAGCAATGGAGTTAATAGCCGACGGTAGAAGATCAAGCATGCGATAAAAAGAACAGGGTCAAGGTAATATGAACACCTAACATGCTCATATCAATGACTAGATCTGAATGAAATATAACTACCCGGACCAGGTAGGAAATTACCCACCTGTTATATAGCTCCGCTAGCTATCCACGCGTACAAGCATCTGTCACTAATCAAAGCCCTGCAAGACAACATGAACAAATATTAAGTTCTATTATATATCAAGTGATCGAATCGAATGCTACATGACTTAGTATCCCGATCAACTAGATTGATCTAGTTATCCATTTAACCTAATCATCGCAACATACCCCTTTCTTCATTCCCAGCTCCAACACAAAGCATCACAGCCCATGTACAGCCATCCCAACTTATTTTATTCACCGGGACAGACCACACATCCTCTCCTCTCACTCACAGCCGACACCACTCCAACAACTGCCTCCATACAATGTGATCCCTCGATCGGAAACCCATCATATCTAAAAGCATCCACACACCACAGAATGCAACAATTACAGATGAAAAGAAAAAGGTAATCAAAGCTTACTGACCTTAGAACTCCACCGGCAGTAACCTTTACCTATCCTGTCACGACTCCAAACCTGTCCAACACAGATCGAGCTCAACGCAAGGAAGATCACCGTAGCCCTAAATCTGGTCCAAGCTCAAGAAAAGAGCAGTGCTCACCTATCTTTTGCGACGACTGACCCAAACAGTGGCCGACGGATGGTGGCTCGACTCGGTATCACAGGTCGACGGCGAAGCAAGCATCGATGGAGTGGCTCGCGGCCAGAGAGGCTGACGAACCATGAGATGCGCCAGCGAAAGGGAGTAGCTCCGGCGAACTAGGCTCCCGTGATGAAAAACAAAAAGGGAGGAAGTCGGCAGGGTCGGAATCGCGCGGTGGAGATGCAACTGCAATGGCCGGCGACCCTTGTTGCTTTCGGATCGGAAGAGAAGAAGAAGAGGGTGGCACCGATCGGGCGGCGACGGCGAGGAGAAATCGAAAGAGGCGACTCCCAAATCCGCCAGCGAGATCCCCTGTCGCTCCCTAGCTTTCGCGATCGAGGACGCCCGCCGGAGCCCAAACGTCGATCCTCCTCCTCGCTTGCTCCCACCGGAAGGAGTCGTCGGCGAGCACCTTCTGCACGCCGCCAGTCGTGAGGTGAGGGTTGGCGAAGAAATCCGAAGAGAAGGGGGATCGCGGAAAGAAATAGACGGTCGCGTGAACAGAAACCGACGGGAAACGAATAATTAAACAATTTAATACTTCAATATAAACAGGCTTTACAAAAGCCTGTTCGCTTTATCCCCACGAAATATCCACAAGACCTCCGTTTAATTTTTAGAAAAATTTCTAAAAATTTCTGAAAAATTCCACAAGATGTTTTATAAATTATCGAGGAATATATTTTTTTTTTCCGGTATTTTACATTCTCCCCCACTTATAAAAATTTGGTCCCCAAATTTCGTACTAACATGCAAAATTACTTCAAGCAAGTTTCCGAAGGGACCACCTACCTTCCTCAAGTGACCAGATGAGACTATCGAGCTCGGATAGTATCTTCACTCTCACGTAGCCTCCTCATCGGTATGATGTTGTCATCCAACCTTTACGAAGCCTGGATGGTTTTCGTCCCCACTACTATCGCTTGCGACCAAGAATTCCGCGAATTTCCTTATAGGTCGCATTCGGCTGAAGTGGAATCGGTACCTCCTTCAGATCATGCTCAACATGCAATACGTATTTCCTCAATATAACAACAGGAAATACGTTGTGAGCACCCGCAAGTGTCGGAGGTAAAGCCAATCGATAAGCTACATCTCCATAATCCACGAAACAGGATCTCAAAAGATTCTCCAATGTCTGAATGGTACTCTCAGACAGTTCATCAGTCCGCGGATGAAATGTTGCACTAAGCCGAAGCTCTGTGCCCATAGTCTGATGCAGATTCTCCCAAAATTGCAAGGTAAATCACGGGTCTCTATCAGATATAGTACTCAAAAGTACTCTGTGCAGTCTGAAAATCTTTCGGCACAACTTTGCCGGACGATCCAACGAGTACGACCCACGAATAGGAAGGAAATGAGCTGATTCGGTTAGTCGATCCACGATCACCCAAATCACATCATGCCCTTTACGGGTTCTAGACAATCCCGTAACGAAATCCATAGGGATACGTTCCCACTTCCATTCCAAAATCGAAATTTTCCTGGAGCAATCCATCGGATTTCTGATGTTCAACCATCACCTGCTGGTATAGTATATATCCAGCAACAAAGTCTGATTCTCTTTATACCATTCCACCAAGATAAACGTTTAAATATCGGTACATCCCAATACCACCAGGATGTATAGTAAATCTCAAATAATGTGTCACCTGTAGCAACTATTCCTTAACTGGATGCGTGTCCAGAACACATATCCATATTAGAGAAAGAAAATTATCTTCTCACCAGATAAGTCCATCAACCTTCCAAGATACACTCCACACACACTGTAAGTGCATGGAAGACTATAGCAATCAATCTCCCTTGTTGCAATTGTTGCAACTGTTCGTGCTCCCGCAACTCCATTGTAGCTACCCAGTAGCTGATTAAATTCAATGAGCATTCTGCTCCATACGACTACAATCCGGATAATAACTACTAAAGTCATGTCATGTATATGACAAACTATCTCGTAGTTTCTTAATCGCGTAGAGGCATACGATATGCCTCATTCATCGCATCGTAATCGTTCCAATCTCAAACGATGCATTTGCGTACATCATCCTTTTATCCACTCCAGAAGAAGTAACTAATACTGGCGTAAAAGTTAACCGCCACCAAAGTCCTGTAAACTGGTTTCACCAGCTTCCGACTAAATGATTTCTATCGTCACCTTTGTCAAACAAGTCCGTGGTATAGTAATGTCAAACATTCTATCCACATCTACAGAATTAACCAACCCATACAAGGCAAACCATCATCTACGATGGTCGAGTGCGCAATTCCAACTACCACAGTCAACAGTGGCCAAGTTACGCAACTCCAACAACTACCAAAAAGATTCATTCGTGTTCAGGATACACGATTCTCAAGTCCAGTGACGACTGAATCGTTAATTAGTCTAACAACTTAATCACAACTCATAGAATTCATACTAAGTATGAAATTATCGTCTCCACACACCTGCATCCCCTTTACTCTAAGCTGATGATATATATTAATCATCACAACGACAATGATAATCGTATGACATCATGTCACTACAATATCAATACTCCAGTCGTAAACCAACCTTAGAGTATACACAGGTGTCTTTTGCTGATCTAACAAATCATTTATCCTCAACGTAGGATATTTACTTTCAACAATCATCGCATTCCATCATCGACAATCGATGCATAATCTCAAATGTCCATCCCTCTTTCAATAAAGAGTTCTGGATCCTTCTCAAGGAGGGATACTGGGATAGATAAATATCCCCTCCAACATCTCCTATAATCGCAACTCACGTTATTCCAATTTCTATAGTGTTTAACAACACTGATACCAACAAAAATATCACTCGTTATGTGATCTTTGATACCGGACTATTTCCGCAATCATTTCGAACGCCTACTCCACTTGCCTAAGCAACGACAAGCCTTGGATTTCATCCGAAATTACATCCGAATACTCTCAGATTATACGCACCTCCGAGCATATCGTACCATACTTCCGACAATTTGACCATCCGTAAGGATATGTCCTGATAAAAGTATGACTATCTCAGTCTAAGGGCATCCCTTGACTTCTTAATTGTTGATTCTCATCTCACCGATGGTAGATACCACCACCCACAAGTCGATGTAAAGGACCCTTCTAATCCAATCGAGAATGTTCTAGATACGATACCGTAACTACAAGCATCTCTCAATATATTAACCGAGGGTAAAACTAGAGTAATACCCTAAACGATCAAATATCCGTTGATCCGATCCAAAAGGCTCCACATGTGTCTCGGCCTTTCTCCAAGAAAAGATCAGATCCAACAGTCCACGACAAAGCGGTCGCATTTCTGCGATGAATGATCCGAGGATCATGCTAGATCATCTGATCACATTACTTAATCCTACGAGCTGCAACTGTAGAATACCGAATAGATACGACCTTTGTCGTATACTCTCTCCTCTGCACAAAGTCAATCCACATCTGGAGGTAACTGTTGTTGTCTGCTGAATCTTCTAAGATGTCTTCTGCTGATGCTGCTTCTGTGTTGATCTCTGCTGAAGGGGAGTATCACGGAACTTCAACCACGCTTGAGGTAGTAGGTCAATGCTGATAAGATAACCAAGTCTTCTGTGTTGATCTCTGCTGTCGAGACGATGTCTCTCCCTCCCGGAACACCATCGATAGTCTTCAACTGAATCTTCAAAGTACACCTCCTTCACGGTACTGGTTGCTCACAATAGCAACAGCTGAACTGATCCAACGGATAATCTGGCTTCGCGTGTCTTCGTGATATGTACTACACGCACATAATCCCTTCGAAGCCTTTGTTCTGATTGTGCTGATATCCACGAGAACATCTTGATGATCTGCAGTTGATCTTCTATAATCAGAAAATAGTTCAACGTCTATGACTTCGATCTTGCTCCTTTATCTAACAATCGGAGACTTCTGACTCTATTAAGTTGACCTGCAATATTTGCTTACCGGTCTCCAACTCTTAAACTCTTGTACGGAGTCATTTTTAAACTCCTGTCTCAATCCAACGTCTTCCGGCAGGATCTGATAGAAGATCCCGACATCCTTATCCAACTATAAGCCAATAACTCTAGGTGGCTTAAATAATCCATTCATCTTCTTGAGCTATTAGGTGGTCGTAACCTCTGCAAGTCTCACGACTCTGCACAGTACACTATTACTAACTGATCACTCTACTTGAAGCTCAAGAATTCTTACAATGCGTCACTAAAAGTGACACGGGGAAATACTCTCTTTCAACATCACTAAACCATGATCAAGTGATATATATTATTTCCCGAATATTATTTTCTGCATTTATCACCAAATACCGGCTTGATCCCGATAATGGTATGCAAATGACTCTTCTTCCTCATATAACCTGAGTTAAGTACTCAAAAGTACTCTCCAAGCTATACATCTCAGTACGACCAACCCAGGGATAAAATCCCTATGAAACACCGTAACCTAGCCTTCCGCTATCTGCATCACAATAGTCTATAAGTCTGTTCATTACCCACAGGTAATGATCTGACTAGCACAGTTAGTGAAAATCTCTAAGGCTGAAATCTATGATTTCAACCAGAAATGTGACGACTTGACCCATGTTTTTCCGACTCGGTATCAGTCGACTCTCAAAGGTAAATCACCTTTTCGACACGGTTCAAAACTCACAGACTCAACAGGTCGTTTCCGGGGTCAATACATACCACGGTTACGAACAACAACCAACAAACTACAGGTTATTCCCTGTTATAAGCATCTAAATGCATAGGCAATAAAACTGGGAGTATAAACACTAAGGTATCGGTTGGTCGCCTTGACGACTCTACTACAAGTATGCACAGTGTCATATCTATCAGATACAACTACTGATCAAGTTTAGATAAATATCTACTAAACCAAAAGTTTTCAGGAATTCTTACCTCGTGCTGCTTGGAGCTCAGGCCGCTGTCCATCTCATCTCAGAAAACCAAAACCGAATAAATCGACTCCCGAGAATCCAAGACTCGACACAAAACAACATTGTATGGCATCGCAGAACCTTGGGCTCTGATACCACTAAAGTTGTCACGCCCCGAGAGCATGCCGAACCGAAAATCAAACGGACAGCACCTCCCCTGTACGTGGCAACATTTCGGGTTAATACAAGGCCCGTAGGCCACAACAATAACAACATATACATATAAGAACATAACAACATAACGAAAAACACAGCGGAAACAACGGGACCACAATACAATCCACAAAGTGCATACCGGTATGACTAACACCAGAACATAAAGAAACCTCGTCAAAACCCGCACCAACATGTGCGTACATCACATAACTCAGAATACATAACCAAAACATACGGAAGACTCAAAACCTCGGACTCTCTGAGTTGAGATGAGACGATGCCACCAGGGTGCTCCAAGTCCATCACGGTCACCTACCATACTCCGGGCGATGTAAAACCCTGTGGTCCGCGAGGGGTGGTGAGTAAAACTCAGCAGGTAATAGAAAACATGTATATATGTCATATCACATGTATTTCGACAACATAATCTAGAAATACAACAGGTATATCAGCATAGTATATAAATACAAGCCTATACCGTCTAACTGAATGAACAACATAAAACATGCAGACATACCTGAAGTCTGCCACGCTACTCTGATCCAACCTGAACATATATCCAACATATATATATATACAACAGGAAGAGTAGATCAACTCAAAAATAAACTCTAGCTACAGGTCAAGGTATCTAGTGGTCTATCCAACACATACCAGTATCCGACACAACTGTATAACATATGTAAGAAACATGCATGAATATGATGTCCACCCAAATGCAACAAGCATAGTACAAACAAATGCAACATCACAATAATCAGATATATATATATATATATAGACTGTATCCATATATATATATATTAATCTCAACCATCCATATATATATATATACATGCATATATGTATATATATATGGTAATATGCAAAACGCCATCGATCTAATGCAAAGATGCATGGTCATGTCGGCTCACCCTAAAGCTACCACGACCCGGTGGCCTCTGGCTCGAGCATGACAACTGTCCCAACTCAACACCAACCACTACTCGAGTGGCCGAGTGGGCGATATGATCGAGTAGCATATAAGCGTAAAGAGCAAGCTACACGATGGGGTCCTCGCTGTGGTCACTCCGACAAATACTACCCATGAGTGGTCGAGTACCACACACGCAGGACTACGACACGCAAATCCAACTACCACCGTCTATAGTGATAGAGTGCGGCACCTCAATGCTCGCTCTCACACGGGTAACTCCTCCTGAGTAACCGTGGAGGCAGGATGACTGGCGACACTCTCAACCACAAGGGAGACCTCGTCGCCAGCGTGCATGTAAATGCATGAATGCAATGTCTCACATACCGACATCCACCATAGACTCTCTGTTCTACAGAGAATCATACTAACCAGATCTACGCACTCTATCCTGTAGAGAGTCGACTAATCGATCATAATACTCTATCCGTAGAGAGTCATATCAATCTAAGCGACACACTCTCTATCCTCAGAGAGTCGATTTCAACTAATGGACACACTCTCTATCCTGTAGAGAGTCGTACTTATCTGATTATAACAAGTTAGGACCATCGGTCCGTAGCGATACCCTAAGTATCCTTCCTTTGACCATTTACTCAATACATGTTCCGTGGTAACATACAACCTAAGGGTACTAGAACTAATCCTAGGTTAAAGACATTATCTATCTACGGATGACCTTTTTACCCAATGTACCATCAGGTTGTCATCCGGACTTTACTACTTGCACGTAACTTAAATTAATTCTAAGTTACTTACATCACCTATATATATACTCCTAATCATGATAAAATAAACATGATATCAGCAATGGAGTTAATAGCCGACGGTAGAAGATCAAGCATGCGATAAAAAGAACAGGGTCAAGGTAATATGAACACCTAACATGCTCATATCAATGACTAAATCTGAATGAAATATAACTACCCGGACCAGGTAGGAAATTACCCACCTGTTATATAGCTCCGCTAGCTATCCACGCGTACAAGCATCTGTCACTAATCAAAGCCCTGCAAGACAACATGAACAAATATTAAGTTCTATTATATATCAAGTGATCGAATCGAATGCTACATGACTTAGTATCCCGATCAACTAGATTGATCTAGTTATCCATTTAACCTAATCATCGCAACATACCCCTTTCTTCATTCCCAGCTCCAACACAAAGCATCACAGCCCATGTACAGCCATCCCAACTTATTTTATTCACCGGGACAGACCACACATCCTCTCCTCTCACTCACAGCCGACACCACTCCAACAACTGCCTCCATACAATGTGATCCCTCGATCGGAAACCCATCATATCTAAAAGCATCCACACACCACAGAATGCAACAATTACAGATGAAAAGAAAAAGGTAATCAAAGCTTACTGACCTTAGAACTCCACCGCAAAGAACCTTTACCTATCCCTGTTTCACGACTCCAAACCTGTCCAACACAGATCGAGCTCAACGCAAGGAAGATCACCGTAGCCCTAAATCTGGTCCAAGCTCAAGAAAAGAGCAGTGCTCACCTATCTTTGCGACGACTGACCCAAACAGTGGCCGACGGATGGTGGCTCGACTCGGTATCACAGGTCGACAGCGAAGCAAGCATCGATGGAGTGGCTCGCGGCCAGAGAGGCTGACGAACCATGAGATGCGCCAGCGAAAGGGAGTAGCTCCGGCGAACTAGGCTCCCGTGATGAAAAACAAAAAGGGAGGAAGTCGGCAGGGTCGGAATCGCGCGGTGGAGATGCAACTGCAATGGCCGGCGACCCTTGTTGCTTTCGGATCGGAAGAGAAGAAGAAGAGGGTGGCACCGATCGGGCGGCGACGACGAGGAGAAATCGAAAGAGGCGACTCCCAAATCCGCCAGCGAGATCCCCTGTCGCTCCCTAGCTTTCGCGATCGAGGACGCCCGCCGGAGCCCAAACGTCGATCCTCCCCTCCTGCTTGCTCTCCCACCGGAAGGAGTCGTCGGCGAGCACCTTCTGCACGCCGCCAGTCGTGAGGTGAGGGTTGGCGAAGAAATCCGAAGAGAAGGGGGATCGCGGAAAGAAATAGACGGTCGCATGAACAGAAACCGACGGGAAACGAATAATTAAACAATTTAATACTTCAATATAAACAGGCTTTACAAAAGCCTGTTCGCTTTATCCCCACGAAATATCCACAAGACCTCCGTTTAATTTTTAGAAAAAATTTCTAAAAATTTCTGAAAAATTCCACAAGATGTTTTATAAATTATCGAGGAATATATTTTTTTTTTCCGGTATTTTACAATTAATGTCAAATCAAAACATTTATAGAAAACTATCAAAATATTATAATCTAAAATACTATACCGATCAAATTTCCTCGTAAATTTCATATCAATTTTCAAATCTATTTTCTCAATTTCATATTTAATCTTTTGAAAATTATTCTCCTGCAATCAAAATATAAACTTATCCATGAAATTAATAATGACAAGGCAATAAAGTTTGAATCATAAAAATAAAATTACAACATCCATAAATTGAAGACTTTTTTGATAAAATTTTATTCAATTTCCTAAAATAATATAGCAAAATCTATAAACAATGCAAGTCACTATTACGACAAAGTTAGACATATCTATAATTTCAAAGCCCAAATACAAACTTGGATTTGAGGTGAGACAATCCAAATCACACTTGCATTTTTTTTATTAAATCTCATCTCCAAAACTAAATTCTAATGTTCTGGACTAGGAATAAATGGTCACATACATTAAACTAAATTGGCTGAATTTGTTAAATACGGAAAAATTAAGATATAAAATTAAATGACCCAAATAATTAAGGAAATAATCCTGGAAATATTTCGGGATTTTTAGGGAATTTTAGGAATTTTTCTGGATTTAAATGGAGGTCGTACGAGATTTTTACGGGGATAAAGTAAACGGGCTTTAGAGGGGTCTATTTAAAGGGGATAAATACGCGATGGAAAATCCTAATTTTCTATTTTCTATTTCCTTTTTCTATTTTTTTACCCCGCCGCGACCTTTTCCTCGGCAGTTCCTCTTCTCCGCGACGATCCCTTCTTCCCCGAGCCCGAGTCCTTGCGTCGACCGTTCCTCATCCGCCGGCGACATCATCGCCTTCCGGTGCTCGGCGCAGGGTTTGCAGCCGCCGAGGGGGCCTTATTCGCGTCGTCCTGCCCACGCACCTCGTCGCGCTCCGCAGCACGCTGCCCTCTTCCTCTCTCGGTTTGCTCCTCGCGGCGACGGCGGCGGAAGCCCTCTCCTCTCTTGCTACTGGCGCGCGCGCGTCGGCGACGCCGCGGCGCCGCGTGGCGTTAGCCGTCGCGCCTCCTCGCGGCGTGGCGGACAGTCGCCGCAGCGTCTTCCGTCGCTATCCCTCGGCCACCAGCGTCGCCCGTCGCGCCCTCCTCTCTGCCAAGCGCGTCGTCGCTCTTCCTTTCTCCTGCCCGCGCCTGCTGGCCTAATCATTTATTATGTGCGATTTGGGGGCGATCCTGCCGGGTGGTCGCCGAGCAAGTGATGATAGTGGCGTCGGTTGATGAGCGAGGATAAAGGAGGTGACGCCGACATAGCTCCTATTGTTGGTTTCGGTCACGAGGCAGGTTCCCAGTCGTGACGATTTGGTTATTCTTGCGGATATATATACAGGCGGGTATTTTGACTTAACGTTTAGATTAAGTCAAATTGATATGCTAGTTAGGATAGCTTACAATAATTTTTCATGTTTATATGCCTAGTATGTTTTTGGTGCCTACTAGATACATGCATGTGATAGGATATGATTATATTTACCTGTTTGATTTGGATCATAGTATGTGGATTAGGGATATGTACATATTGGTTGTACATATCATTCGGATAGGTATATTATGAGTAGGATTTACATGCTTTAGTATCATGCACCATTTTCGCATGATTGCATGCTAGCTGGACGGGGTTCCATTATTGTTGAGCCCGCAGCTAGTTACATGGCCTGCACACACTGCCACTCATGGGTTAGTGGTACATCAGGAGGGTGTGTGCAGTTGCTCTGTCGACTCATTGGGCCGCTCATGGGTAGCGGCGAGGCGTGGTAGCGGCGAGGATCCCTCCTCGGCCTATGACACGAGAGATGAGCTTAGCTCCCCACTATGTTTGGGGCGGGAGGATAGGTGTACTCAAGCGGCATCCATCCACTCGGTCACTCGGAAGCGATGATGGCGAGTGCCGATTGTCATAGCCCTACCCAGTCGGCTTCACCATTGCGTGTGAGGCGGTGGTAGCGTCGAGGTGACCATGTCATTAGTACGGCATGCATTTTGCAGTGCATTTTGTATTGTGTTTCTTTGCATTATTGTATTGATGCCTTGGATGTGCATATGATTGTCATGCATCTGAGATACATGCTTATATATGATCGAGACTTTATTACTTCTAGTCGAGCACATGCTCCTATATCGAGGTAGGAGATTGAGTAAAAATCTGATCATTTTGTATTTCTTGCTTTCATACCCTATTTATGTGAGGTATCTTGGCATGATATTTTATTATTAGCTATACCGATTTTGCATATCTACTATACCCTTGAGTTCTTTGAACTCACCCCCGTTGGTTTATATCTATTTCGGGATGAAGGCATCGGGAGAGTCCATTTCGGACCCCACTAAATCGTAGATGTTTTATTTTGGATAATTGCTTTATGGTTTGGATATTTTGGTTAGAAGCCATGTATAGGTTTTGGAGATTGATTTGTATTTGGATTTTGGTGTCCTTGTGGATCTTATTGGATTTTTAGTTTGATTGGATTTTGTTGGTTATTCACCTTGAGATGGCGAGAAGGGTAAGTCGATTTATGGTAGATTGCTTATCCTTTATTTTGGTTGATGGCACGAGGCGATCTATATAAGCTAGCGTGTGAGTTATGGATTCGGTCGTGTTGGCCAGATGTATAGTGGCCGTGTAGGCCTTGTATATAAATTTGGATTGTCACCCGTCTGAGAGATCTTTGCCGGATTTTTAAATGCGGTGGGGTCTCCTTGGCGTGACAATTTATTTGTATCGAGCGCCTAGGTTTTTGAGTTCCTAGGGGTTTTGGATTTTCGGAGTTCGCCATGTATTGGCGGGTTTTCTGAGTAATTTGGAAAATTTTGGATTGGTATGGATTTAGATGATTTTTATATTCGAATTCGAGGATTTATGCGAGGTCAATATGGGGATTTTGAGTAACCTCTCTCCGCGCAAAATAGGTATGATGAAAAATTTTATATATTTTTACTTCTAGTAACATCTGTTCTAGTAGCATCTGTAATAATTTTTAATGTATATGAGACGAGGTGGACGTGCACTGCGACCGAGACGTGGTGCAGGTAACCACGCAAGAGGACAAAGTGAGATCTCTCGTTATGGAGTTGTCGAAGACCTACTTAGGGTGATTGTTTGGTAATGAAGGTACCATGCGAGTCGCTTGACTTGCGAGTTTACACCCACCTAATCAAGAAGGTGAATGGATGTCTTAAGTCACCCATGGTTTATTAGCTTACATTAAGATGATGGATCTTTTATCGGATCCTACCTAAGGTATTAGACAAGTTACGTGTATAGAAATGACTCGTAGTAAGTGCTTTAGGAGTTATAGATCGATAAGTAGACATCAAGAACGTTAGGTCTATCTCACCTTATAATATAAATTATATGGTTATGACCAAGATTTGTTGATGAATGAAACCTAATCAGGGAGCTTCTCATCTAGGAAAGAGTATACATGATAACTTTCCTATGGTTAGTGAAATGATGTGTTCTTTATGGAAATTGCAGAGTGCAAATCCCTTAGTTATTGTATATAAAAAAAAAAAAAAAAAAAAAAATTCCCAGGAATATCTGATATGATGTTTTGGTAATGATTATCGATTAATTTTAAAGCTGATAAGATGACTTGCAAGAAATACCAAGGCGATGCTGGATTGTTTTGGCAGTCTTCCTAAAGTTAACGTGGGCAAATGTGTGACATGATGCTTTCTATACCAAATGCAGCAAAATAACTAGACTGAGGATTCTAATTCTTTAGGATGTAAGGAGAGCACTCATAGTTTCAAGTATCTAGGCTTATACTTCTCCTTGGAGGGTTCCTTCCCTTAGTGGAAAGGGTGGCATTTGAGGTTGAAAATCTGAAAACAAACTTTTTTTACGTCGGCAAGGGAATTTACTTAATCAACTTTGTTTTACTTTCATCATACTAAAATATGGTCACAACGGGGAAGGGTTATTTTGATCATTTTGGTTATGACTTTCAATGTTTTTTTTTTTACTAAATGGTCAAATGGGCCAATGACAGTGTAGTAAAGGGTGTCTCCGTAAAATACAAGATTTTATGTTAAGCATTAGATGACGCTAAGAAGAGAAATGTCCACTTGATAAAGTGGAAAGTGGTGACAGTTAGGTGAGCTACAGGTGAATATAGAGCAAGGAAGGTTAACAGTTTACTAGTAATGCTAAAGAAGTTTACCATATTTGAATGAAAATATGGTGATTGGACATCACTAGAAGGAATATATGTTGTCACACATCCTTGGTGAGAAGTGAGTTTATTTTGTGCTCTCGAAATTTCCAGAGGGGTATACTGGTGCTATATGATAATATAGAGTATAGCAGGAGTAATAAACATTAAGAATGAATTGGTTAGCTTTATTTCTATCAAATGCAGCCAACATGTCAATGTGCAGAATTTGAGTAAATATAAGTTGGTTGTGTGGTTCTTGGAGAACATGATAGGAAGATGTATACACCTTGATTCATACAGTTATCGAATACTTTTTCTAGATCACTCTGAAATAGGGAATCTATTAAGAGCAGAAGTTGGATAAGTTTACATCTTTACTCGAAAGGAGTTGTAGATGGTTGAAGGATTGATCATTGAGGTTGGTATCAGATGATTGAAGGATTGATCATTGAGGTATTACTATAGTTTACTTTACTTGATGATATATTGAGAGATACAGGTGTTTACAGATATCTATGGTTAAAACATGCACTGATAGGATTAAAAGGATTTTCATATTTGGATCATGTGGATTAATAGTGTTTCCACTGATAGGTGAGATGTTGAGATGATTAGATTATCACAGGGGTATGAAAATGATTTTGGATGTTTATAGGTTGATTGATGGAAATATTATATTATAGTGAGAGAGTTGACTTAATTGTTTTATAGTTGACTTGGTTGATATGATGTGAATATCTGGATATTAACTTGGAGGTTATGCTTGTGACATGATGGTATAAGAATATCTCTCGGATGCCTGTATAATTCGAGAGCAATCAGATGTAGTGTTGGAGGAACTTCTAGGCTTGCCGCAGCATAGGCAAGTAGAGTAGGCGATCGGAGTGATTTCGAAAATAGTTTCGATATCGAAGATCCCCTACTGTGAGATAATTTATTTGGTACTGAGGTAATGTTATTTTTACGAGCTAATATTTTTACTTATGGTGCGTTGGCTGAGGGCTAGTGTAAAGCGCACAAGGTTGTTAAAGCTCGTGATGTACTCAAGGCAATGTCATTCAATTGGCTGTAAGCCAATCGAGTTGCTTAGATACCGTCATCGATCGGTCTTTCAAAGTTGGCAAGGTTGATGATGCTGAGAGGTATTTGTTGGAAAGATGATTTTTCAGGGGATAATTTAGTTGGTATCAGTGTTGCTTAACACTATGGGAATTGGAAGAATCTAAATTCCAATTATAGGAGTTGGTGGATGGGATATTTGTTGTCCCAGTATTTTATTTCTTGAGAAGCTCGAACTTGTTGTTCAAAGAGATATGAACCTTTGAGGTTATACATCAATTATTGATGATGGAATGCGGTAGTGGTAGAAGGAAAAGAATATCCTTCATGGTGGATCGAGGATCTATTTAGATCAACTATAGGACACCTGTGTATACTCTAGGATTGATTTATGATTGATGTGTTGATATTGTAGTGACAGGGAGTCATACCATTATCAAAGTTATAGGGATGATTGATATATCATCAACCTAGAGTAAAGAGGATGCAGGTGTATAGTGGTGACAATTTCATACTTGGTATGAATTGTACGAGGTTTGTTTATCTTGTTTGACTTATGACGACTTAGTCGTCCAGAGATTTGGGAAATCGTGTATTCTGGACACGATTGGATCATTTGTGATGGTGGCAGTTGGAGTTTAGTACTCGGCCACTGTAGATGGTGATTTTTCTATTATTATCATAGGTATGGATAGGATGCTCTAGTGGTACTACACCGCTGACGGGTGATGGGATTTATTTGGTCTGAAGCTTGTGAACCTAGTTTCAGGGCTCAGACGATGGTTGACTTTTACACCAGAGTTGTTTGATCATTCTCGGGTGGAAGGAAGGGTATTGTATGCGGATGCAATGTTTCAGAGAATGGAGCGTTTCTGTTTTAGTTGATTGAGACGTATCCTATGGTTACGTCAAATGAGGAACTACGAGATGGGTTGTCATATATATATATGACGTGGACTAGTAGGAGTTGTTATGTTGTTTTGTAGAGATGAGCAGATATGCTTACGAGGTTTTAGCTAGCTACTGTGTAGTTGCATTTGAATTTCGGAAGAGTTATTATTGATTCGGGAACAACAGATAGATTCCTGTTGTGATGATAGAGAGCATTTACCATAGAGTTGTACTCTTGCTCTACCGGTTCGGAATTAGTGATAGTGGAATTTGTATGTCGTAGGTGGCTAGATAGCTACCTGACATCTTGATCCCACGAGTCCCGGGCCAGGTAGCATGTCATTGCCTGTAAGTAGTGCCTTTGACATTACTACGAGAGCCAAGAGGCTTGGTCATGATATTTTGATAAGTATTGCTGAAGATTGCAATAGGTTCTATATGTTGCAGATGTATCGGATTGTATTCGGAAAATAGTAAGTGTTGAAACGTTCTCCATGGTGGAACGACATGCAGGACATAGTTGATTGTGCAGTCTGGTGTGCAGTGTGTCAATTAGTAAAGGTGGTATATAAATAATCAGGAAGGTTCTGTACCGAGATGGACGTGAAAGCATAGTATGATGGACAGTGTTGGGAGATTATTTGGAATTCGGAAAGGACTTAGTATGATTAGTTAAGTCCGCTCATTTTCATTCGATCCATACGAGGAGTTTGTTGGATCGCTGGATAGGTTATATTGTGGCGATTTCTAGTTCATGGAGGATCTTTGAGTATCGTATGCGATAGCGATTCAGGATTTACCTTAGGATTATGGTAAAATCTTTAACAGGTCACGGATATAGAGCTCCACTCGGGTACAGTTAGATACTTATGATAGATGGTCGATATGAAGATACTATTCATACTCTGGAAGAGCTACTAGAAGCACGTGTGATTTGATTTTAAGGGATATCAGTAACCCCACTTAGTCACTTGAGGTGTGACTTGTCTCCAGATGCTTGAGATGGTTATAGGGACATCTCGTACTTATATACGAGTAGGAAATTTGGGGACCAAATTTTTATTAGTGGGGGAGAATGTTAAATACGGAAAAATTAAGATATAAAATTAAATGACCCAAATAATTAAGGAAATAATCCTGGAAATATTTCGGGATTTTTAGGGAATTTTAGGAATTTTTCTGGATTTAAATGGAGGTCGTACGAGATTTTTACGGGGATAAAGTAAACGGGCTTTAGAGGGGTCTATTTAAAGGGGATAAATACGCGATGGAAAATCCTAATTTTCTATTTTCTATTTCCTTTTTCTATTTTTTTACCCCGCCGCGACCTTTTCCTCTAGCCTTCCTTCTCCGCGACGATCCCTTCTTCCCCGAGCCCGAGTCCTTGCGTCGGCCGACTCCTCCGCAAGCCCAGGCGGACATCATCGCCTTCCCGGTGCTCCGGCCGCCGAGGGTTTGCAGCAACCGCCGAGGGGGCCTTATTCGCGTCGTCCACAGCCGCAGCCCTCGTCGCGCTCCCGCGAGCACCGCTGCCCTCTTCCTCTCGGTTTGCTCCTCGCGGCGGACGGCGGCGACGAAGCCCTCTCCTCTCGCCGCTCGAGCCGCACGCTGCCGACGACGGCCATCGGGCCACATGGCGCCGGCGTCGCGTGAGCGCCTCGCGAGCGTGAGCGGCGGCCGCCAGAGCTTCCGCCGCCGCCTATCCTCGGCCACTGGCCGCCGCCGTCCGCGCCGGGCCTCCTCGCCAAAGAGCGCGCCGCTCTTCCTTTCTCCTGCCGCGCACGCTGGCCTAGTCGCTGTTATGTGCCGATTTGGGGGCGGAGGCTGCGATCCCTGCCGGTGGTCGCCGGAGCAAGTGATAGTGAGCGTCGGTTGCTGATGAACAGGGGATAAAGGAGGTGACGCCGACATAGCTCCTATTGTTGGTTTCGGTCACGAGGCAGGTTCCCAGTCGTGACGATTTGGTTATTCTTGCGGATATATATACAGGCGGGTATTTTGACTTAACGTTTAGATTAAGTCAAATTGATATGCTAGTTAGGATAGCTTACAATAATTTTTCATGTTTATATGCCTAGTATGTTTTTGGTGCCTACTAGATACATGCATGTGATAGGATATGATTATATTTACCTGTTTGATTTGGATCATAGTATGTGGATTAGGGATATGTACATATTGGTTGTACATATCATTCAGATAGGTATATTATGAGTAGGATTTACATGCTTTAGTATCATGCACCATTTTCGCATGATTGCATGCTAGCCGGGACGGTTCCATTATTGTTGAGCCCGCATAATTAGTTACATGGCTCGCATAATCGCCACTCATGGGGTTAGTGGTACATCGAGAGGTGTGTGCGCTTGCTCACAGTCACCGGACCGCTCAGGGTAGCGACGAGGCGCTGCGTGGTGGCGGCAGGATCCCTCCTCCGGCCTATGACACCGTGAGATGAGCTTAGCTCCCCACTATGTTTGGGGCAGGAGGATAGGTGTACTCGACAAAGATCCCGTCCCACTCTGGCCACCAGAGCAAGTGATGGCAGAGTGCACGCTTGTCATAGCCCTACCCACTCGGCTTCACCATTCGGGAGGCGGCCGGTGCTGTGGGTGACCATGTCATTGGCACGGCATGCATTTTGCACTGATTGCATTTTGTATTGTGTTTGCTGCATTATTGTATTGATGCCTTGGATGTGCATATGATTGTCATGCATACAGGATACATGCTTATATATGATCAGGACTTTATTACTTCTAGTCAGGCACATGCTCCTATATCAGGGTAGGAGATTCAGGTAAGTACAGTCATTTTGTATTTCTTGCTTGCATACCCTATTTATGTGAGACTGTACTGGCATGATATTTTTATTGTTAGCTATACCTGATTTTTGCATATCTACTATACCCGCAGAGTTCTTTGAACTCACCCCCGTTGGTTTATATCTATTTCAGGATGAAGCTGTCAGGAGAGTGCAGCTGCCGGACCCCCCACTCGTCGTAGATGTTTTATTTTTGGATAATTGCTTTATGGTTTGGATATTTTGGTTAGAAGCCATGTATAGGTTTTGGAGATTGATTTGTATTTGGATTTTGGTGTCCTTGTGGATCTTATTCGGATTTTTAGTTTGATTGGATTTTGTTGGTTATTCCTGCCCAGTTGGCAGAAGGGGTAAGTCGATTTATGGTAGATTGCTTATCCTTTATTTTGGTTGATGGCCTGAGGCCAATCTATACAACTGCGTGTGAGTATGGATTCCGGTCGTGTTGACCGATGTATAGTGGCCGTGTAGGCCTTGTATGTAAAATTTGGATTGTCACCCGTACAGGGGAGATGCTGCCGGATTTTCGTCTGGTGGGGTCTCCTTCGGGGCGTGACAGAATTCGCTAAAAGAAATTTAATTGCTAAGTGTATAACATGAAGAGACTATTTGGTAAAGCAATTGTCCTTTGTGGAATTCAATAATTAGGATGAAAAAATAAATAGCAGTTATGGAGATTATATCAGAAAGTAAGTATAACTCCGAATAGATACACTTTGCATGTAGATATCTTCAACACAACATCCAATTATATTCTCCAACATAAGGAACTCTCTTATTTGAGGTGAGACAACAAATGATGCATAATTTAAGGTCATATCTAAATCCTTATGAGTTGGCATACTAATCAATCAAACTACATTAGTACATCCATCTTTACTAGTTAGAATATAAAATAACTTAAAACATCCTATTAAGGAGGATAAATTACGAAGTGTATTCAAACAAATTAAGTAAAAAGAGAACAGAATGAAAACATAATGTAGTATTGCATTTATCCAATAGGTATTGGCAAAACAAATTTTGATAATAGGGTTAATACTAATGATGCATAAAACTAGGATGATTGGAATAGACAACTGTAGCCTAGTTAGTAGCAATGATAGTAGACAATAAACAAGTGGCATTTGGTGACACATCAATTTTAGTGGTTGTAATGTTCGATGGTGATGATCAGGGGCGGATCTAGAATTTTAACTTTGGAGGGGCCGTATACTAAATGATAAAAATAATTATCATACACTGTATAAATTTTTTAATTAAAAAACATAATAATTAAAACAATAAATAGAATACATAAAATTAATATTAATATGTTAAAAACAAGAAAAATTAAAAGTTCTTTAAAAGATATATTTAATAAAGTATCAAATACAATTCTCTAACTAAAAGGAATTCGACGTTCTTTTAAATTTTCGAAGTCTTCAATGATAGTTTCTATGCTTACATCTCTAGCAATTTCTCTCTCAATATATACCATTAATGCATCTGAGAGAAAAGCATCCTCCATTTTGCTCCGAAGCCTTGTTTTTACGATATTCATCGCAGAAAATGATCGTTCTGTAGTAGCAGTGGAAACTGGAAGAGTAAGCACAAGAACGATGACTCTAAAAATGAGATTGTACATAACTCTGAAATGGTTGAAAGATTTTTGTAATCAGGCCTTTTGACTATATTATATTCGTAATGCTTCAATTGCATCTCCAATTGCTCTTTTTCAGCTTTTGTAAAATCTTGGGCATAAAACTTTTCAACTAATTTGCATACATCCATGATTCTTAAAGACTCCGCCGCATTTTGAGGATTTAAAGCATTACTAAGAATGAGCAATTCCATAGCATCATCACTAAAGCGCCTATTAATTTCTTGCAACTGTGAATCTATCGAAGCATAAAAAAGATCTACGTGAAATCAAGAATGCCAAGAAATCAGAAATGTCAATATTAATTAACTTGCATTAAATCCGAAGCATAAAAAAGAGGTAACCTGATAATGATGCTTAATGGTGAAATTGTCTTGATAATGATGGGCTCGACCTCGTCTATTAATATATGGAGCATTGAAATCAGGAATATCAATATTTCGAAGTTCACAAAAAGCCTTCACTTTTATAAGCAAATCATCCCAGTTATCCTCATTTGTCAAGTAAATTTTTGGTAGAAAATACAAGCTCCATTGCATTTATAATATCTTGAGACTTACTTTGTAAAGCCTGACAAAGAATATCCGTGATCCCCATAATCTCTTTCATAAGATGCAAGATGAATACAAACTCAAAAGAAGTCATTTCATCATAAACAGATGTTGCATCTGCTCGTTGAGAAGGAAGCCCATCCTCCATAACATTGAGCAATACCGTACATGATGCACTAAACATCTTAATTAGGCTTGATAAGGATCTCAAATGAGAACTCCAGTGTATCGACTCAGAAAATACCCATCTGATTAAGTCCACGCCCTGTCTCGAGTTCATTAATAGCAATCAAATGTGCAATGTCATCCGCATGAGCATTCTTCAATTCATCATTACGCTTGCATGAAGAACCAACAATATTAACTATAAAAGTTAATTTGTCAAAAAATTGATGAATAGGTGTCACATTTTTTAATGCTGCAACTAAAACCAATTGTAATCGATGAGCAAAACAATGAACATAATAAGCACTTCTACAATCTTTTATAATCAAAGCTTGCAATCCATTAAACTCGCCCCTCATATTACTAGCACCATCGTAGCCTTGACCTCTAATATTTTGAACATCCAAATTGTAGTGACCCAAAGCAGAATATATAGCATCCTTTAAAGTCAAAGCTGCGGTATCAGATACATGAACAAGACCAAAAAAACGTTCTTGAATGAATCCATTAATATCCACGAACCTCAGTACTATAGACATTTGCTCTCTTTTTGATTCATCTCGAGCTTCATCAACAATTATGCAATACTTGGCAACTCCAATTTCTTCACGAATTGTATTTTTTACTCTCACTGAAAGCACATGAAGTATTTGTTTCTGAATATCGTGACTTGTATACTTGGCATTTTTTGGAGCTTTAGCAATTGCCTTTGAAAGTTCATCATTGTACATGGTTAATACATCTAAAAATTCAAGAAAATTACCACGATTAGATGAACTAGATTTCTCATCATGACCTCTAAAGGGAATTCCTTGAAGTGCAAGCAACAACACCACACGTATGTGAGCCTTTAATCGAAGACGATTACTTGCGACTTGTTCAACATTAAAATTGTCGAATCTCCTTGATATATGTTGTGGTTGGTTCATCAAATCTTCACATGCCTTTTCAGCGTTACGATGGAGTGAAGATACATTATCTTTCCCTATATGGCCTAGGAAAGCACAAGCTTTTCCATTTCGAACTTTCTTCCAATTATCAAATCCATAAATAGTAAATGCAGTGTGATTTGAGCATCCTGATGGCTTATTAAAGATAAAACATGGAAAGCAATATACTTTATCTTTAGCTGGTGAATACTCCAACCAAGGAAATTGTGTATACCAAGCAGATTGAAATCTTCGAGGGTGCTTAACATTTTTATTTAATGGGTATTCTCGAAGAATAGGTTGATATGCCTTCAGATTCAAATAAGCTCGACGAACCTCCTCTTGTTGGTTAGGATGATATTCCCAAATCTGTCGACGCAATCCTGGATCACGCTCTAAAGAATTGAGATCAACCTCTTCAGTTTCTGTATTTTTGAATCTTTTAGGAGAAATTTCATATGGAAGATCATTGTTATTTGATCTTGTTGATGGGGTTACAGGAGTAGCTGGATCTAGTTCATTTGCTCTCTTCTTTTGAAAAAATTTATCAATCGTAATATATTTTTCCATTTGAAATATGTCACGCCCCGAGGGAGTCCCCGCCAGACGAAAATCCGGCAGCATCTTCCCTGTACGGGTGACAATACCAATTTTTATACAAGGCCTACACGGCCACTATACATCGGTCAACACGACCGGAATCATACCACATCACACGCAGATAATAATAAGGCCTCAGGCCAACAAATCTAGGTAAACAAAAGTCTACTCTAACTAGACTTACCCCTTCTGCCATCTGGGCAGGAATACTCAACCGAAATCCAATCGAAATAAAAATCCGATCCAAGGTCCCTAAGGACATACCAAAACATCCACAGGTACAAATATCCAACTCCAGTCCTAAACATATATTCTAATCCAAATACCCAAAAACCGTAAACACAAATAACAAAATACACTTCCACGACGAGGGGGTTTTGCAGCTGGACTCTCCTGACAGCTCCATCCTGAAATAGATATAATCAACGGGTGAGTTCAAAGAACTCATGCGGATACTAGTCGATATGAATAGTAAGAAATAGCTAACAATACTAATCATGCCAAGATACCTCATATATATGGTAAGCAAGAAATAAATGCAAAAGGATCAGACTTCACCGAGTCTCCTACTCGATATAGGAGCACGTGCCCTACTATAAGAGATAAAGTCATCACATATATAAGAATATGAATCTCAGATGCATGTCAATCATATGCAACATCCAAGGCATCAATACAATAATGCAAAGAAACACAATACAAATGCGATCCATGCAAAATGCATGCCGCAAATGACATGGTCACCCCGACGCTACTACCGCTTCACACGCAATGGTGAAGCCGAGTGGTAGGGCTATGACAATCGCACTCGCCATCATCGCTTCCCGAGTGACCGAGTGGACAGGATGCCGGAGTACACCTATCCTCCCGCCTAAACATAGTGGGGAGCTAAGCTCTCATCTCCTGTGTCATAGGCCAGAGGAGGGATCCTCGCCGCTACACACGCCTGCTGCTACTCCATGAGCGTCCAATGGAGCTCGACAGAGCAATCGCACACACCTCCTCGATGTACCACTAACCTAAGGAGGGCAAAGGTGTGCTATAGCAATACGTAAAGCTGCGGGCTCAACAATAATGGAACCCCGTCCAGCCAGCATGCAATCATGCAAGATGGTGCATGATACTAAAGCATGTAAATCCAACTACAAATATCCATCCGAATAATATGCAAAGTCAATAAGTGCATATAACTGATCCAAGCAACCATGATCCAAATAAAACAGGTAAGATATAATCATACTGATCAAATGCATGTAGCAAATAGGCACTAAGCATACTAGGCATATAAACATGAAAAGTATTGCATGCTATTCTAACTAACACATCAACTTGACTATATCTAAAAGATAAGTCAAAGTACCCGCCTGATAAATTGCTCGAGAAAACAACCAAATCATCACGTAGTGAACTCGCCTCGTGGTCAAACACCGCATACAACATAACTATTGTTAAGCACTAAAAATACGATCCACAGTCAAATCGAATCCTAAGCCGATTTGGTTTAAACCAATTAACCCAAATGCTTAATAAAATCCGGTCAACTAGATTGATCTAGTTATCCCATTTAACCTAATCAATCCTCCATAAATAATTCTGAGAACTAATCAACCTCACCGAAATCAACAACCCTTCACAGTCGGCAAAACCTCACAGCCGTCTCAAACGACCCAAACCTCTAATTCACAGCCAACTCCACAGATCACACACCATACATGACTGCCTAGCAAAATCCAACAATTAACAAATGAAAGGAGGGTAAATCAAGCTTACCAGCCCTAGGGACCTCCACCAAGTGACCCTTCCCTAAAGCCGCCTTGTACACTTGAAAACGCAACTATAATACCACGCCTAATTCCCTGTTCCTATAGAAATCACAAACATAGAACACCACATCTCGTTAAATTGATATCCATCTCAAGGAAAGAATCCTGTCCCAGTTAAGAGAAACAGAGCTTACTAGATCTCAGATGACCACCGGACGGACTCTAAGCCGTCACGCTCCTTTGTCGACTTAGGCGCTGATTCCGGTGGCTCTGAGCGAGCGTTAAGCAAGGCTGCCAATTTGTGGGAGGGCGGCGAGCAGCAAAGGGCGGCCGTGATGAATCGGCTGTGGAAAGGCTACTTGGCCAGCGGTGGTTGTGCCGGCGCGTCTTTCAGCGTGGAGTCTTGTGATCGCCGGTCGACGGCGATCCGAGAGGTCGGCGGTGACAGAGGACTAACGACCGGGCGATCGCTGCAAGGTCTCGTGCGAAGGTCGCGCGCGCTACCGGGCGATCACGCCTAAGGAGGGGTCGCACCATCTCGCCGAGCATGGAGCAACCGAAGGCGGCGGCGTTGAGGTGATCGCGACGCGCAGGTGGTTGTTGTCTGCGCGAGGAGAAGGAACGGGAAGTTTGGGAACGAATCGGGAAAATTAGAGAGAAACCTAGGTTTTTATTTTTTAGGTTTTTCCATCTCGTATTTATCACCCTTTTATATAGACCTTCAAAGCCTACTTATTTTATCCTCAGAAAATCTCGTACGAGTCCGCTTAAATCAGAAAAATTCCAAAAAATTCCTAAAATTCCTAAAATCTCGAAAATAATCCCTAGGATTATTTCCCCGAAATTCTGGCCATTAAATTTCGTATTTTAATTTCAGTATTTTACATTCTCCCCCACTAATAAAAATTTGGTCCCCAAATTTCCTACTCGTATATAAGTACGAGATGTCCCTATAACCATCTCAAGCATCTGGAGACAAGTCACACCTCAAGTGACTAAGTGGGTTCTTGATATCCCTTAAAACCAAATCACACTTGCTTCTAGTAGCTCTTCCAGAGTATGAATAGTATCTTCATATCGACCATCTATCATAAGTATCTAACTGTACCCGAGTGGAGCTCTATATTCGTGACCTGTTAAAGACTTTACCATAATCCTAAGGTAAATCTTGAATCGCTATCGCATACGATACTCAAAGATCCTCCATGAACTGGAAATCACCACAATATAACCTATCCAGCGATCCAACAAACTCATCGTATGGATCGAATGAAAATGAGCGGACTTAGCCAATCATACTAAGTCCTTTCCGAATTCCAAATAATCTCCCAACACTGTCCATCATACTATGCTTTCACGTCCATCTCTGCATGCAGAACCTTCCTGATTATTTATATACCACCTTTACTAGTTGACACACTGCACACCAGACTGCACAATCAACTATGTCCTGCATGTCGTTCCACCATGGAGAACGTTTCAACACTTACTATTTTCCGAATACAATCCGATACATCTGCAACATATAGAACCTATTGCAATCTTCAGCAATACTTATCAAAATATCATGACCAAGCCTCTTGGCTCTCGTAGTAATGTCAAAGGCACTACTTACAGGCAACGACATGCTACCACAACCGGGACTCGTAGCCAGTCAAGATGTCAGGTAGCTATCTAGCCACCTACGACATACAAATTCCACTATCACTAATTCCGAACCGATAGAGCAAGAGTACAACTCTATGGTAAATGCTCTCTAACATCACAACAGGAATCTATCTGTTGTTCCCGAATCAATAATAACTCTTCCGAAATTCAAATGCAACTACACAGTAGCTAGCTAAAACCTCATAAGCATATCTGCTCCTCACCTCTACAAAACAACATAATATCTGCTAAGTCCACGTCATATATATATATGACAACCCATCTCGTAGTTCCTCATTTGACGTAACCATGGGATACGTCTCAATCAACTAAAAGCAAACGCCCATTCTTCAAAACATTGCATTCGTGATACAATACCCTTCCTTCCACCCGAGAATGATCAAACAACTCTGGTGTAAAAGTCAACCATCGTCTGAGCCCTGAAACTAGTTTCACAAGCTTCAGACTAAATAAATTCCATTACCCGTCTAGAGCATCCTATCCATATCTATGGTAATAATAAATCAAATCAATACCAGAAAATCATCATTTACAGTGGCCGAGTGCTCAACTCCAACTGCCACCATCACAAATGATCCAATCGTGTCCAGAATACACGATTTCCCAAATCCCTGGACGACTAAGTCGTCATAAGTCAAACAAGATAATCAAACCTCGTACAATTCATACCAAGTATGAAATTGTCATCACTATACACCTGCATCCTCTTTACTCTAGGCTGATGATATATCAATCATCCCTATAACTTTGATAATTGTATGACACCCTGTCACTACAATATCAACACACCAATCATAAATCAATCCTAGAGTATACACAGGTGTCCTATAGCTGATCTAAATAGATCCTCAATCCACCATGAAGGATAATCATTTCCTTCTACCACTACCACATTCCATCATCGAAAATCGTTGTATAACCTCAAAGGTCCATCTCTTTTAACCAAGAGTTCCGGATCTTCTCTGGAAGAAATACTGGAACAAATAAACATCCCATACAACACCTCCTATAATAAGGTAAAACGATCTTTCATCGTCTTGACCAGTGTACGCATACACGCCTTATCCATAACCAAATCACTAATAGTAGGGACTGATATTTTCTGAGGGTTTACTCCTTGACCTTCAAATGGATGACTAGCAAGCCATATACATAGCTTACTAATTCGACATCAGTCGACACCTCTAAAGAATACGTACCTCTGAAATCATCATTAGATTACTCAAGATCAATACGTCATCGAACTCGTCCACACCCAGGAGTAGGGGCAATTTCACTAAGTCAATAGTTTTCCTAGCCACAAAAGTACCGTAACTACTAAAGACAATACTTTTCCTATAGCTCAGAGATATCCTTCAGCTTGCTTGGTCCCAAAACACGAGAACTCCCAAAAAATCCAAGGATAAGAAAATCCTCGAAACACAAAACCCACAAACCAAAACCAAAAACCAATAAAATTGTCACGTCCTGGGGGCATATCCGTCATCCAAATGACAAGGGAGCCCCTTAGTGACAATATCCAGAATCCATGGACCAAATATGGTAAAAACCTCGAAATAATTATAGAAATATAAGTATTTCAATAACTGCATGCATGCACGACTAAACATATATCAATCAAAGTAAAATAGTTTTGTGATACCAAATCAAATTGCGACCAAAATCCAATGTGCATAAATAAAATGCAATATCAATAAAGTAAACAAAGCGGCATCTCGACGATGCAGTGGGACAAGCACGGCAAGGAACTCTCTGAGCGACTCGAAGGTAGATCAATATGACACGTCCTCCATCAGTTAACCTAGAGGATAAATGAGGAGGGGATAAGTACAATCACTCTGTGGATGTATAGACAATAGTGCATAATCATAATGCACATAATGGAAGTCACAGGGAACAAGCTAGAGTAACCCAACCCTCAGAGTACCAATATCAGTCTACAACTATCCTGATCAGCAGTATACAAATATACTCGCAACATACACAACCACTGCAACAAGCAGTGCACATCCAGATACCACGATAAAGTCTCGTGGCTCTCACACAAAAAGGAAACTATCTATGAGCTACCTCGAACGTAACCCATGGACCGACAATCAATAGCACGGTCTACGCGCAACTATATGCTACCACGAATGAGACTCGTGAATAGACAGGTTGTATATAAATATCTAATTATCGACTGCAGGCATTAGCATACTATCACCAATAGGTTGCGTGAGCAGTCGATTATCCTAGGTTGTTAAACCTAGGGTTATCCAATATATCTAGCATAGAACATCTATCAAAATCGATAAGGATCATCGATCTACAATTAAGCCCCTTGAGGCGATCAAGCGAGGGTTTCAACACCTCTAATACCAAACGTTTACCAAAGTCGGTAAAGATCATCAACTTATAAATAAATAAGTCGAGATGATTAAATCTAGCCTTCCAACCCTTCTAACATGATCGGTATCAAGGTCGATCAAAATCATAAGTCCACTAATAATCGCGCGAGCGATTAATCATAGGGTTTCATCTCCAACTAACAGAAATGCCTATCAAAGCCAATAAAGGCCACAAATCTACTATCAAGCCCTTCAAGAGGGTTAATCCCAAATTATATCGTCCTACCAGCTCAATCATGCATGCTCCAACATACTACCACGAACAGATCTCGTGGGTACATAACCTGTAAAGTAGCTATCTTGTTACAGACATCATACGAATCCGATTATCACCAACTCTGAACGAATAACGCAAGAGTATAACCTTACAGTAGATTATTTCAACCATACATGGGAGACCTATTCGACCTCAAATACACAAAAGCCCCTTTAGAAACTCTCATCAGAACTTTCCTCAACCACGAATGGGTGATATTGTTGGCAGCCGATAAATATAAACAACATTATATACCCTCTAAGGATTAATCGCATCCTAATCATATGACCTCTACTAATCCGATCACCATATCGGCTGATATAGTAAATGTATAAACCTATACCAATATGCACATCCGGGTTATTACACCTAGGGTTCTACTAATATTGTTTCATTCCTAAGATCTACTCCTACCGAATAACCTTATCTAAGTTATTTTATCTCTACTAATCTTAATCATGGTGTCCACCACAAAAAAAAACACAGAACCATATAAACATATAACAAGTTGTCTGATAAACGACAGCATAGTCCTAATAATGGGAATCAATGGCTGAAATTAATTAGGGTATTACTAAAGGGTCATGCCAGAACAAAATCAATGCCAGAACAAAGTCAAGGCAATATATAAATAAAGCATCAGATGCTTATATATACTCTAAACTACATAAGCTATGTAATCATGTCCTCATGCCTTCTACGAATTTATCCATCTTATTCATATTATTCAACTAGTCCAATCATAATAC
Organism: Wurfbainia villosa; assembly: GCA_025175895.1. Taxonomy (NCBI): domain Eukaryota; kingdom Viridiplantae; phylum Streptophyta; class Magnoliopsida; order Zingiberales; family Zingiberaceae; genus Wurfbainia; species Wurfbainia villosa. Next base: position 29,644 of record JAKLTH010000094.1, on the reverse strand, counting down.
TAGTCAAATCCTAAGAGGTAAACATCTACCAATAATATCTTATCATTTATATCACAATGATAACAAGCTACGTATAGCAGTAATAGCAATTTATAACCAAATGCTATCTATAAACCAGCAACCTAAAAATCTAATTGTCCAACAGATATCAGGTTAAAACAATACTAGATAAAACATGATATCTCCGCATAACCAAATATAACCGATATAATTATGCACTAAATCTAGAAAATTTTCTAGAATTTATTTACACATTAGTCATCGAGATGTCCTGCGAATCCCCCATATTGACCTCTCGATAATACCTCAATTTCAAAACATAAAAATCGCTTGAATCCGTGCATAACTCGAAAATACCCAGTTAACCTACCAAACTTGGCGAACTCCATAAACCCAAAGACCCTCAAGGACTCGAAACCTCGCTCGATGCAAATAAATTGTCACGCCCCGAGGGAGTCCCCGCCAGACGAAAATCCGGCAGCATCTTCCCTGTACGGGTGACAATACCAATTTTTATACAAGGCCTACACGGCCACTATACATCGGTCAACACGACCGGAATCATACCACATCACACATGAGATAATAATAAGGCCTCGGGCCAACAAATCTAGGTAAACAAAAGTCTACTCTAACTAGACTTACCCTTCGCCATCTGGCGAATACTCAAAAATCCAATCGAAATAAAAATCCGATCCAAGGTCCCTAAGGACATACCAAAACATCCACAGTACAAATATCCAACTCCATCCTAAACATATATTCTAATCCAAATACCCAAAACCGTAAACACAAATAACAAAATACACTTCCACGGCCGAGGGGTTTGGCATGGACTCTCCCGACTCCATCCTGAAATAGATATAAATCAACGGGGTGAGTTCAAAGAACTCTGCGGATACTAGTCGATATGAATAGTAAGAAATAGCTAACAATACTAATCATGCCAGTACAGTCTCATATATATATGGTAAGCAAGAAATAAATGCAAAAGGACTGTACTCACCTGAGTCTCCTACCCTGATATAGGAGCACGTGCCCTACTATAAGAGATAAAGTCATCACATATATAAGAATATGAATCCTGTATGCATGTCAATCATATGCAACATCCAAGGCATCAATACAATAATGCAGCAAACACAATACAAATGCGATCCATGCAAAAATGCATGCCGTGCAAATGACATGGTCACCCCTGACGCCAGTCAGCCGCCTCACACGCAATGGTGAAGCCGAGTGGGTAGGGCTATGACAACTGTGCACTCTGCCATCACTGCTCCTGAGTGACCGAGTGGACAGGATGCTGTCGGAGTACACCTATCCTCCTGCCCCAAACATAGTGGGGGAGCTAAGCTCTCATCTCCTGGTGTCATAGGCCAGAGGAGGGATCCCTGCCCGCTACCACGCTGCCTCGCTACCCATGAGCGGTCAATGTGAGCTCGACAGAGCAACTGCACACCCTCCTGATGTACCACTAACCCATGAGTGGCAGTGTGTGCAGGCCATGTAACTAGCTGCGGGCTCAACAATAATGGAACCCCGTCCAGCCAGCATGCAATCATGCAAGATGGTGCATGATACTAAAGCATGTAAATCCAACTACAAATATCCATCCGAATAATATGCAAAGTCAATAAGTGCATATAACTGATCCAAGCAACCATGATCCAAATAAAACAGGGAAGATATAATCATACTGATCAAATGCATGTAGCAAATAGGCACTAAGCATACTAGGCATATAAACATGAAAAGTATTGCATGCTATTCTAACTAACATATCAACTTGACTATATCTAAAAGATAAGTCAAAGTACCCGCCTGATAAATTGCTCGAGAAAACAACCAAATCATCACGACCGTGAACCTGCCTCGTGACCGAAACCTGCATACAACATAACTATTGTTAAGCACTAAAATACGATCCACAGTCAAATCGAATCCTAAGCCGATTTCGGATTTAAACCAATTAACCCAAATGCTTAATAAAATCCCGGTCAACTAGATTGATCTAGTTATCCCATTTAACCTAATCAATCCTCCATAAATAATTACAGAACTAATCAACCTCACCGAAATCAACAACCCTTCACGATGCAAGAAACCTCACAGCCGTCTCAAACGACCCAAACCTCTAATTCACAGCCAACTCCACAGATCACACACCATACATGACTGTCTAGCAAAATCCAACAATTAACAAATGAAAGGAGGGTAAATCAAGCTTACTAGGGACCTCCACCGGACCCTTCCCTAAAGCCGCCTTGTACACTTGAAAACGCAACTATAATACCACGCTCTAATTCCCTGCTCCTATAGAAATCACAAACATAGAACACCACATCTCGTTAAATTGATATCCATCTCAAAGGAAAGGAATCCTGTCCCAGTTAAGAGAGAACGAGCTTACGATCTCCGATGACCACCGGCGGACTAAGCCGTCGCTCACCGCCGACTTATCGCTAGTTCCGGTGGCTACGGCGAGAGCGTTAGCAAAGGCCGTGGCCGGAGGGCCGACGCCAGCAAAGGGACGGCCGGTGAATCGGCATGGAAGGCTACGGTGGTGGTTGCCACCCGGCGCGCTCGCGCGAATCGCAGTGGGCGCGATCGAGGGTGGTAGATCGCCGGCGACGCGGCGATCCGGAGAGGTCGACGGTGACAGAGAGGACTACGACGTCGACTGGGCGATCGTTGCAAGGTCTGTGGCGCCGGCAAGGCTGGCAGCGTCGGCTGGGCGATCGCTGCCAAGGAGGGGGTCGCACCATCTCGTCGAGCATGGAGCAACCGAAGGGGCGGCGTTGAGGTTAAGCGGTGATCGCGACGCGGTGGTTGTTGTCTGCGGCGCGAGGAGAAGGAACGGGAAGTTTGGGAACGAGAATCGGGGAAAAATTAGAGAGAAACCTAGGTTTTTATTTTTTTAGGTTTTTCCATCTCGTATTTATCACCCTTTTATATAGACCCCTTCAAAGCCTACTTATTTTATCCCCGTAAAAATCTCGTACGGAGTCCGTTTAAATCCAGAAAAATTCCAAAAAAAATTCCTAAAATTCCCTAAAAATCTCGAAAATAATCCCTAGGATTATTTCCCCAAAATTCTGGCCATTAAATTTCGTATTTTAATTTCAGTATTTTACAAAATATGTGAAGTCTGTGATAATAAAAAAAATATCAAATTAATTCAAATAAATGAATAATAACAACAACATTAAATAACCAAACAATTAAGTGAGATTAATTATTTTGTTAAACCCTTAATACACTCAAATAATTATATTAAATTGTTAACCCAATTAATTCAATTAGTCATTTAATTGAATCCAATCTTATTAACTTAATTATATTTATTTAAATAAATTAATCCCATTAACGAATTAATCACAACTTAATCACACTTATACCAAACTAATCAAATAATTAATTGATAATTTTCAACCTAAATGAGCTTTAATTATACTAATGGTATAAAATCATATTAGTCAATTAATCAATTAAACTCAAATTTAATTAATCTAACACACTAATTAATTAATTAAACAGATTAATTAATCAAAACTAATTAATCAATTAAACTAAAATTTAATTAATCTAGCACAAATACATTAATTATTATAAATTAATTAACTTCAGATTTAATTAATCTAATGCTAGTTAATTAATTAAACAGATTAATTAATCTAATCTAATTAATCAATTAACTCAAAATTTAATTAATTAACTTAATGCTAATTAATAGATTAAAACAGATTAAACAATATAAAGGCAATTAATCAATTAAAATAGATTAATTAATCTAAAGCGTAACAATTAAACCTCAGCGTTAATTAATCTAAATTTAATTAATTAAATTCAACTCAAATTAATTAATAAAATTCAAAATTAATTAAATAGAAAATTAGAAATCTTAATTAACCTAACACTGCGACGTCGGCGTTGGGGTCGAATTTAAATTCCGTCTGCGATCGGGACTCAGCGGAGGCGGCGACAGCGAGTAATGTACTTAGCGATCGTGCAGGTGTTCTGACGTTGCGGCGTTGCGCTGCGCGAGAAATAGCCGGCGATCACGATGGATGCGTGCTCATGAAGCGAAGACCGGTGGTGGTCGACGATGTATGTATGCAACGTCAGCGATGCGATGTGTAGCGGTGGTCGATGGACTCGCGACACGTGAGTAGTAGCGAAAAGAAATTAAAGGTGTCTGGTGAAAAATATGAGGAAAGGAAAAGAAAATTTAGGTCGAGCGTGAGAGGTGATTTTTAAGCAAATAAAATAACAAGAATGAATAAATAATCAAGGAATGAATAGGTAATTAAGGACAGTGAAACTTTTAAAGCAATTGCTAATTTTAAACAAATAAAATAAGGAAATAAATAATTAAACAGCAAAAAGTACGTTGATTTTAAGCCAATAAAATAGGAAAATAAATAATTAAAAGTTACTTTAAAAATAATATGAATTTAAAAGTTACTTTTATTGAGTTTGTATTTATAATGCACAATTTAAATTTTTAGTATTTTACATTTTATCCGTGTTAATTTACATATCTAAACTTTAAATTCCTTAAATACAATATTAATAATGAAAAATATTCACATCATCACATGGATTAGGGGGGGCCGTGGCCCCCCCTGGTCCACATGTAAATCCGCCTATGTCATGTGGAGATGCAATAAAATACTAAATAAAATAAAAATATAGAAAAATCAATTAAGAGGACAAAGATTAAGAATAGCAATTTAGGACACCTTTGAATGGAACATGATAAGACTATTTGTAGGGGATCGATATGGCCGGCTAGAGGGGGGTGAATAGCCCTCGTACGTTGGACGTCGTAAATTGCTCGTTTACAAAACGTTAGCGCAAGCGGAATATACAACTATAAGTAAAGACAAGCAAAATATAAACAAGCAATACAAACACCGAGATATAACGTGGTTCACGGCTACGCCGCTAATCCACGGTCCGATTCGTCCACGGTGAATCACTCCGCCAAAACCAATCACTATCGGTCTCTCCTTTGCACAAAGCTAGGTGGAGGTAACCTTTACAACCAAGATCACTCTTCTTACAATAGGATTGAAGTAAAGACAAGTAAGAAGAGCTTAGAGCTTGTGGGGCACTAGGAAGATTGTTTGGAGTATGAGCATTAGCCTCTCAAAGGCTCACACCCTCTCTTTTTATAGAGGGCTAACTCTTAGGCGATCGTGATGGACCTATCGCATCGCTGCCGCCTAATCGCGCGATCGGCTACGAAGCGATCGTGGTCGAACCCTTATCTATCGGTCATCGCGCCTTGGCCGATCGTGATAATCTGCGATCGGCGCCCGCGTATGGCGATCATTGCTGGCCACAATCGGTCGATCGATCGTATACCGGTCGAACTCACTCGACTTCGGCGATCATTGCCATGACATAGCGATCGGCCCGGTGTTGGGAAAACCCAAACGACACCTGGCCAAATGGCCAAGTTTCACCTAAGAGCTACCCCACCCCGGGTTACAATAGCTCACTCTCATTTCTCGGAGTACCTCGCCTTCGAAGTTCTCTTCGTTCTCGGCCACGTCCCTCGGCAGCATCAGGCGCACGGCTCTGCAATGCTCCTTCGCGTCTCTTGCCTCGAAGTCTACTTCCTCCGGCTTCACTCCAAGCTTCTCGTCCGACGGTCCCTCGGATGCTCCAAGCGCACGGCTTCCGCAAAGCTATCCTTCACCGACTCAAGGCACGAGTCATGAGATGTGAAACTCGCCACGGCTCCATGTGCGAATTACTAAGTCCTGCACGACTTCAACGCACATATCACATCAACATATCAAACTAACTTAAACCCTTTGCCACACCATCAAAACCATATCACGGCAAGAGATTGCCCTAACAATCTCCCCCTTTTTGATGTGTGGCAATCCGTTTAAGTTAGGTAAAAACATTTGATATAAATTCTAAGGTAAGAAAGCATGTAAAGATAAACATGATATAACAACATGCAACTCCCCCTTAATCCATGAAACTCTCCATGCAAATTTTCTCCCCTTATCATATATTTCTCCCCCTACAATATATTTCTCCCCCAAAAGTGATTAACTTAAACATACTTATTTCTCCCCCTTTGACACCATCAAAAAGATTAACACTAAGTTATAAGCTCATGACATCAAGTATAATGGAGGGAAAAATATGACAAGTTGATTTAAAATTGGGTACCACTTGTTGATGGCATCAAGTATATTTCTACAACTTGTTGTAAGTTTACAAACTGAATTCGGCCTTCAATGTTTTGATTATTATTTACTATCGATATAGCGATCGTAAAGAAAGAATCAAATTTCGATTTTACGACGAATTTCAGAAATGCATTATAAATTCCAGAAAATTTGAAAAATCATGAAATTTGGGGAACATATTTCTATTAAGTATATCTATCAATGAAAAATAGTTTTTCATGAAAACTCATTATATTTTCTTGTTTTTGCCAAAAATCCAAAACTTCTAAAAACCACTAGGTTTTTGATCATTCTAGTATCAAGTTAGCTACCTAGTTTTGCATCCAATTGTTTCAAAACATGAATATATGTATTTTAAGGTAAGAAATTGTTTTGAAAACATATGAAATATCCAACCATGATCTTTGGGCAATATGTCTATGAATTAAACATAAGCCTTCCCCATGATTGGTCTATTATTGCTATTTTGATACTTTAAATGACCATCTAAATGCCATAGGCATTAGTGGACATTTGTATCATCCTAATATCTCACCATGCTAAGTTTGCAATCAAGTTAGCCTATAGTGTGTGTGAGATGTATCCTAGGGGGTATTTGTATATACTTAACCCATATATTCATGCAATTCTATCATGGTTAAGTATCAACCTAACATTCTACATGATCATAATGACATATACCAATCAATTCTACATTATGATCATGAAACTCATGTATCCATCAAATAATAGTCATGCATTAGGTATTATACGATGATAATAAACAAATTATCACCTAAAGCATGATTTAAACCTATTTCTAGTGATAACGTGCCAAATTTCAAAATCATAAATCATGATTTAAAACATACATAGCAATTACATCAATCATTATGATTTAAGCATTATTACCTATTTATGGGTACGTTATCATCACCCAACACTATCTAAAAATGTTGTCCCGTCATCCTAAGTCAACCAAATTATGATATAGGTCAAGTTCATATGGTTGACTACCCTAGGGTTATTCTAACCCTTAAGGATGGATTTTGGAACCCAAAATAGATTCTTTCCTATTGGGTTCACTAAATATTCCTTGGGGATCCATTTTCTAGCTATTGCTTTCTTTTTATCTTGTCCCCTAGCTATAAGACATTTGTAGGCTTTTTCATTTTTCTTTTCCTTGTAGCCTAGGCCCTTTTTGTTGAAGCTAGCTCTTTGGCTCCCTAAGATCATGTTCAATGTGTTGGAGCCAATAGTGAATTTCTCTAGGGCTTTGGTTAAGTAATCTACCTTTTCCCTTAATGCCCTATTTTCCTCTATGCATGCATCATTAACATTTAAAAGCATATAATCATGTGAGCATGCATCATCATTTAAGCTAGAAGAAATATTATCATTTTCATTTAAGCATGCCTTTTCTAATTTTTGTTCTAGGTCCTTAATTTGATCTAGCATGCTTTTGTTTTTCTTCTTTGCCCTAAATAAATCCTTAGTTAAACTAGAAATCATAGAAACTATTTTACTAGGTGAGAGATTGGTTACCATAGTTTCCATGTCCTCTTCTTCTTCGGATGATGAGGATGTGGAGGCTCCCCCTTCACTTGAGCTTTCCCCACTTGAGCTTGATCTTTCATTTTCGGATGAAGAGCAATCCAAGTCATCAAAGGCCATCAAGGCCAAATTGGTGACAAAGGCATTCTCCTCATCCGATGATGAGGAGGAGGATGAGGAAGGATCATCCCATGTCTTGGCCTTGAATGCTTTGGCCTTCCCCTTTTCTTTTGCCTTCTTTTCTTCTTCCTTTCTCTTGTTTAGGAGAGGACAATTGTCCCTTATGTGTCCCTCTCCTTGGCAATTATAGCATATGACCTTCCCCCTTGGTCTTCTATTCCTATCATTAGATTTATCAAATCTAAAATTCTTAAATGCACGTCTTACCCTCCTTACCATGTAGGCTTCTTCGGTGCTATCCATGGAGGAGGAGGAAGATGCTTCGTCATCGGAGGAGGAGGTGATTTCCATCTTCTTCTTCCCCTTACTTGCCAATAGTGCTACTCCTCTTGAGGGTTGAATTTTAGGCTCCTCTTGTATTCCCTCAAGCCTAGTTTCGTGGAGTTCCATTGTTGAGAAGAACTCCTCCAAGGTGCTCACTTCTAAATTCTTTGAGATATAGAATGAGTCCACCATGGAGCTCCACTTTGAGGACCGGGGAAAGGCATCTATGGCCTTCATTACCATATCCCGGTTTGATAGCTTCTCACCTACACTTGTTAGTCCATTTAAAATTTCTTTGAATCTAGAATGCAAAGAAATTACCTTTTCTCCCTTTTCTAATTTGATGTTGGATAGTTGGGAGCGGAGGAGATCTCTCCTTGCTAGCTTTGCCTCGGATGTGCCTTCATGAAGCTCAATTAGCTTCTCCCACATCTCCTTGGCGCTTAGGCATTCTCCTATTCGGTTGATCTCTTGTTGAGGGAGCACATTGTAGAGATGGTGCTTGGCTTTGGAGTTTGCAAGGTGCTCCTCTCTTTGCCTCTTGGTCCACCTAGATTTTTCTATTGGCTTCCCTTCTTCATCCCTAGGCAAAACGAAACCGGATTCCATTGTAATCATTATATCAAAATCCGTTTCGAAAAATACCTCCATTCGCTTCTTCCACCAAGCGAATTCTCCTTCAAACTTCGGAGGATGGATGTTGGAGCCGGCCATTTTTGATGTAGGGCTTGTTGCGGCGGTTAGTCCGGTGACAAGCAACCTCGGCTCTGATACCACTTGTAGGGGATCGATATGGCCGGCTAGAGGGGGGTGAATAGCCCTCGTACGTTGGACGTCGTAAATTGCTCGTTTACAAAATGTTAGCGCAAGCGGAATATACAACTATAAGTAAAGACAAGCAAAATATAAACAAGCAATACAAACACCGAGATATAACGTGGTTCACGGCTACGCCGCTAATCCACGGTCCGATTCGTCCACGGTGAATCACTCCGCCAAAACCAATCACTATCGGTCTCTCCTTTGCACAAAGCTAGGTGGAGGTAACCTTTACAACCAAGATCACTCTTCTTACAATAGGATTGAAGTAAAGACAAGTAAGAAGAGCTTAGAGCTTGTGGGGCACTAGGAAGATTGTTTGGAGTATGAGCATTAGCCTCTCAAAGGCTCACACCCTCTCTTTTTATAGAGAGGCTGATCACGCTTCCGTAGTCGATCGCCTGGCCGGCTACGAACGGTTCGCGGGCCGAACCTTATCTATCACCGACCATCGCTGAAGCGCCGACCGATGGTCTGGCAACGATCGGCCCACGATGGCGATCGGCGATCACTGGCCACAATCCGATCGATCGTATACGGTCGAACTCACTCGACTCGGAAGCGATCGCGCCATGACATGCAATGGCCCGGCGTGTCGAAAACCCATCCGACACTTGGCCAAATGGCCAAGTTTCACCTAAGAGCTACCCTTCCACGGGTTACAATCGCCACTCTCATTTCTAGGAGTCCTCGCCTTGAAGTTCTCTTCGTTCTCGCCACGCCCCTAAGATCAGCGCACGACTGCAATGCTCCTTCGCATCTCTTGCCTCAAGTCTACTTCCTCCGGCTTCACTCCAAGCTTCTCGTCGGCGGTCCCTCGGATGCTCCAAGCGCACGGCTTCCGCAAAGCTATCCTTCACCGACTCAAGGCACGAGTCATGAGATGTGAAACTCGCCACGGCTCCATGTGCGAATTACTAAGTCCTGCACGACTTCAACGCACATATCACATCAACATATCAAACTAACTTAAACCCTTTGCCACACCATCAAAACCATATCACGGCAAGAGATTGCCCTAACACTATTAGGTAGTTAATTCAAGTGAACAAACTGATTTACTAAAAAATTGAAATCATATATAAACATATTAAGCATATGATACCTTCGAAGAATGTTGACAATACAAAATGTCAAAAAATTATTAATACTCCAACACATTTCAATATTTACTTGATTCGTATAAGTTAAAACTTTTTAATACACGATACACTCTATAAAAATCTTTTTCGAATGACTAAATATAATCATTAAGAATCAAACAAATAAAAATTTGATCATTATTTATAACATAGTAGTTTTTAAAATGAACAAGATTATTTGTCAATTAGCTAAACACAACATGAGATATATTTACACTTCATATTACCTGCATGTTCTTCATTTCAGACATGAATTGTGTGAGAGTTGAACTTTGAAAGACCTCAACCTGTACAAACACTAAATAAATTATCAACTTCCAGAAACAAAGGCAAAGTAAATCTATAAAACATTCGAAAAAATGTTACAAACCTTTTCCAATCTAGACTTTGACGCAAATGACAGTGTCATATGTTTTAAATTATTATTTGTAACCTCAGTAATATTTTTTGTGATGGCCTCCGCCTGATAAATTTTATTTTCATCAGTCTTCTCATTTTGCGAAGAAGAAGAGGAGTACCACAGTAGAGAGGCACAGAGGTGAGATCGCGACCGCATCATTGATCAAACCCTTCCGGAAGGGCGGGACAGAGGTGGCATCATTGGTAAACAATCCACGGGGCACGAGAAACTCTGACACGACAGCGGGAGAAACCCTAACAAGAGTAGTGCGAGAAACCCTGAACGTGGCCGACGTGTGAAACCTATGGAGAGCAGCGCGAGAAACACAAATGAGAGTAGCGTGAGAAATCCTGGATGTGACCGGCGGGGAAGACCAAAGGAGAGCAGCGTGAGAATCCCTAGATGATGAAGGTGGCGAGATAGGATCTGGAAGAAAGGAAATTTAATTAATAAATGATCCAGGGTGTCGATTTTATCCCATGGGCTTTGATTTAATTAAAAAATTAAATCCAACTAAAATGGTGACTCAAATGCTAAGTATATTAAATTATAATTCAATTCTATCGAGCTGCATAAAATTGAATTGAAAATTAATTAAAATCAATTATGCTTTTGACAATTATAGTTAGTTTTTATTATTAATCAAATATCTATAAAATTAAAGGTATAAGTCATGACAATTAATGTAGGGAATAGATAAATAATGATATAAGTAATTAAGAGAGTTAAAATTGTATAAAATTACAACTATCAATTTGTAATTTCGATGATACGCATCAAAAGAGTTTAATACGTGACGATTCCATGATAAAATCGTATCAATAAATTCTTCTTTAATCGAGAAAGAATAGAAAATGATTTGTAATAGAATCTATAAAAAAACCGTTGTTAGCGTACTATATAACTCATGAATTGGAATGAATTAGAAAAAACTTATGAAATTATACCTCACAATGGGTAAGAGAGTTGTACCGAACGTAAAACTCAAGACATCTCAAATTCATTTCCACAGAGATGACATGGTGATTAAGACACGATGGTACTTGCTTTTCTCAGTATCTTTATCATTAATTAATTTTGCAACAGTATCATGATCCATGAAGCATTAAATCAAAACAAAAAGATGAACAATTGAAGAATGAGTCGAGATGAGAATCAGAAAGAATGCAAGGACAAGGAGGTGTTTCCTTTCCATTCAAATTTAATTTTGGAGGGTGCAAATCCTAATTAAAAATCTTCCTCGCAACGACCTAAACAATAAACTTCCAACCTATGGTTGTTAGCCACTTTAACTTCCAAAACATCAAAATACCTAATTTACACTATTTGTTGTTAATCACTTTATTGTTGGCACAAATGAATAACTTGTTAGATTATTTAATAATAATCTAGTGTGACCCATGTAACTTATAGAATTGACTTTAATATAATAGAGCCTAATGTGATGGTTGTTTGGCTTAATGGAAATTAATGTCAAGGGTTTTATTTATTAATTAAATAAATCCCTCTCCTTTCTCTTTTATAAAAGATAAATCAAAGGTTAAACATGATGGCTAAGTGGGTGGTTGCTAGAAGAGGTTACTAAAACTTCTCTATATATACATTCTATGCTAAAAAGTTGGGAATCTGCCCAACTAGCAGCCCCCTGCCACCCGTCCCAATGTTGCGGCGAGAGGGAGGTAAATCACGGGGGAGACATGAAAAAGGGTGTGAGAAGAGAGTTGTGAAGGTGAAAGAAAGGTTAGTATTCTTAATCATCAAAGGATACAATTAAAGAAAAAGTTAGAGAGGAGAGAATTCTTATATACATATTTCGCTGTATTATGGATCCAGGTATGTTTTATTTGTCTCACATTATAGATTTTAGATTTTGATATGGATGTGAAGATCACAATATTCAAGATCTTCTTCGTAATTATAAATTGATGAATCGTAAGAAAATTTTACATATGGTATTAGAGCCAGGTTATAGATATTGTGATTTTCCATTTATAAAACACCATGCATGAAATTGCATTATGTGTTATTACATTATATCAATTTACATTCTTTTATTTAAGTATGAGAATATTAAATTAAAGAAAAAAAAGTATTTATACATTTTTTTAATTATATGCAATTCCTTTTCAACTGGATTCTATTATTTGATATTAAATTGAATTGCATAATAAAAATTAAATTTAATAGATATGTGTTTTTTAAATCAGATTGTAATTTAAAAAATCTGATTGTATGTTTGTTGTAAACAGCTTTTTTTAAATTAATTTAATTTAATTAGATTCAATTAATTGACATTAAATTGGATGAAAAGTAGTATGAAATTGAAAATATTAAATTGCATGAGAATTATTCAATTATAACTGTTTGATAATTGATAATTATTTGCGATTGGTTTATATTAATTGTTATATTTATTATTTATGTGATGCATTATAACAATTAATATACAATTATTTAATTTTATTTGGAATTATATATTATAGATTTGGAGTTTGTTAATCACCAAAGTGATCAACTCTAAGAAATTTATGATTCCAAATAATAAAAATAATTGTATATGAATATGAACAATAAATGAAAAATTACATTGATACATATAATTTTAATTTGGAATTATATATTATTAAATGATTTGTTAATCACCAAAGTGATCAAATCAATAAAATTTATAATTCCAAATATTGATGCTATATGAATGATGTATTTTGGGTTGTTTGAAATTCATTGTTATAAGACATATAAGTATCACCCAAAGGTGGATCATGACTTATAATTAATGATATTAAAGATTTATTAACATACTTGATAAATGCTTGAATATCCAAAGATATCATGCATGTTATCTTATGTATAGTTGGTTACCCATTAAAGTAATGTTGATTTAGCATCATTATCATTACACAATTAAGTATCACCCAAAGGTTAACTTAGGTACATTATTAAAGTTGATTATAGTTTGAATCTATTAAATTTACTCAAAGCATTAATATATGAGTTTGTATAAATGTGTGCAGCTTCCAATAATGTGTTTACTTTGGGCAATGGAATGATTAAGTTCAATGGACTAAATCGAACAAATTGATTTCAAGGGTCATTATGAATCTTGATATGACATTGGTAATGGAACAAAAACCTACATCCATTACTGAAACTAGTACGGAAGCTGACAAGACTCTTTACGAGGCTTGGGAGTGATCTAATAGACTGAGTTTGAACTTAATGAAGATGACGATGGCTGAAAATGTTAAATCATCTATGCCCAAAACTAACTATGCAAGGGAATTTATGAAAATGATTAAGGAATACTCACAATCAGAGATTGCAGATAAATCCATTGTTGGAACTTTAATGTGTAAAATACCACGAATAAATTTTTTTCCATTTAAGATTAGTATCCCTATTATTCGTAGTTAGAGAACTTATTTTTAGGGATTAAATTTAAACCATGGTTAGTATTTAATTTAATCAAACCTTGGTTTAATTAATGGTCAAGGGGGTTAATTGAATCGAGGGTTAAAGGATTATAGGATCTTTAAACCCAATCCAATAGGAGGAAACCCGATTCGTTTCCTTCCCATTAAACTCCCCGTTTCGTCCGTTTCTTCACCGCACGCACGCCGAAATCTTCTCCTTCGGTTTCTCTTCTTCTCCAACGTGTGGAAACCTCCCTCTCCTCGCGCTCGTTTTCTCTCCTTTTCCGCACGACCGCTCCGATTCCTGCCGCCCGGAGGTTCATCGCTCCTCGCCGAGTGGGCGGCTGTGGTGCTCAGCAGACAGACGAGCAACGAGAGGCTCTCAATTTTGGGGAGCTTGGGTCAGGCGCAGACTGTGCTCGGGTAGGAAGACGACGGTCTGCCGGAGCCGGAGTTTCAGCGTGAGCTAGGCAAGGCGATCGTCGGGGCTTTGATTTCGTCGGTGAGCAGAGCAGTCAGTTGGGGGCTCTCGATCTTGGCAGGCAAATAGGGCAGGTGAGCATGGATCTCTCCATCAGTAGGTTTCTCCTTCCCCATCTACGATGAATTTCCATCTCCGACCAATTTCGTTCCTTCTGTGATTACAGCCATCTTCGAGTTTTCCCTCACGATTCTAACCTCCGTTGCCGATCAATGCTGGAACAAGGTAAGATGTGGATGTTTCTTGCAGTGGACGGGATTTTAGAATCCTATGGATTTACCATAACCTAACCTGAGTTGGGCAGTGGTAGGTTTCGACGGACGGTAGAACTAGGGATTGTTCTGTTGGTGGAGACTCCAATCGTTGGTAAGCACGATTCCTTTCTGAATTGTTCTGTCAGTCCAGTCCGATTTGTTGAATCGCTGTGAGAATATTGAATTTCCTTATGTGTTATGGCTATAATTGTAGTTGCTACAGGCGGTTGGAAGTTGATTCACGAAACTAGGGCAGCAAGGAACTGATCGGGCAAAACTGAGCAATTGGGGGAAAGTTCCAACCGTTGGTAAGCTTGGTTTATCACATGTTCATCAGGGAATGTTGCTAATTGAATTTCTATTATCGCGCAACCGTGAGTGATCGGAGGAATGGGTAGGTAGTGGTGGTTAGTAGGTTGTGAGGTTTTGTTGATTGTTTAACCTTTGTGAAGCGAGCTTTGGTTGGGCTACGAAAAGAGATGTGTATCGGTGTGAATATGAGTTAGATTTATATTTAATTTGTTAGTAATCCTGTTACATCAATTAAGTATAAAAAGATTAATCTACATGAGATTGATTTGGTTGAATGGGTATGGAGTTGGATAAATTAGGTTAGCACTTTTGCTAATTAAAACGGTGAGTTAAATTAAATAGTCAAGCTTAACTCTTTGAGCTTCTAATTCGTATTCGATAAAGGGACACGAATATGGAAACGATAGAATAGTAAATGATATACATCTATTGTCATGTGCTTGAACTTAATGCATATCATGGTTTGTGCAGGACGTGGATACGAGGCGTGACCGCTAGTGAGGATTTTATTGTCGCGAAGTTTCTTATCGGTGGGTGATTCCTACGGTCGTAGTAATGCATCTGATTTAGATGCATGATCATCTTAAATGATCATGTTACCTTGATCTTGTTCTATTTATCTTATGCTTGATACTTTATCCGTTGGCTTTTAACTCCTTGCTGCTATCATGTTATGTTACCATGATTAGGAGTTATACACATAGATGATGTAAATAACTTAGAATCTGTTTAAGTTAAATACAAATAGTAAGGTACGGATGACAACCTGATTGTAAATTTGGTAAAAAGGTCATCCGTAGGTAGATGATGTCTTGAACATAGAGTTAATTCTAGTACCCCTTAGATTGCATGTTTCTACCGACCATGCATTATGCAAATGGTCGGGTGAATGGTATTTAGGGTGTCGCTACGGACCGGTGGTCCTAGTATGATACGATCAGTTGAGCACGACTCTCTACAGGATAGAGAGTGCGTTGATCTGGTTAGCATGACCCTCTGTAGAGTAGAGAGTCTATGGTGGATGTCCATTTGTGAGTGTAAAATACCGAAAAAAAAAACATTATATATTCCTCGGTAATTGATAAAATACCTTATAGAATTTTTCAGAAATTTTTAGAAGTTTTTCTGGATTTAAACGGAAGTTATGGGTTCAATTGATAGGGGTTGATTAAAGCTAGGGTTGGTTCTATAGGGTAAGAACCCAAACAACATTTTAAGTCCAACCCGTTAAACAGGTCTACCGGACCCGTTTGCGCTTCTCTTTTCTTCCGTTTCTTCGGTTTCTCGCCATCGACTTTTCTTCTTCCCATTTATCCATCTGCCCGATCCCTATTTTTCCCGAACTTCCTTCTCCACCGCAGTGACCTCCCTCTCTTTCCCTCTAACGATCTTCTCGCGCTCTCTCTGTCGCTCGCGACCTCTCGGCCGCGCCCGATTTCCTTCTTCCTCCCAACTTCTCACGCACCACAGATCTTCCCCACTGCCGTCGACATCGATCATGGCACGATCTCCACCCCGAGCTTGTCGCCGCCGCCAAGCATTCGCCGCGAGCTCGGTCTTCGATTGGCGCCCAAGCCGGCCCACGGCGCTCTTCCCCTTCCTCGCGGTGGCGGCTGGACCATCCTCGACGGGTTCTGAGAGCGAGCAGGAGTAGAGGGTGAGCGGGTGGTGGGGGAGCTTGAATCGATGATGTTCGGCGCGTGAATGCTTCCCTCTCGACGAAGCTCTGCTCGGTCGTCGCCTCTTTTCTACCCGTCTGCATGCGGGCGATCACTCTTCTCCCCTCCACTGCAGCGTCGTCACATGCGACGGTGAGCGGCCACAGCCGTGCCGATGCGTCCATCCCGGCGAACAGGATCGAATTGGGGATTTTCTGCCGGGGAGTTTTTCTAGGGATGGAATTCCCATTGTTGTTGCAGTGATTGAAGCTGTGATCGGAGAAATCCAGATGTGGGTAGGCTGTGAGAGGTAAATGTCGATTGGGATGTTTGTGAAGGGGAGAAGTGAAGGTAAGTTGTATTTACAGTTTTGAATCTAGGTATTTTCCAATTTGTTGTTATTGGATTCAGTTGATATTGGACCTATTGGAGTTTTTGGAGGCATGAGCGATGGATTAAAGGATTTATGATGCTATGTTGAAGGGGTACGAGCCGTGGTAGGCGGAATGGATTAGGAGGTAAGGTTTTTATATGTTGATCAAGTTAACATATTTCTATAGGATGAACAAATTTAATTATGGAGTGATAATTAAATTTTTGGTGAACATATCAGATTATGAGGTTGCTTCCAATTGGGCTATTTGAATTTTAATTCGAAACCTTGGATCAAGAAGTTGAGCTAGGAGAGGCTAACCTTGGTAAGTCCATATTTAGATGTTTATGGATGCATACTGTGTTTACAATGGATTTGAAAACTTATGAATGATATGAGATTGTATAACTGTGGGAATTAGTTGATCAATCAGGGATTAGCATTGGATTAGACTCATATTCCTATAGATTGATTACGTCAGTGTTGAGTTATGTTTGTATGTTTTCGTTGCAGGATGTTGATTTCGGGACCTTGATTCAAGATGGGTTCATGGACGTGAAGACTATCGACATAGTCTACATAGCAGGTGGGTAATTTCCTACCTGGTCCGGGTAGTTGTTTTTCATTCAGATTTAGTCATTGATATGAGCATGTTAGGTGTTCATATTACCTTGATCATGTTCTTTTTAATCGTATGCTTGATCTTCTACCGTCGGCTATTAACTCCATTGCTGATATCATATTTATTTTATCATGATTAGGAGTATATATATAGGTGATGTAAGTAACTTAGAATTTGTTTAAGTTAAGTGCGAGTAGTAAAGTCCGGATGACAACCCGATTGTACATTGGGCAAAAGGTCATCCGTAGGTAATAATGTCTTTAACCTAAGGTTAGTTCTAGTACCCTTAGGTTGTATGCTACCACCGAACATGTGTTGTGTAAATGGTCAGAGGAATGATACTTAGGGTATCGCTACGGACCGATGGTCCTAGCTTATTATAATCAGATGAGTACGACTCTCTACATGATAGAGAGTGTGTCTATCAGTTGAGTAGGACTCTCTACAGGATAGAGAGTGCGTCGATTAGATTGGTATGACTCTCTACAGGATAGAGAGTGTTATGATCGATTAGTCGACTCTCTGTGGATAGAGAGTGCGTTGATCTAGTGAGTATGATTCTCGTAGAATAGAGAGTCTATCTTTGGATGTCTGTAGGTGAGACATTGCATTCATGTCATTGCATGCCGGCGACGAGGTCTCCTTGTGGTTGAGAGTGTCGCTATCTCCGCCTCCACGGTTACTCATAGGAGGAGTATGCGGTGAGGGCGAGCATTGTGGTGCCGCACTCTACCACTATAGGCGGTGGTAGTTGGATTTGCGTCGTAGTCCTGCTGCGTGTGTGGTACTCGACCACTCATGGGTAGTGACTGTCGGAGTGACCAACAGCAGGGACCCCCATCGTGTAGCTTGCTCTTTACGCTTATATGCTACTCGATCATACTGCCCACTCGGCCACTCGAGAGTAGTGGTTGGTGTTGAGTTGGGACAGTTGTCATGCTCGAGCCACCGAGGCCACACTGGGGTCGTGGTAGCTTTAGGGTGAGCCGCATGACCATGCATGCATTGCATTAGTATCTGATGGCGCTTTGCATATTACCATATATATATATACATATATGCATGTATATATATATATATGGATGATTGAGATTAATATATATATAGATACAGTCTATATATATATATGATTATTGTGATGTTGCATTTGTTTGTACTATGCTTGCTGCATTTGGGTGGACATCATATTCATGCATGTTTCTTGCATATGTTATACAATTGTGTCAGATATTGGTATGTGTTGGATAGACCATAGATACCTTGACCGGTAGATAGAGTTTATTTTGAGTTGATCTACTCTTCCTGTTATATATATATATGTTGGATATATGTTCAGGTTGGATCAGAGTAGCGTGGCAGACTTCAGGTATGTCTGCATGTTTTATGTTGTTCATTCAGTTAGACGGTATATGCTTGTATTTATATACTATGCTGATATACCTGTTGTATATCTAGATATGTCGTTGAAATACATGTGATATTACATATATACATGTTTTCTCTGATTACCTGCTGAGTTTTACTCACCACCCCCCACGGACCCTGGGTATTCTGTCGCCCAGGTAACAGGTAGAAGACTTCGTGGCAGCATGGAGCATCCCATTGGTCGTCATCTCATCTCACGAGGCTCAGTATTTTGTTTTGGGCTCTGCGTGTGTGACATTGTATTGTTATTGTATCGTTTCCGCTGTGTATTTGTCGTAGTAGTTTTGTTATGTTGTTGGGGTGTGTTAGTCATACCGGTATGCATGTGTGAGATTGTTGTATTGTTGTGGTTTGTTTCCGCTGTGTCTTGTATAGTTTTGTTTTCATATATATATATTGTTGTTATTGTGGGCCTACGGGCCTTGTATTAACCCGAAATGTTGCCACGCATGTGGAGGTGCCGTCCCGCTTTGATTTTCGGTTCGGCATGCTCTCGGGGCGTGACAACTTTAGTGGTATCAGAGCCCAAGGTTCTGCGATGCCATACTATGTTATTTTTGAGTCGAGTCTTGGATTTTCGGGAGTCGATTTATTCGGTTTTGATTTTCTGAGATGAGATGGACAGCGGCCTGAGCTCCAAGCAGCACGAGGTAAGAATTCCTGAAAAACTTGTGGTTTAGTAGATATTTATCTAAACTTGATCAGTAGGTGTATACAATAGAGTTATGACACCTGTGTAGACTTAGTAGGGTCAGCCCACCGAGACTACCAACCGAGTTACCCGGAAGTGTTTATACTCCCAGCTTTATTGCTCTATGCATTTAGATGCTTATACCAGGGAATAACCTGTAGTGTGTTGGTTATTATTCGTAACCGTGGTATGAGCTGACCACGGAAACGACCTGTTAAGTTTGTGAGTCTTGAACCTGTGTCGAGAAGGTGATTTACCTTTGAGAGCCGACTGATACCGAGTCGGAAAATAGGGGCCAAGTCGTCACATTTATTATGGAAATCAGAGACTACAGTCTTAGAGATTTCCACTAACTGTGCTAGTCAGATCATTACCTGCGGGTAATGAATAGACTTGTAGACTATTGTTGATGCAGATAGCGGAAGGCTAGGTTATGGTATTTCATAGGGATTTTATCCCTGAGTTGTTCGTACCGAGTTGTATAACTTTGAGAGTACTTTTAAGTACTTAACTCATGTTATACCGATAAAGAAGAGTTGTTTGCATTCCATTATCGGGATTAAGCGATTTGGTGGAAAATGCAGAAAAATGACATTCGGGAAATAATATATATCACTTGATCATGGTTTAGTGATGTTGAAAGAGAGTATTTCCCCGTGTCACTTTTAGTGACGCATTGTAAGAATTCTTGAGCTTTAAGAAAGAGTGATCAGTTAGTAATAGTGTACTGTGCAGAGTCGTGAGACTTGCAGAGGTTACGACCACCTAATAGCTCAAGAAGATGAATGGATGATTTAAGCCACCCAGAGTTATTGGCTTATAGTTGGATTAGGATGCCGGGATCTTCTATCAGATCCTGTCTGAAGACGTTGGATTGAGACAGGAGTTTAGAAATGACTCCGTACAAGTGTTAGGAGATGAAGATCGATAAGCAGATATTGCAAGTTAGATATTGGAGTAAGAAGCCTCCGAATGTTGGACAAAAGGAGCAAGGTCGGAGTCAGAGGCCTTGGGGCTATTTTCCGATTATAAAAGACCAATCGCAGATCATCAGAAGGTTCTTGTGGATATCAGCAAAATCAGAACAAAGACTCCGAAGGGATTGTGTGCGTGCAGTGCAGAACACGAAGACACGTGAAGCCAGAATATCTATTGGAGCAGTTCAACTGTTGCTATTTATGAGCAACGATGCGGAGGTGTACCTTGAAGATTGATTGAAGACTACCAATGGCGTTCCAGGAGGATGATGCACCGTCTCGACAGATCAACACAGAAGATTGGGTTATCTCAACAGCAACAACCTACTACCTCAGACGTGGTCGAAGTTCCTTGATACTACCCTTCAACAAAGATCAGCACAGAAGCAGCATCCGCAGAAGACATCGTAGAAGATTCATGCAGACAACAACAACAGTTACCTCCAGACGTGATTTGCTTAGTACAGAAGAGAGAGTATACGACGATGGTCGTATCTATTCAGTATTCTACAGTTGCAGCTCGTAGGATTAGGGATGGATCAGATGATCTGAGAAAAAAAAAATCCTTAGATCATTCATCGCAGAAATGCGACCGCTTTGTCGCGGACTGTTGAATCTGATCTTTTCTCTTCGGAGAAAGGCCGAGACCTGTGTGGAGCCTTTTTGGATCGGATCAACAGATATTTGATCGTTCAGGGTATTACTCTAGTTTTACCCTCTGGATTAATATATTGAGAGATACTTGTAGTTTACAGGTATCTTTGTCTAGAACATTCTTAGTTGGATTAGAAAGGTCCTTTACATCGACTTGTAGGTCGGTGGTATCTCTACCATCAGGTGAGAAATGGACTAACAATTAAGAAGTTAAGGGAGACCCTTAGACTTTGATAAACATACTTTTACTGTGGACATATCCTTACGGATGGTTAAATTGTTGGAAGTATGGTATGATATGTCTCTTGGATATGCGTATAATCCGAGAGTATTCGGATGTAATTCCGAATGAACTCCAAGGCTTGCCGTTGCATGGGCAAGTGGAGTAGGCGATCGGAATGATTGTGGGAAATAGTTGTTGTGAAGAATATCCTTCGTTGTGGATAGATGATCTATTGAGATCATCCAAAGACACCTGTTTATACTCTAGTGTTTGTTTACGACTGTAGCATTGATATTGTAGTGACGCGATGTCATACAATTATCATTGTCGTTGTGATGATTGATATATCATCAATGTAGAGTAAAGGGAATGCAGGTGTGTAAAGACGACAAATTCATACTTGGTATGAATTGTATGAGTTTTGATTAAGTTGTTAGACTAATTAACGATTTAGTCGTCCATGAATTGAGGATCGTGTACTCTGGACACGATTTGATCAGGTCGTGGTCGTTGGAGTTGCGTAACTTGGCCACTATTGATGGGTTATATACCTTGGCGGTACTCAGATGTACCGAGATTAGAGACGTTTATACTGGTGGAACGGTATGAAGAGGGTTATAACAGATGTTGCTGCTCGATGTTTAGTATGCCAGTAGGTGAAGGCTGAACATCAGAAACTCGCTGGATTGCTCTAGAAAATTCCGATTTCGGAATGGAAGTGGGAGCATATCATTATTGATTGCGTTACGGGATTGCCTAGAACCCGTGAAGGACATGATGCAGAGTTGGTGCACGTCATCGGATGAGAGTTATTAGGGGTTCCGATTCTACCTCAGTCTAAGGCGACCTAGATTCCTGCAGAAATTTTTGGTCGCAAGGAGCGAGTATGAGCGAAAATCATCCGACTCGTAAAGGTTGGATGATAGTATCCGACTGATGAGGAGGTTATATGAGAGCTGGAAAATAATATTCGAGCTCTATACACCGCAGGGTTACTTTAGGTGCCTTACTTTTCTCGAAGTACTTGAGTTAATTAGCATGATAGTGCTCCTCGTGGTGGTTAAGTACGAAATTTGGGGACCAAATTTTTATAAGTGGGGGAGAATGTAAAATACCGGAAAAAAAAAACATTATATATTCCTCGATAATTGATAAAATACCTTATAGAATTTTTCAGAAATTTTTAGAAGTTTTTCTGGATTTAAACGGAAGTTATGGGTTCAATTGATAGGGGTTGATTAAAGCTAGGGTTGGTTCTATAGGGTAAGAACCCAAACAGCATTTTAAGTCCAACCCGTTAAACAGGTCTACCGGACCCGTTTGCGCTTCTCTTTTCTTCCGTTTCTTCGGTTTCTCGCCATCGACTTTTCTTCTTCCCATTTATCCATCTGCCCGATCCCTATTTTTCCCGAACTTCCTTCTCCACCGCAGTGACCTCCCTCTCTTTCCCTCTCACGATCTTCTCGCGCTCTCTCTGTCGCTCGCGACCTCTCGGCCGCGCCCGATTTCCTTCTTCCTCCCAACTTCTCACGCGCAGCCACAGATCTTCCCCACACTGTCGCCGACATCGATCTGTGCCTGATCTCCACCCCGAGCTTGTCGCCGTCGCCGAAGCATTCGCCGCGAGCTCTCGGTCTTCGATTGCCGACGCCCCAAGCCAGCCACGAGCGCTCTTCCCCTTCCTCGCGGTGAGCGGCGGCGGCTGGACCATCCTCGATGGGTTCTGAGAGCGAGCAGGAGCAGAGGGCGAGAGGGTGGCGGAGGGGAGCTTGAATCGATGATGTTCCGACGTCGGAAATGCTTCCCTCTCGACGACGCTCTATCGGTCGTCGCCCTTTTTCTACCCGTCCAGGTGCCGATAGATCACTCTTCTCCCCTCCACCGCAGCGTGCCGCCACATGAGACGGTGGCGCCCTGGCCGTCGCGTCGTCCATCCCGTGAACAGGATCGAATGGGGATTTTCAGGGAGTTTTTCTAGGGATAGAATTCCCATTGTTGTTGCAGTGATTGAAGCTGTGATCGGAGAAATCCAGATGTGGGTAGGCTGTGAGAGGTAAATGTCGATTGGGATGTTTGTGAAGGGGAGAAGTGAAGGTAAGTTGTATTTACAGTTTTGAATCTAGGTATTTTCCAATTTGTTGTTATTGGATTCAGTTGATATTGGACCTATTGGAGGTTTGGGAGGCTGTGAACGATGGATTAAAGGATTTATGATGCTATGTTGAAGGGGCTGTAAACGAGCTGGTGGAAGCGGAATGGATTAGGAGGTAAGGTTTTTATATGTTGATCAAGTTAACATATTTCTATAGGATGAACAAATTTAATTATGGAGTGATAATTAAATTTTTGGTGAACATATCAGATTATGAGGTTGCTTCCAATTGGGCTATTTGAATTTTAATTCGAAACCTTGGATCAAGAAGTTGAGCTAGGAGAGGCTAACCTTGGTAAGTCCATATTTAGATGTTTATGGATGCATACTGTGTTTACAATGGATTTGAAAACTTATGAATGATATGAGATTGTATAACTGTGGGAATTAGTTGATCAATCAGGGATTAGCATTGGATTAGACTCATATTCCTATAGATTGATTACGTCAGTGTTGAGTTATGTTTGTATGTTTTCGTTGCAGGATGTTGATTTCGGGACCTTGATTCAAGATGAGTTCATGGACGTGAAGACTATCGACATAGTCTACAGTGGGTAATTTCCTACCCGTCCGTAGTTGTTTTTCATTCAGATTTAGTCATTGATATGAGCATGTTAGGTGTCTATATTACCTTGATCATGTTCTTTTTAATCGTATGCTTGATCTTCTATTATATGGCTATTAACTCATTCGATATCATATTTATTTTATCATGATTAGGAGTATATATATAGGTGATGTAAGTAACTTAGAATTTGTTTAAGTTAAGTGCGAGTAGTAAAAGTCCTGATGACAACCTGATTGTACATTGGGCAAAAGGTCATCCGTAGGTAAATAATGTCTTTAACCTAAGGTTAGTTCTAGTACCCTTAGGTTGTATGCTACCACCGAACATGTGTTGTGTAAATGGTCAGAGGAATGATACTTAGGGTATCGCTACGGACCGATGGTCCTAGCTTATTATAATCAGATGAGTACGACTCTCAACAGGATAGAGAGTGCGTCCATTAGTTGAGTACGACTCTCTACAGGATAGAGAGTGCGTCGATTAGATTGGTATGACTCTCTACAGGATAGAGAGTGTTATGATCAGTTGAGTACGACTCTCTGCTGGATAGAGAGTGCGTTGATCTAGTGAGTATGATTCTCTGTAGAATAGAGAGTCTATGCTGGATGTCTGTAGGTGAGACATTGCATTCATGTCATTGCATGCACGCTGGCGACGAGGTCTCCCTTGTGGTTGAGAGTGTCGTCAGTCATCTCACCTCCACTGCGGTTACTCATGGAGGAGTAACCTGTGTGAGCGAGCATTGGTGCCGCACTCTACCACTATAGACGGTGGTAGTTGGATTTGCGTCAGTCCCGCGTGTGTGTGGTACTCGACCACTCATGGGTAGTGACCGTCGGAGTGACTACTGAGGACCCCCATCGTAGCTTGCTCTTTACGCTTATATGCTACTCGATCATACTGCCCACTCGGCCACTCGAGAGTAGTGGTTGGTGTTGAGTTGGGACAGTTGTCATGCTCGAGCCACCGAGGCCACACTGGGGTCGTGGTAGCTTTAGGGTGAGCCGACATGACCATGCATGCTGCATTGCCGTATCTGATGGCGCTTTGCATATTACCATATATATATATATACATATATGCATGTATATATATATATATGGATGATTGAGATTAATATATATATAGATACGCCATATATATATGATTATTGTGATGTTGCATTTGTTTGTACTATGCTTGCTGCATTTGGGTGGACATCATATTCATGCATGTTTCTTGCATATGTTATACAATTGTGTCAGATATTGGTATGTGTTGGATAGACCATAGATACCTTGACCGGTAGATAGAGTTTATTTTGAGTTGATCTACTCTTCCTGTTATATATATATATGTTGGATATATGTTCAGGTTGGATCAGAGTAGCGTGGCAGACTTCAGGTATGTCTGCATGTTTTATGTTGTTCATTCAGTTAGACGGTATATGCTTGTATTTATATACTATGCTGATATACCTGTTGTACATCTAGATATGTCGTTGAAATACATGTGATATTACATATATACATGTTTTCTCCGACACTGAGTTTTACTCACCACCCCCACGGACTACATTCGCGCCTGCAATGTAGAAGACTTCGTGGCAGCATGGAGCATCGCCGGCTGACGTCATCTCATCTCACGAGGCTTCCGTATTTTGTTTTGGGCCTGCTGCCCGTGTGTGACATTGTATTGTTATTGTATCGTTTCCGCTGTGTATTTGTCGTAGTAGTTTTGTTATGTTGTTGGGGTGTGTTAGTCATACCGGTATGCATGTGTGAGATTGTTGTATTGTTGTGGTTTGTTTCCGCTGTGTCTTGTATAGTTTTGTTTTCATATATATATATTGTTGTTATTGTGGGCCTACGGGCCTTGTATTAACCCGAAATGTTGCCACGTACAGGGGAGGTGCCGTCCGTTTGATTTTCGGTTCGGCATGCTCTCGGGGCGTGACAGTGAGACCTTACATTCATGTCATTTGCATGCACGCTGGCGACGATGTCTCCCTTGTGGTCGAGAGTGTCGCCAGTCATCCTGCCTCCACGGTTACTCATAGGAGGAGTAACCGGCGTGAGGGCAGAGCATTGTAGTGCCGCACTCTATCACTACAGACGGTGATAGTTGGATTTGTGCGCCATAGTCCTGCGTGTGTGGTACTCGACCACTCATGGGTAGTGACTGTCGGAGTGACCAACAGCAGGGACCCCCATCGTGTAGCTTGCTCTTTACGCTTATATGCTACTCGATCATACCGCCCACGGCCACCACTCGAGAGTAGTGGTTGGTGTTGAGTTGGGACGTCATGCTCGAGCCACCGAGGCCACACTGGGGTCGTGGTAGCTTTAGGGTGAGCCGACATGACCATGCATACTGCATTGCCGACTTATGGCATTTTTGCATATTACCATATATATACATATATGCATGTATATATATATATATGGATGATTGTGATTAGCATACGTATATAGCTGTAGTCTATATATAGATGTGCTTATTGTGATGTCGCATTTGTATGTACTATGTTTGTTGCATTTGTTTGCACATATTCATACATGTTATCACATTCTTCACATTCTCGTATGGTAGTAGGCCATCACTTTTATATTGGTTAGTTATTCAACTGTGGTTACCCTTGACCCATAGCAGGGATGTAGTATGAGTTAGTTCTATTCTTTATACCATATGTTGTGTATATGTGCGGTTGGATAAATGTAGCGTATGCGCACGCCTGTATGCATGCTCAGCTCATATTGACTTTTGGTTAGATGGTATATACATGGATATATTATCATGCTAGTGATACTGTAGAGATTTTATCGAAATACATGTGATATTAATATACATGTTTATCTATCACGAGTTTTACTCACTCCCACGGACTCGGGTTTTTCTCGCCTGTAATGTAGCAGAGATCTTCGTGACGACTTGAGTCTACGGCGATCCATCCCATCTCCACATTTTGAGTCTCCCGAGGATTTATGATTTGTATTTGTGTTATGGATTTTGTTCTATGTATGGACTTGTCTTTATGTTGTGGACTTTACTTTGATTCGACGTTTTATGTACGGTTTTAATATTGTGGTCTTGTCAGGGGGTGTACACCCGTATGTTTTGGTATATTTTGTTGTGGGTATGTGTTTATGTTTCCGCTGTGTGTTTGATATACTTATATCTGTTTATTGTGTTGTTGTTGTGGGCCTACGGGCCTTGTATTAACCTGAGATGTTGCCACGTACAGGGGAGATGCCGTCCGTTTGATTTTCGGCACGGCATACTCTCGGGGGCGTGACAACTTTATTGGTATCAGAGCCCAAGGTTCTGCGATGCCATACAATATTGTTTTTGAGTCGAGTCTTGGATTCTCGGGAGTCGGTATATATTTTTCGGTTTTGATTTTTTTTGTGAGATGGGATTGACAGCGGCATAAGCTCCGGGCAACACGAAGTAAGTATTCCTGATAATCTATATTTTAGTTAGATGCTTATCTAGACTTGTTCAACAGGTGAATATCCGAGGAGTTATGCCACTCGCTCAGACTGCGGTCGAGGTCCGCCCATCCAGCGAGCAAACAGAGGGAGGGGACGAGATATCGCTGAGATCGAGCTCGCCAAGCACCACCTCGCACCACCCCTATTGGTGATCCGGAGCCTCAGAATCCGGATACACCACTGACTACGCCAGAGCCCACAGAGTCCAGTAGGCTCAATGATAAGTCACGGATACTCGTGTTAGCACGATCAGCCAAGGAGAAGTTCACCTTGTTCCGAGGGGAGTCCGACCCATGGATTGCCCGATCTTGGCTGGAAAATATGGAAGACACCTTCGAGTATAGAACCGCATGATGTGGAGAAGGTGGGCCTCACGCATATCATCTCAGTGATAAGGTTGTCACTTGGTGGAAATTGTAGTAGACTCTATCTAGGGAGTGTGTGATTAGTTGGGCCTGATTTCGAGACGCTTTCTAGAGGCAGTACTTTCCTTCGGCGCTTACAAAGACGCCGGGAGTTTCTAAGCTCAAGCAAGGTGACCGCTCATTATGGAGTACAACGCAGAGTTTACTGACTATCGTAGTTCGCCTCATCCGTAGCACAGATTCGATCGGATGTACTAGCCACCTGTGGCCTAGCTTATATCGAGCTAGGATGTCGATCTAGCATTACCTCCTAGGAGGCATTGGACCGTGCCCTCTTTATCGAGATGACTTCCCAAAGAAATCTCCAAGGAGAAAGATATCGAGAACAGATGACTATAAGCAAAGCAGAACTGTGGTTCACTCGGGGACTCGTAAGAAAGGGGAGCAAAAAGGAACTACGAGGTGCGATGTATGGTCACTAGATCGCAGAAGGGAAGCGCCCAAAGATCGTAGTTCTCTGAGGGTCTCGTAAGAACCGTAAGAGTCGAGCGAATGGATGTTATAAATGCGGATCCGAAGTCATAGAGCTCCAGAGTGTCCTGGAGCACCGATTTGCTACTATTATTGCAAGCAACCCGACATACTAGCCGAGATCAGACGCTGAGAGCATGGAGTTTCTCGGTAGCTCTAATAAGGGAAGATACCCAACCAAAGAATGACAAAGAGGACAAGACCAAAGACTGCAGATTTTATGGATAGAGGCAACAAGACTCCACCAAAGACACTTATACGAGATAGCAGGAAGCGCCCTAAAGTTGATGCCGACAATGATCCAAGATCCTCGTGATCTCCTGTGATCTACTACCTGTGGTATCCGCGACCACGCTGCTCCCACCTCTGTGGATACCTTATGCTCAGACCTACTCTCCAAAGATCACAGAGCCAGATCCAGCCGGAGTGGAGGCACACTACTACTTCGTCCGGGATGCAGCCGAAGATTATAGATACTGTACGATTCTTTGCTATCACTAGAGATGAGGCACATCGGGCTGATGGATCAGTCATACGCTGTATTGTTTCATTTTATGCTATATATGTTGATACGTTGATAGATACAGGTAGTTCCCATTCATTTGTATCTAGAGTATTTCTGAGTAGAGTTGGAAGAATCCCCAGGGTTCGTTCTTGTGGGTTAGCAGTATCCTTGCCATCAGGAGAAGTGCTAACTAGCCACCAAGAAATCAAGGGTTGCCCATTAGACTTTGACGGGCATATCCTTACAGTGGACCTTCAGGTCTTGGAAATGATAGAGTTCGATATTATTCTCAGATGGACTGGTCGGCCGCTTATCACGCTACAAAGGATCAGAGCAAGAGTGGTGACTTTCCACCACGTATCAACCAAACCACTTTTGGGAATTTGATCAGTGGTACCAGAGACGCATGGA